>BSBM01001573.1:5000-15000 GCA_027924585.1 Larix kaempferi
GGATGGGAACCGATCGCGAAGTCGGGACGGACCGAAGACGCGCAGGCTGCGGAAGTGGAACGAAGGCGCGCGGCTTGCGGAATACTTGGACCGATGACGCGCGGATCGCGGACCGGAGGCCGTTTGATGGTACGTCGGTGCGGAGTTGACGTGGGTGCCAAGCAAGGGTGCGCCCAAGGTGGGGTCGCACCCTCCCGCACGGCATCATATAAAAAGGCTAAGGCGAGAAGCCAAGAAGGTAGCTGCAACTAAGTTGGAAATTCGGGTAAGGGGGAAGTTCGGAGCTAGGGAGGGCTATCCGACCTCTGTCCGTCCGCACGGTCTCTTCCGGCGAAGTCCGGCCGCAGCAAGTTGCTGCTACAGCGCAGAATTTGGCAGGTTCGCACACAGTGCGGTTGCACAGTGAGACATTTCCGCGGGCAGCAGCAAGGGTTTGCAGCAGCGGGAAGTTTCAGGAGTTAGACGCATGTTGGAAGGGTTAACTCTCTCTTTGTATTTTGTATGTCTATTGTAAGGCGTGCTGCTTGTTGGGCACACGCCGGAGCTCTGCTAGGGAAACTCCACCTGTTGTAAACGATTGATTATACAAAGCTTAAGGGTTGATGGTTTGGAAACCCCAGCTTATACTTGCGTGTGCTATTTACTCGATGTTCATGCATACGTAAAATTGGCTAAGTGTGGATGCGGTAGGAACATGTTAACTGTTATAAACAAGTAAACGAAGTTGCGAGTGTTAAGTTGAAAAGTTTCCGCAGGTTAGGCGTTTAGTCTGCTGGTGCGACGCTTGAGTTGGCCACGGCCCTCAAGTCGTTCCCAGGCAGTGCCGCACACCACATTTGGACGCTGGTGACTAGCGAAAAAGCGTGGCTCTGACACATAGTGTCACGGCCGCGCTTTCTGCACGGCACTCACACTTGCATGGGAGCCTTGCGCTCCCGCCCAAGAGGCTGGCTTGGGCGCCCGGTCGGGGCAAAGCGTACGATCGGCTGCAAGGAGACTTAGCGAGGAAGGAAAGCTACCCGGAGACGGAACGTATGAGTGGGGTGCGTGGACCTAGGCCCGGGCGCACTCCCACCGAAGACGCCACACAACACTTCGGCGCATGGCAAGCCCGAGAGTGGGGCGCGGCTGCACGCTGGCAAGAAACGGGGCGCACCCTTGGACCGCTGGACACACTCAAGTGTTGGAGTAGTGGCGCGTTGGCCCAAGCGCCCACGCACTCCGCGGTAGCAGCGCCCAAACGGACCGGCACTCGACGCAGCAAGCCAAAGCGATGGGCGGAAGGGAAGGTGGACCGGACGCCAGCGGAAGAACGAACTCGGGTTCGCAGCCAAGAAACGAGCTCGGGTTCGCATCCCAGAAATGAGCTCGGGTTGGAAGCCAAGAAAGGAGCTCGGGTTGGGAGCCACGGCAGAGAGCTCGGGTCGGGAGCCAAGGGACGACGCCCAACAAAATGGACCGAAACGCGCGGATTGCGGGGGACTTGGACCAAGACCCTTTCAAATGGCACGTCGGCGGGAGGCTGACGTGGGCGCCAAGCAAGGGTGCGCCCAGGGTGGGGCCGCACCCTCCCACACGGCACCATGTATATAGGCTTAAGGCCAAAACGAAGGAGGGGGCGTTCAAGCAAGGAATTTCGGACAAGGCAAGGAGACGCAGAGCTAGGGAGGCAGTCCAAGCTCTGTTCTCGCGCACGGTCCGTTCCAGCAGAATCCGGCTGCAGCAGGGTTGCGGAAGAGGCAGAACTTGGCAGGTTTTGCACCCGTTCCGGTTGCACAGTGAGACAGTTCGGCAGCATACGCGGGTTGCAGAAGTCGACGGTCCCATGGAGTTGGGACGCCCGAGCAGGGGGCAGCTCTGTCATTCTGTAATTTCTATATCTGTTGTAAGGCGTGTTGCTGGTTTGGCTCACGCCGGAGATCTGCCGAGTTTTAGGGCAACTCCGCTTGCCGTAAACAATTGATTATACAAACGATAAACGGGCTGGCCGGTTTGGCAACCCCAACTTATTCCCGCGTCGTGTTTTACTTGCGTATTGCACTCGCTGATAATTGGCTAAGTGTTGATGCTGTCTGTCGTAAACGTGCTTATGAGTTAAACGAGTAAACTGTCAAGCCGAAAAGCTTCCGCGGGTTTAGGCGTAGTCTGCCGGTGCAACGTTTGAGCTGGT
This sequence comes from Larix kaempferi, assembly GCA_027924585.1. NCBI lineage: Eukaryota > Viridiplantae > Streptophyta > Pinopsida > Pinales > Pinaceae > Larix > Larix kaempferi. Next base: position 7,171 of record BSBM01001573.1, read on the forward strand.
CTCACCCTCAAGACGTTCCCGGGAAGTGCCGCACACCACAGTTAGTCGCTTGAGACAAGCCAGAAATTGTGGCTGTGACACATAGCCCATGCGGCACTTCCTGGGGCGAAACCAGCCCGGCAGGCCACACCCAACCCGCGGATTGCCCACGCCTCATCTCTTTAACAGTTCCTTGCTTAGCCTTTTTTTCTTGATGTGCACTTCCTACAGTAAACGCATGCCAAACACAAGAGCAAGAGATAAATGCATAGGAGGGTGGCACTCCAAACTCGGACGTGCCTAACACCCCTTTTGCAATATTCATGGTTCAAAGAGACTTTACATATAACATCGGAGGGCTGCCACATCCCGGCACCTCATCCGTGAGCCTGCCACACTGGGCAGCTCAAGATACAACATCAACTGATGGGCAATCGGCCAGTGTCCAGGCTCTACCGCAGTAGCATCCACGGTCTGCATCCGCACTCTGTCTCTGTTGCACTCCGTCGCAAGCCTCCCGGCTTCCTATCGTCCGTCCCAGTCTGGGAAACCACTTCGGCATGCTGCCGTCCGTCTGCAGCCTTGCCTGCAACGATACCGCTGTCCTTCCGCAGCATCTGCCAACCAACTGGGCGCACTCTCTCTCGTCTAACCATGCCCAAGAGAGCCCCCACAAGACCGATGTCCGTCTGCAGTCCTGTCCGCACCGCACCGCTGTCTTCCGCAGACTAGGCTGACTGCCACACGTCTAAGTCCCGGCAGAAACTTAGACTTCGCACAGGCACCTCCCATGAGGCCAGCCGCAGGCAAAGCACCTCCACGTACTGTGGCATTCCTCCTGCGCTGCGGATCCTTACCTCGTTGCAGAGGGAACTTCTGGAACCGTGCACGAGCTGCTTTCTCCGGAAAGTGTGCCCTCCTCTGGAGCTTTCGGAGGACGGGCACGCCCTGCGTGTGCCTCAGGCCCCAACCTCGGTTGAATTGAACCGCTTGGATCGATCGAACCGGCACCGTTGTCCGCTTCACCTCTCCGTGCTCTTGGACCTTTAAATATCCACTGAGGAATTCCCGGGTTTCAAGGCCACGTATATCGGAAGTGCCCAACTCTAATAAGATCCATTGTAGCCGAAAAGAGAGTAAGGAGACCCATATCCGGACATCTAAGGGAGCTCGAACACCAATGAGAAATTTTGAAGACAAGATGGGTGTCAATGCATGCATACCCAACACAGGTAGTACTACGAGAACATCTTTGAAGGAACCTTGAACAAAATTAAGACAGGCGCCTTTTCCGCGGGCCAACCTGCTTCCTTTATTCTTGGTTGCTCCCCATCACTTGACTCATCCGCTCCCAGGTCGAGCTCCTCCTCGGGCGCACATGCGGCGGGCTCCCAAGGCGAGCTCAAAACGTTAAGCCGTGACCGATTCTTGTTCTTGTCTTCCACTTCCTTGTCTTGTTGCCGGGCGCTCACTTGGTGGGCGCGCTTGCGCTTGCCGGCGGACTCGTTTCTTTGGGCGCACGTGTGCGGGGCTCCCAAGGCGAGCTCAAAATGTTGCTGAGACGCGACCGGTTCTTGTTCTTATCTTCCGCCGCCTTCTCTTTTTGCCGGCGGACTCGTTTCTTTGGGCGCACCTCCGCCGGTCTTCCAAGTCGAGCTCCTCCTTGGGTGCAAATGTGCCGGCCTCCCAAGGCGAGCTCAAAACGTTGCTAGGACGTGACCGATTCGTGTTCTTCTCTTCCGTTGCCTTGTCTTTTTGCCGGGCGCTCACTTGGGTGGGCGTGCTTCCGTTTGCCGGCGGACTCGTTCCTTCGGGCGCACATGCGTCGGGCTCCCAAGGCGAGCTCAAAACGTTAAGACGTGACCGATGCCTGTCCTTGTCCGCCGTTGCCTTTTCTTTTTGCCGGGCGCGCTTCCCTTTTCTGGAGATGGAGTTGTTTCTTAGGGCGCACATGTGCCTGGCTCCCAAGGCGATCTCAAAACGTTGAGCCGTGACCGATTCTTGTTCTTGTCCGTCGTTGGCTTGTCTTTTTGCCGGGCGCTCACTTGGGTGGGCGCGATTCCGTTTGCCGGCGGACTCGTTTCTTTGGGCGCACATGGGCCGGGCTCCCAAGGCGAGCTCAAAACGTTAAGCCGTGACCTGTCCTTGTTCTTGTCCGCCGTTGGCCTGTCTTTTTGCCGGGCGCTCACTTGGGTGGGCGCTCTTCCGTTCGCCGCCGGACTCGTTTCCTTGGGCTCACGCGTGCCGGGCTCCTAAGGCGAGCTCAAAACGTTAAGCCGTGACCGATTCTTGTTCTTGTCCGCCGTTGCCCCGTGTCTTTGCCGGGCGATCACTTGGGTGGGCGCGCATCCGTTTGCCGGCGGACTCGTTTCTTTGGGCGCACATGTGAAGGGCTCCCAGGGCGAGCTCAAAACGTTACGCCGTGACCAATTCTTGTTCCTGTCCGCCGTTGCCTTGTCTTTTTGCCGGGCGCTCGCTTGGGTGGGCGCGCTTCCGTTTGCCGGGGGACTCGTTTCTTTGGGCGCACAGGCGACGGGCTCGCAAGGCGAGCTCAAAACGTTAAGCCCCGACCAATTCTTGTTCTTGTCCACCGTTGCCTTGTCTTGTTGCCGTGCGCTCACTTGGGTGGGCGCGCTTCCGTTTGCCGGAGACGGAGTCGTTTCTTTGGCCGCACATGTGCCGGGCTCCCAAGGCGGGCTCAAAACGTTAAGCCGTGACCAATCCTTGTTCTTGTCCGCCGTTGCCTTGTCTTTTTGCCGGGCGCTCGCTTGGGTGGGCGCGCTTCCGTGTCCCGGCGGACTCGTTTCTTTGGGCGCACATGTGAAGGGCTCCCAGGGCGAGCTCAAAACGTTAAGCCGTGACCAATTCTTGTTCTTGTCCGCCGTTTCCTTGTCTCTTTGCCGGGCGCTCACTTGGGTGGGCGCGCTTCCGTTTGCCGGGGGACTCGTTTCTTTGGGCGCGCAGGTGACGGGCTCCCAAGGCGAGCTCAAAACGTTAAGCCGTGACCAATTCTTGTTCTTGTCCGCCGTTGCCTTGTCTTGTTGCCGTGCGCTGACTTGGGTGGGCGCGCTTCCGTCTGCCGGAGATGGAGTCGTTCCTTTGGGCGCACATGTGCCGGGCTCCCAAGGCGGCCTCAAAACATTAAGCCGCGAGCAATTCTTGTTCTTGTCCGCCGTTGCCTTGTGTATTTTTGCCGGGCGCTCGCTTGGGTGGGAGCGCTTCCGTTTGCCGGCGGACTCGTTTCATTGGGCTCACATGTGCCGGGCTCCCAAGGAGAGCTCAAAATGTTAAGCCGTGGCCGATTCTTGTTCTTGTCCGTCGTTGGCCTGTGCTTTTGCCGGGCGCGCACTTGGGTGGGCACGCTTCCGTTTGCCGGCGGACTCGTTTCCTTGGGCTCACGTGTGCCGGGCTCCCGAGGCGAGCTCAAAACGTTAGGCCGTGACCAATTCTTGTTCTTGTCCGCCGTTGCCTTGTCTTGTTTCCGTGCGCTCGCTTGGGTGGGCACGCTTCCGTTTGCCGGCGGAGTCGTTTCTTTGGGCTCACGTGTGCCGGGCTCCCAAGGCGAGCTCAAAACGTTAAGCCGTGACCAATTCTTGTTCTTGTCCGCCGTTGCCTTAGCTTTTTCCCGGGCGCTCACTTGGGTGGGCGCGCTTCCGTTTGCCGGCGGACTCGTTTCTTCGGGCGGCACATGTGCCGGGCTCCCAAGGCGAGCCCAAAACGTTAAGCCGTGACCAATTCTTGTTCTTGTGCGCCGTTGCCTTGTCCTTTTGCCGGGCGCTCACTTGGGTGGGCGCGCTTCCGTTTGCCGGCGGACTCGTTTCTTCCTTGGGCGCACACGTGCCGGGCTCCCAAGGCGAGCTCAAAACGTTAAGCCGTGACCAATGCTTGTCCTTGTCTGCCGTTGCCTTGTCTTTTTTCCGGGCGCTCACTCGGGTGGGCGCGCTTCCGCTTGCCGCCGGACTCGTTTCTTTGGGCGCACATGTGCCGGGCTCCCAAGGCGAGCTCAAAACGTTAAGCCGTGACCAATTCCTGTTCTTGTCCGCCGTTGCCTTGTCTTTTTGCCGGGCGCTCACTTGGGTGGGCGCGCTTCCGTTTGCCGACGGGCTCGTTTCCTTGGGCGCACATGTGCCGGGCTCGCAAGGCGGGCTCAAAACGTTAAGCCGTGACCAATGCTTGTTCTTGTCCGCCGTTGCCTTGTCTTTTTGCCCGGCGCTCACTTGGGTGGGTGCGCTTCCGTTTGCGGGCGGACTCGTTTCTTTGGGCGCACATGTGCCGGGCTCCCAAGGGGAGCTCAAAACGTTAAGCCGTGACCAATTCTTGTTCTTCTCCGCCGTTGCCTTGTCTTTTTGCCGTGCGCTCACTTGGGTGGGCGCGCTTCCGTTTGCGGGCGGAGTCGTTTCTTTGGGCGCACATGTGTCGGGCTCCCAAGGGGAGCTCAAAACGTTAAGCCGTGACCAATTCTTGTTCTTCTCCGCCGTTCCCTTGTCTTTTTGCCGTGCGCCCACTTCGGTGGGTGCACTTCCGTTTGCCGCCGGACTCGTTCCTTCGGGCGCACATGTGCCGGGCTCCCAAGGCGAGCTCAAAACGTTAAGCCGTGACCAATCCTTGTTCTTGTCCGCCGTTGCCTTGTCTTGTTGCCGGGCGCTCACTTGGGTGGGGCCGCTTCCGTTTTCCGGCGGACTCGTTTCCTTGGGCGCACATGTGCCGGGCTCCGAAGGCGAGCTCAAAACGTTAAGCCGTGACCAATGCTTGTCCTTGTCTGCCGTTTCCTTGTCTTTTTGCCGGGCGCTCACTCGGGTGGGCGCGCTTCCGCTTGCCGCCGGACTCGTTTCTTTGGGCGCACATGTGCCGGGCTCCCAAGGCGAGCTCAAAACGTTAGGCCGTGACCAATTCCTGTTCTTGTCCGTCGTTGCCTTGTCTTTTTGCCGGGCGCTCACTTGGGTGGGCGCGCTTCTGTTTGCCGACGGGCTCGTTTCCTTGGGCGCACATGTGCCGGGCTCGCAAGGCGAGCTCAAAATGTTAAGCCGTGACCAATGCTTGTTCTTGACCGCCGTTGCCTTGTCTTTTTGCCCGGCGCTCACTTGGGTGGGTGCGCTTCCGTTTGCGGGCGGACTCGTTTCTTTGGGCGCACATGTGCCGGGCTCCCAAGGGGAGCTCAAAACGTTAAGCCGTGACCAATTCTTGTTCTTCTCCGCCGTTGCCTTGTCTTTTTGCCGTGCGCTCACTTGGGTGGGCGCGCTTCCGTTTGCGGGCGGACTCCTTTCTCTGGGCGCACATGTGTCGGGCTCCCAAGGGAAGCTCAAAACGTTAAGCCGTGACCAATTCTTGTTCTTCTCCGCCGTTCCCTTGTCTTTTTGCCGTTCGCTCACTCGGGTGGGCGCGCTTCCGTTTGCCGGCGGACTCGTTTCTTTTGGCGCACCTGTGCCGGGCTCGCAAGGCGAGCTCAAAACGTTATGCCGTGACCAATCCTCGTTCTTGTCCGCTGTTGCCTTGTCTTTTTGCCGGGCGCTCACTTGGGTGGGCGCGCTTCCGTTTGCCGGTGGACTCGTTTCTTTGGGCACACAAGTGCCGGCCTCCCAATGCGAGCCGCTTCTTGGGCGCCCATGTGCCGTGCTTCCAACCCGAGCTCAAAACGTTAAGCCGTGACCGATCCTCTTTCTTGTCTTCCCCTGCCTTGTTCTTTTGCCGGGCGCTCCCTTGGTGGGCGCGCTTGCGTTGGCATTCGGACTCGTTTGTTCGGGCGCATTTGTGTCGTGCTCCCAATGCGAGCCGCTCCATGGGTGCCCATGGGCCGTGCTTCCAACCCGAGCTGAAAACGTTAAGCCCTGACCGATCCTCGTTCTTGTCTTCCGCCGCGTTGTATTTTTGCCGGGCGCTCACTTGGTGGGCGCGCTTGCGTTGGCATTCGGACTCGTTTCTTTGGGCGCACTTGTGCCGTGCTCCCAACGCGAGCCGCTCCTTGGGCGCCCATCTGCCGTGCTCCCAATGCGAGCTGCTCCTTGGGCGCCCATCTGCCTTGTGCTTCCAATGCGAGCTGTGGCATGCTTCCAACGCGAGCTGCGGCGTGCTCCCAATGCGAGCTGCGCCTTGTGCTTCCAACGCGAGCTGCGGCGTGCTCCCAATGCGAGCTGCGCCTTGTGCTTCCAACGCGAGCTGCGGCGTGCTCCCAATGCGAGCTGCGCCTTGTGCTTCCAACGCGAGCTGCGGCGTGCTCCCAATGCGAGCTGCGCCTTGTGCTTCCAACGCGAGCTGCGGCGTGCTCCCAATGCGAGCTGCGCCTTGTGCTTCCAACGCGAGCTGCGGCGTGCTCCCAACACGAGCTTGTGGCGTGCTCCCAATGCGAGCTGCTTCTTGGGCGCCCATCTGCCTTGTGCTCCCAACGCGAGCTGTGGCGTGCTTCCAACCCGAGCTGTGGCGTGCTCCCAATGCGAGCTGCTCGTTGGGCGCCCATCCGCCTTGTGCTTCCAACCCGAGCTGAAAACGTTAAGCCGTGACCGATCCGCGTTCTTGTCTTCCGTTGGCTTGTCTTTTTTCCGGGCGCTCACTTGGTGGGCGCGCTTGCGGTGGCGTGCTCCCAATGCGAGCTGCTCCTTGGGCGCCCACCTGCCTTTTGCTTCCAACCCGAGCTGAAAACGTTAAGCCGTGACCGATCCGCGTTCTTGTCTTCCGTTGGCTTGTCTTTTTGCCGGGCGCTCACTTGGTGGGCGCGCTTGCAGTGGCGTGCTCCCAATGCGAGCTGCTCCTTGGGCGCCCATCTGCCTTGTGCTCCCAACCCGAGCTGAAAACGTTAAGCCGTGACCGATCCTCGTCCTTGTCTTCCGCTGGCTTGTCTTTTTGCCGGGCGCTCACTTGGTGGGCGCGCTTGCGGTGGCGTGCTCCCAATGCGAGCTGCTCCTTGGGCGCCCATCTGCCTTGTGCTTCCAACCCGAGCTGTGACGTGCTCCCAATGCGAGCTGCTCCTTCGGCGCCCCTCTGCCTTGTGCTTCCAAACCGAGCTGTGGCGTGCTCCCAATGCGAGCTGCTTCTTGGGCGCCCATCTCCCTTGTGCTTCCAACCCGAGCTGTGGCGTGCTTCCAACCCGAGCCGTGGCGTGCTCCCAATGCGAGCTGCGCCTTGGGCGCCCATCTGCCTTGTGCTTCCAACCCGAGCTGTGGCGTGCTTCCAACCCGAGCTGTGGCGTGCTCCCAATGCGAGCTGCTCCTTGGGCGCGCCCGTCTGCCTCGTGCTTCCAACCCGAGCTGAAAAACGTTAAACCGTGACCGATCCTCGTTCTTGTCGTCCGCTGGCTTGTCTTTTTGCCGGGCGCTCACTTGGTGGGTGCGTTTCGTGCGAAGGGTGGTGCGGTGAACGCGCTGCTTGTCGGGTCTACCTGAAAATTGGCCTCGGGTCATTCGTAGGGTGGTCGGCTTGCGGTGTGTTGCCGTGTCCGCTTGGTAGCGCATGAGCAGTATTGACGGCAACGCTCATCTTGGGAAGGCACGGTGCAACACCGCAAGTGGTGCTTCTGTGGCTCCCAACGAGGGCTTGCTTCTTCGGTTGTTGGGTCCAAGATTTTCGGTTAAGTTACTTCGATGATGCCTATCACGCATTTCTCTTTCGGTGGAAGTGTCCTTTCGTGTGAAGGGTGGTGCGGTGAATGTGCTGCTTGTCGGGTCTGCTTGAAAATTGGCCTCGGGCCATTCGTAGGGCGGTCGACTTGCGGTGTGTTGCCGTGTCCGCTTGGTAGCGCATGAGCAGTATTGATGGCAACGCTCATCTTGGGAAGGCACGGTGCCAACACCGCAAGTGGTGCTTCTGTGGCTTGCTGTGGCTCCCAACGAGGGCTTGCTTCGTCGGTTGTTGGGTCCAAGA
>BSBM01001573.1:27500-37500 GCA_027924585.1 Larix kaempferi
TAGTCTGCTGGTGCGACGCTTGAGTTGGCCACGCCCTCAAGTCGTTCCCAGGCAGTGCCGCACACCACATTTGGACGCTGGTGACTAGCGAAAAAGCGTGGCTCTGACACATAGTGTCACGGCCGCGCTTTCTGCACGGCACTCACACTTGCATGGGAGCCTTGCGCTCCCGCCCAAGAGGCTGGCTTGGGCGCCCGGTCGGGCAAAGCGACGATCGGCTGCAAGGAGACTTAGCGAGGAAGGAAAGCTACCCGGAGACGGAACGATGAGTGGGGTGCGTGGACCTAGCCCGGGCGCACTCCCACCGAAGACGCCCACACAACACTTCGGCGCATGGCAAGCCCGAGAGTGGGGCGCGGCTGCACGCTGGCAAGAAACGGGGCGCACCCTTGGACCGCTGGACACACTCAAGTGTTGGAGTAGTGGCGCGTTGGCCAAGCGCCCACGCACTCCGCGGAGCAGCGCCCAAACGGACCGGCACTCGACGCAGCAAGCCAAAGCGATGGGCGGAAGGGAAGGTGGACCGGACGCCAGCGGAAGAACGAACTCGGGTTCGCAGCCAAGAAACGAGCTCGGGTTCGCATCCCAGAAATGAGCTCGGGTTGGAAGCCAAGAAAGGAGCTCGGGTTGGGAGCCACGGCAGAGAGCTCGGGTCGGGAGCCAAGGGACGACGCCCAACAAAATGGACCGAAACGCGCGGATTGCGGGGGACTTGGACCAAGACCCTTTCAAATGGCACGTCGGCGGGAGGCTGACGTGGGCGCCAAGCAAGGGTGCGCCCAGGGTGGGGCCGCACCCTCCCACACGGCACCATGTATATAGGCTTAAGGCCAAAACGAAGGAGGGGGCGTTCAAGCAAGGAATTTCGGACAAGGCAAGGAGACGCAGAGCTAGGGAGGCAGTCCAAGCTCTGTTCTCGCGCACGGTCCGTTCCAGCAGAATCCGGCTGCAGCAGGGTTGCGGAAGAGGCAGAACTTGGCAGGTTTTGCACCCGTTCCGGTTGCACAGTGAGACAGTTCGGCAGCATACGCGGGTTGCAGAAGTCGACGGTCCCATGGAGTTGGGACGCCCGAGCAGGGGGCAGCTCTGTCATTCTGTAATTTCTATATCTGTTGTAAGGCGTGTTGCTGGTTTGGCTCACGCCGGAGATCTGCCGAGTTTTAGGGCAACTCCGCTTGCCGTAAACAATTGATTATACAAACGATAAACGGGCTGGCCGGTTTGGCAACCCCAACTTATTCCCGCGTCGTGTTTTACTTGCGTATTGCACTCGCTGATAATTGGCTAAGTGTTGATGCTGTCTGTCGTAAACGTGCTTATGAGTTAAACGAGTAAACTGTCAAGCCGAAAAGCTTCCGCGGGTTTAGGCGTAGTCTGCCGGTGCAACGTTTGAGCTGGTCTCACCCTCAAGACGTTCCCGGGAAGTGCCGCACACCACAGTTAGTCGCTTGAGACAAGCCAGAAATTGTGGCTGTGACACATAGCCCATGCGGCACTTCCTGGGGCGAAACCAGCCCGGCAGGCCACACCCAACCCGCGGATTGCCCACGCCTCATCTCTTTAACAGTTCCTTGCTTAGCCTTTTTTTCTTGATGTGCACTTCCTACAGTAAACGCATGCCAAACACAAGAGCAAGAGATAAATGCATAGGAGGGTGGCACTCCAAACTCGGACGTGCCTAACACCCCTTTTGCAATATTCATGGTTCAAAGAGACTTTACATATAACATCGGAGGGCTGCCACATCCCGGCACCTCATCCGTGAGCCTGCCACACTGGGCAGCTCAAGATACAACATCAACTGATGGGCAATCGGCCAGTGTCCAGGCTCTACCGCAGTAGCATCCACGGTCTGCATCCGCACTCTGTCTCTGTTGCACTCCGTCGCAAGCCTCCCGGCTTCCTATCGTCCGTCCCAGTCTGGGAAACCACTTCGGCATGCTGCCGTCCGTCTGCAGCCTTGCCTGCAACGATACCGCTGTCCTTCCGCAGCATCTGCCAACCAACTGGGCGCACTCTCTCTCGTCTAACCATGCCCAAGAGAGCCCCCACAAGACCGATGTCCGTCTGCAGTCCTGTCCGCACCGCACCGCTGTCTTCCGCAGACTAGGCTGACTGCCACACGTCTAAGTCCCGGCAGAAACTTAGACTTCGCACAGGCACCTCCCATGAGGCCAGCCGCAGGCAAAGCACCTCCACGTACTGTGGCATTCCTCCTGCGCTGCGGATCCTTACCTCGTTGCAGAGGGAACTTCTGGAACCGTGCACGAGCTGCTTTCTCCGGAAAGTGTGCCCTCCTCTGGAGCTTTCGGAGGACGGGCACGCCCTGCGTGTGCCTCAGGCCCCAACCTCGGTTGAATTGAACCGCTTGGATCGATCGAACCGGCACCGTTGTCCGCTTCACCTCTCCGTGCTCTTGGACCTTTAAATATCCACTGAGGAATTCCCGGGTTTCAAGGCCACGTATATCGGAAGTGCCCAACTCTAATAAGATCCATTGTAGCCGAAAAGAGAGTAAGGAGACCCATATCCGGACATCTAAGGGAGCTCGAACACCAATGAGAAATTTTGAAGACAAGATGGGTGTCAATGCATGCATACCCAACACAGGTAGTACTACGAGAACATCTTTGAAGGAACCTTGAACAAAATTAAGACAGGCGCCTTTTCCGCGGGCCAACCTGCTTCCTTTATTCTTGGTTGCTCCCCATCACTTGACTCATCCGCTCCCAGGTCGAGCTCCTCCTCGGGCGCACATGCGGCGGGCTCCCAAGGCGAGCTCAAAACGTTAAGCCGTGACCGATTCTTGTTCTTGTCTTCCACTTCCTTGTCTTGTTGCCGGGCGCTCACTTGGTGGGCGCGCTTGCGCTTGCCGGCGGACTCGTTTCTTTGGGCGCACGTGTGCGGGGCTCCCAAGGCGAGCTCAAAATGTTGCTGAGACGCGACCGGTTCTTGTTCTTATCTTCCGCCGCCTTCTCTTTTTGCCGGCGGACTCGTTTCTTTGGGCGCACCTCCGCCGGTCTTCCAAGTCGAGCTCCTCCTTGGGTGCAAATGTGCCGGCCTCCCAAGGCGAGCTCAAAACGTTGCTAGGACGTGACCGATTCGTGTTCTTCTCTTCCGTTGCCTTGTCTTTTTGCCGGGCGCTCACTTGGGTGGGCGTGCTTCCGTTTGCCGGCGGACTCGTTCCTTCGGGCGCACATGCGTCGGGCTCCCAAGGCGAGCTCAAAACGTTAAGACGTGACCGATGCCTGTCCTTGTTCCGCCGTTGCCTTTTCTTTTTGCCGGGCGCGCTTCCCTTTTCTGGAGATGGAGTTGTTTCTTAGGGCGCACATGTGCCTGGCTCCCAAGGCGATCTCAAAACGTTGAGCCGTGACCGATTCTTGTTCTTGTCCGTCGTTGGCTTGTCTTTTTGCCGGGCGCTCACTTGGGTGGGCGCGATTCCGTTTGCCGGCGGACTCGTTTCTTTGGGCGCACATGGGCCGGGCTCCCAAGGCGAGCTCAAAACGTTAAGCCGTGACCTGTCCTTGTTCTTGTCCGCCGTTGGCCTGTCTTTTTGCCGGGCGCTCACTTGGGTGGGCGCTCTTCCGTTCGCCGCCGGACTCGTTTCCTTGGGCTCACGCGTGCCGGGCTCCTAAGGCGAGCTCAAAACGTTAAGCCGTGACCGATTCTTGTTCTTGTCCGCCGTTGCCCCGTGTCTTTGCCGGGCGATCACTTGGGTGGGCGCGCATCCGTTTGCCGGCGGACTCGTTTCTTTGGGCGCACATGTGAAGGGCTCCCAGGGCGAGCTCAAAACGTTACGCCGTGACCAATTCTTGTTCCTGTCCGCCGTTGCCTTGTCTTTTTGCCGGGCGCTCGCTTGGGTGGGCGCGCTTCCGTTTGCCGGGGGACTCGTTTCTTTGGGCGCACAGGCGACGGGCTCGCAAGGCGAGCTCAAAACGTTAAGCCCCGACCAATTCTTGTTCTTGTCCACCGTTGCCTTGTCTTGTTGCCGTGCGCTCACTTGGGTGGGCGCGCTTCCGTTTGCCGGAGACGGAGTCGTTTCTTTGGCCGCACATGTGCCGGGCTCCCAAGGCGGGCTCAAAACGTTAAGCCGTGACCAATCCTTGTTCTTGTCCGCCGTTGCCTTGTCTTTTTGCCGGGCGCTCGCTTGGGTGGGCGCGCTTCCGTGTCCCGGCGGACTCGTTTCTTTGGGCGCACATGTGAAGGGCTCCCAGGGCGAGCTCAAAACGTTAAGCCGTGACCAATTCTTGTTCTTGTCCGCCGTTTCCTTGTCTCTTTGCCGGGCGCTCACTTGGGTGGGCGCGCTTCCGTTTGCCGGGGGACTCGTTTCTTTGGGCGCGCAGGTGACGGGCTCCCAAGGCGAGCTCAAAACGTTAAGCCGTGACCAATTCTTGTTCTTGTCCGCCGTTGCCTTGTCTTGTTGCCGTGCGCTGACTTGGGTGGGCGCGCTTCCGTCTGCCGGAGATGGAGTCGTTCCTTTGGGCGCACATGTGCCGGGCTCCCAAGGCGGCCTCAAAACATTAAGCCGCGAGCAATTCTTGTTCTTGTCCGCCGTTGCCTTGTGTATTTTTGCCGGGCGCTCGCTTGGGTGGGAGCGCTTCCGTTTGCCGGCGGACTCGTTTCATTGGGCTCACATGTGCCGGGCTCCCAAGGAGAGCTCAAAATGTTAAGCCGTGGCCGATTCTTGTTCTTGTCCGTCGTTGGCCTGTGCTTTTGCCGGGCGCGCACTTGGGTGGGCACGCTTCCGTTTGCCGGCGGACTCGTTTCCTTGGGCTCACGTGTGCCGGGCTCCCGAGGCGAGCTCAAAACGTTAGGCCGTGACCAATTCTTGTTCTTGTCCGCCGTTGCCTTGTCTTGTTTCCGTGCGCTCGCTTGGGTGGGCACGCTTCCGTTTGCCGGCGGAGTCGTTTCTTTGGGCTCACGTGTGCCGGGCTCCCAAGGCGAGCTCAAAACGTTAAGCCGTGACCAATTCTTGTTCTTGTCCGCCGTTGCCTTAGCTTTTTCCCGGGCGCTCACTTGGGTGGGCGCGCTTCCGTTTGCCGGCGGACTCGTTTCTTCGGGCGGCACATGTGCCGGGCTCCCAAGGCGAGCCCAAAACGTTAAGCCGTGACCAATTCTTGTTCTTGTGCGCCGTTGCCTTGTCCTTTTGCCGGGCGCTCACTTGGGTGGGCGCGCTTCCGTTTGCCGGCGGACTCGTTTCTTCCTTGGGCGCACACGTGCCGGGCTCCCAAGGCGAGCTCAAAACGTTAAGCCGTGACCAATGCTTGTCCTTGTCTGCCGTTGCCTTGTCTTTTTTCCGGGCGCTCACTCGGGTGGGCGCGCTTCCGCTTGCCGCCGGACTCGTTTCTTTGGGCGCACATGTGCCGGGCTCCCAAGGCGAGCTCAAAACGTTAAGCCGTGACCAATTCCTGTTCTTGTCCGCCGTTGCCTTGTCTTTTTGCCGGGCGCTCACTTGGGTGGGCGCGCTTCCGTTTGCCGACGGGCTCGTTTCCTTGGGCGCACATGTGCCGGGCTCGCAAGGCGGGCTCAAAACGTTAAGCCGTGACCAATGCTTGTTCTTGTCCGCCGTTGCCTTGTCTTTTTGCCCGGCGCTCACTTGGGTGGGTGCGCTTCCGTTTGCGGGCGGACTCGTTTCTTTGGGCGCACATGTGCCGGGCTCCCAAGGGGAGCTCAAAACGTTAAGCCGTGACCAATTCTTGTTCTTCTCCGCCGTTGCCTTGTCTTTTTGCCGTGCGCTCACTTGGGTGGGCGCGCTTCCGTTTGCGGGCGGAGTCGTTTCTTTGGGCGCACATGTGTCGGGCTCCCAAGGGGAGCTCAAAACGTTAAGCCGTGACCAATTCTTGTTCTTCTCCGCCGTTCCCTTGTCTTTTTGCCGTGCGCCCACTTCGGTGGGTGCACTTCCGTTTGCCGCCGGACTCGTTCCTTCGGGCGCACATGTGCCGGGCTCCCAAGGCGAGCTCAAAACGTTAAGCCGTGACCAATCCTTGTTCTTGTCCGCCGTTGCCTTGTCTTGTTGCCGGGCGCTCACTTGGGTGGGGCCGCTTCCGTTTTCCGGCGGACTCGTTTCCTTGGGCGCACATGTGCCGGGCTCCGAAGGCGAGCTCAAAACGTTAAGCCGTGACCAATGCTTGTCCTTGTCTGCCGTTTCCTTGTCTTTTTGCCGGGCGCTCACTCGGGTGGGCGCGCTTCCGCTTGCCGCCGGACTCGTTTCTTTGGGCGCACATGTGCCGGGCTCCCAAGGCGAGCTCAAAACGTTAGGCCGTGACCAATTCCTGTTCTTGTCCGTCGTTGCCTTGTCTTTTTGCCGGGCGCTCACTTGGGTGGGCGCGCTTCTGTTTGCCGACGGGCTCGTTTCCTTGGGCGCACATGTGCCGGGCTCGCAAGGCGAGCTCAAAATGTTAAGCCGTGACCAATGCTTGTTCTTGACCGCCGTTGCCTTGTCTTTTTGCCCGGCGCTCACTTGGGTGGGTGCGCTTCCGTTTGCGGGCGGACTCGTTTCTTTGGGCGCACATGTGCCGGGCTCCCAAGGGGAGCTCAAAACGTTAAGCCGTGACCAATTCTTGTTCTTCTCCGCCGTTGCCTTGTCTTTTTGCCGTGCGCTCACTTGGGTGGGCGCGCTTCCGTTTGCGGGCGGACTCCTTTCTCTGGGCGCACATGTGTCGGGCTCCCAAGGGAAGCTCAAAACGTTAAGCCGTGACCAATTCTTGTTCTTCTCCGCCGTTCCCTTGTCTTTTTGCCGTTCGCTCACTCGGGTGGGCGCGCTTCCGTTTGCCGGCGGACTCGTTTCTTTTGGCGCACCTGTGCAATCCTCGTTCTTGTCCGCTGTTGCCTTGTCTTTTTGCCGGGCGCTCACTTGGGTGGGCGCGCTTCCGTTTGCCGGTGGACTCGTTTCTTTGGGCACACAAGTGCCGGCCTCCCAATGCGAGCCGCTTCTTGGGCGCCCATGTGCCGTGCTTCCAACCCGAGCTCAAAACGTTAAGCCGTGACCGATCCTCTTTCTTGTCTTCCCCTGCCTTGTTCTTTTGCCGGGCGCTCCCTTGGTGGGCGCGCTTGCGTTGGCATTCGGACTCGTTTGTTCGGGCGCATTTGTGTCGTGCTCCCAATGCGAGCCGCTCCATGGGTGCCCATGGGCCGTGCTTCCAACCCGAGCTGAAAACGTTAAGCCCTGACCGATCCTCGTTCTTGTCTTCCGCCGCGTTGTATTTTTGCCGGGCGCTCACTTGGTGGGCGCGCTTGCGTTGGCATTCGGACTCGTTTCTTTGGGCGCACTTGTGCCGTGCTCCCAACGCGAGCCGCTCCTTGGGCGCCCATCTGCCGTGCTCCCAATGCGAGCTGCTCCTTGGGCGCCCATCTGCCTTGTGCTTCCAATGCGAGCTGTGGCATGCTTCCAACGCGAGCTGCGGCGTGCTCCCAATGCGAGCTGCGCCTTGTGCTTCCAACGCGAGCTGCGGCGTGCTCCCAATGCGAGCTGCGCCTTGTGCTTCCAACGCGAGCTGCGGCGTGCTCCCAATGCGAGCTGCGCCTTGTGCTTCCAACGCGAGCTGCGGCGTGCTCCCAATGCGAGCTGCGCCTTGTGCTTCCAACGCGAGCTGCGGCGTGCTCCCAATGCGAGCTGCGCCTTGTGCTTCCAACGCGAGCTGCGGCGTGCTCCCAACACGAGCTTGTGGCGTGCTCCCAATGCGAGCTGCTTCTTGGGCGCCCATCTGCCTTGTGCTCCCAACGCGAGCTGTGGCGTGCTTCCAACCCGAGCTGTGGCGTGCTCCCAATGCGAGCTGCTCGTTGGGCGCCCATCCGCCTTGTGCTTCCAACCCGAGCTGAAAACGTTAAGCCGTGACCGATCCGCGTTCTTGTCTTCCGTTGGCTTGTCTTTTTTCCGGGCGCTCACTTGGTGGGCGCGCTTGCGGTGGCGTGCTCCCAATGCGAGCTGCTCCTTGGGCGCCCACCTGCCTTTTGCTTCCAACCCGAGCTGAAAACGTTAAGCCGTGACCGATCCGCGTTCTTGTCTTCCGTTGGCTTGTCTTTTTGCCGGGCGCTCACTTGGTGGGCGCGCTTGCAGTGGCGTGCTCCCAATGCGAGCTGCTCCTTGGGCGCCCATCTGCCTTGTGCTCCCAACCCGAGCTGAAAACGTTAAGCCGTGACCGATCCTCGTCCTTGTCTTCCGCTGGCTTGTCTTTTTGCCGGGCGCTCACTTGGTGGGCGCGCTTGCGGTGGCGTGCTCCCAATGCGAGCTGCTCCTTGGGCGCCCATCTGCCTTGTGCTTCCAACCCGAGCTGTGACGTGCTCCCAATGCGAGCTGCTCCTTCGGCGCCCCTCTGCCTTGTGCTTCCAAACCGAGCTGTGGCGTGCTCCCAATGCGAGCTGCTTCTTGGGCGCCCATCTCCCTTGTGCTTCCAACCCGAGCTGTGGCGTGCTTCCAACCCGAGCCGTGGCGTGCTCCCAATGCGAGCTGCGCCTTGGGCGCCCATCTGCCTTGTGCTTCCAACCCGAGCTGTGGCGTGCTTCCAACCCGAGCTGTGGCGTGCTCCCAATGCGAGCTGCTCCTTGGGCGCGCCCGTCTGCCTCGTGCTTCCAACCCGAGCTGAAAAACGTTAAACCGTGACCGATCCTCGTTCTTGTCGTCCGCTGGCTTGTCTTTTTGCCGGGCGCTCACTTGGTGGGTGCGTTTCGTGCGAAGGGTGGTGCGGTGAACGCGCTGCTTGTCGGGTCTACCTGAAAATTGGCCTCGGGTCATTCGTAGGGTGGTCGGCTTGCGGTGTGTTGCCGTGTCCGCTTGGTAGCGCATGAGCAGTATTGACGGCAACGCTCATCTTGGGAAGGCACGGTGCAACACCGCAAGTGGTGCTTCTGTGGCTCCCAACGAGGGCTTGCTTCTTCGGTTGTTGGGTCCAAGATTTTCGGTTAAGTTACTTCGATGATGCCTATCACGCATTTCTCTTTCGGTGGAAGTGTCCTTTCGTGTGAAGGGTGGTGCGGTGAATGTGCTGCTTGTCGGGTCTGCTTGAAAATTGGCCTCGGGCCATTCGTAGGGCGGTCGACTTGCGGTGTGTTGCCGTGTCCGCTTGGTAGCGCATGAGCAGTATTGATGGCAACGCTCATCTTGGGAAGGCACGGTGCCAACACCGCAAGTGGTGCTTCTGTGGCTTGCTGTGGCTCCCAACGAGGGCTTGCTTCGTCGGTTGTTGGGTCCAAGATTTTCGGTTAAGTTACTTCGATGATGCCTATCACGCATTTCTCTTTCGGTGGAAGTGTCGTTTCGTGTGAAGGGTGGTGCGGTGAATGTGCTGTCTGCCGGGTCTGCTCGAAAAATGGCCTCGGGTCATTCGTAGGGCGGTCGGCTTGCAGTGTGTTGCCGTATCCGCTTGGTAGCGCATGAGCAGTATTGATGGCAACGCTCATCTTGGGAAGGCACTGGCAAACGAAGCCACACCAACACCGCAAGTGGTGCTCTGGTGGCTTGCTGTGGCTCCCAACGAGGGCTTGCGCCTTTGGTCTTCTTTCGGTTGCTGGGTCCAAGCTTTTCGGTTAAGTGCCTTCGATGATGCCTATCACGCACTTCTCTGCCGGTGGAAGTGTCATTTCGTGTGAAGGGTGGTGCGGCGAATGCTTTGTCTGCCGGGTCTGCCTGAAAATTGGCCTTGGGTCATTCGTAGGGCGGTCGGCTTGCAGTGTGTTGCCGTCTCTGCTTGGTAGCGCATGAGCAGTATGTCTGTTACGTGACTTCGACGACGCCTATCGTGCACTTCTCCATCGGTGGAAGTGTCATTTCGTGTGAAGGGCGGTGCGGTGAATGCGTCGCATGCCGGGTCTGCCTGAAAACTGGCCTCGGGTCATTTGTAGGGCGGTCGGCTTGCGGTGTGTTGCCGTCTCCGCTTGGTAGCGCATGAGCAGTGTTGAGGGCGATGCTCGTCCCGGGATGGCACGGCAGAACAGACCTCATTTCCTCCCAAGCGGTGGTGTTTTGGGGCATTTTGTCTTCTCCCGACAAGGGCTTGCATCTTTG
>BSBM01001573.1:47500-60000 GCA_027924585.1 Larix kaempferi
GCGCGCGCGGGGAAAAAAAAATTTGGCTAAGTCGCGGAGGAAGTTGGGGTTTCCCGGCGCGCCGCGCGGGGGAAAAAAAAATTTGGCTAAGTCGCGGAGGAAGTTGGGGTTTCCTCGGCGCAGCGCGCGGGGAAAAAAAAAATTTGGCTAAGTCGCGGAGGAAGTTGGGGTTTCCCGGCGCGCGCGCGGGGAAAAAAAAATTTGGCTAAGTCGCGGAGGAAGTTGGGGTTTCCCGTCGCGCGCGCGGGGAAAAAAAAATTTGGCTAAGTCGCGGAGGAAGTTGGGGTTTCCCGGCGCGCGCGCGGGGAAAAAAAAGTTTGTCGAAGTCGCGGAGGAAGTTGGGGTTCCCGGCGCGCGCGCGGGGAAAAAAAAATTTGGCGAAGTCGCGGAGGAAGTTGGGGTTTCCCGGCGCGCGCGCGGGAAAAAAAAAATTTGGCGAAGTCGCGGAGGAAGTTGGGGTTTCCCGGCGCGCGCGCGGGAAAAAAAAAATTCGGCTAAGTCGCGGAGGAAGTTGGGGTTTCCCGGCGCACGCGCGGGAAAAAAAAAATTTGGCTAAGTCACGGAGGAAGTTGGGGTTTCCCGGCGCACGCCGCGGGGAAAAAAAACGGGGCTAAGTCGCGGGGAAGGTTACGGTTTCCCGGCGCGCACCGCGGGGAAAGTTGGGGTTTCCCGGCGCACACCGCGGGGAAGGTTACGGTTTCCCGGCGCGCACCGCGGGGGAAAGTTGGGGTTTCCCGGCGCACACCGCGGGGAAAAAAAACGGGGCTAAGTCGCGGGGAAAGTTGGGGTTTCCCGGCACACGCCGCGGGGAAAAAATATTGGGCTAAGTCGCGGTTTCCCGGCGCGCGCCGCGGGGAAAAAAAAGGGGCCAAGTCGCGGGGAAAGTTGGGGTTTCCCGGCGCATGCTCGGGATGGGAACCGATCGCGAAGTCGGGACGGACCGAAGACGCGCAGGCTGCGGAAGTGGAACGAAGGCGCGCGGCTTGCGGAATACTTGGACCGATGACGCGCGGATCGCGGACCGGAGGCCGTTTGATGGTACGTCGGTGCGGAGTTGACGTGGGTGCCAAGCAAGGGTGCGCCCAAGGTGGGGTCGCACCCCTCCCGCACGGCATCATATAAAAAGGCTAAGGCGAGAAGCCAAGAAGGTAGCTGCAACTAAGTTGGAAATTCGGGTAAGGGGGAAGTTCGGAGCTAGGGAGGCTATCCGACCTCTGTCCGTCCGCACGGTCTCTTCCGGCGAAGTCCGGCCGCAGCAAGGTGCTGCTACAGCGCAGAATTTGGCAGGTTCGCACACAGTGCGGTTGCACAGTGAGACATTTCCGCGGCAGCAGCAAGGGTTTGCAGCAGCGGGAAGTTTCAGGAGTTAGACGCAGGAGTTAGACGCATGTTGGAAGGGTTAACTCTCTCTTTGTATTTTGTATGTCTATTGTAAGGCGTGCTGCTTGTTGGGCACACGCCGGAGCTCTGCTAGGGAAACTCCACCTGTTGTAAACGATTGATTATACAAAGCTTAAGGGTTGATGGTTTGGAAACCCCAGCTTATACTTGCGTGTGCTATTTACTCGATGTTCATGCATACGTAAAATTGGCTAAGTGTGGATGCGGTAGGAACATGTTAACTGTTATAAACAAGTAAACGAAGTTGCGAGTGTTAAGTTGAAAAGTTTCCGCAGGTTAGGCGTAGTCTGCTGGTGCGACGCTTGAGTTGGCCACGCCCTCAAGTCGTTCCCAGGCAGTGCCGCACACCACATTTGGACGCTGGTGACTAGCGAAAAAGCGTGGCTCTGACACATAGTGTCACGGCCGCGCTTTCTGCACGGCACTCACACTTGCATGGGAGCCTTGCGCTCCCGCCCAAGAGGCTGGCTTGGGCGCCCGGTCGGGCAAAGCGACGATCGGCTGCAAGGAGACTTAGCGAGGAAGGAAAGCTACCCGGAGACGGAACGATGAGTGGGGTGCGTGGACCTAGCCCGGGCGCACTCCCACCGAAGACGCCCACACAACACTTCGGCGCATGGCAAGCCCGAGAGTGGGGCGCGGCTGCACGCTGGCAAGAAACGGGGCGCACCCTTGGACCGCTGGACACACTCAAGTGTTGGAGTAGTGGCGCGTTGGCCAAGCGCCCACGCACTCCGCGGAGCAGCGCCCAAACGGACCGGCACTCGACGCAGCAAGCCAAAGCGATGGGCGGAAGGGAAGGTGGACCGGACGCCAGCGGAAGAACGAACTCGGGTTCGCAGCCAAGAAACGAGCTCGGGTTCGCATCCCAGAAATGAGCTCGGGTTGGAAGCCAAGAAAGGAGCTCGGGTTGGGAGCCACGGCAGAGAGCTCGGGTCGGGAGCCAAGGGACGACGCCCAACAAAATGGACCGAAACGCGCGGATTGCGGGGGACTTGGACCAAGACCCTTTCAAATGGCACGTCGGCGGGAGGCTGACGTGGGCGCCAAGCAAGGGTGCGCCCAGGGTGGGGCCGCACCCTCCCACACGGCACCATGTATATAGGCTTAAGGCCAAAACGAAGGAGGGGGCGTTCAAGCAAGGAATTTCGGACAAGGCAAGGAGACGCAGAGCTAGGGAGGCAGTCCAAGCTCTGTTCTCGCGCACGGTCCGTTCCAGCAGAATCCGGCTGCAGCAGGGTTGCGGAAGAGGCAGAACTTGGCAGGTTTTGCACCCGTTCCGGTTGCACAGTGAGACAGTTCGGCAGCATACGCGGGTTGCAGAAGTCGACGGTCCCATGGAGTTGGGACGCCCGAGCAGGGGGCAGCTCTGTCATTCTGTAATTTCTATATCTGTTGTAAGGCGTGTTGCTGGTTTGGCTCACGCCGGAGATCTGCCGAGTTTTAGGGCAACTCCGCTTGCCGTAAACAATTGATTATACAAACGATAAACGGGCTGGCCGGTTTGGCAACCCCAACTTATTCCCGCGTCGTGTTTTACTTGCGTATTGCACTCGCTGATAATTGGCTAAGTGTTGATGCTGTCTGTCGTAAACGTGCTTATGAGTTAAACGAGTAAACTGTCAAGCCGAAAAGCTTCCGCGGGTTTAGGCGTAGTCTGCCGGTGCAACGTTTGAGCTGGTCTCACCCTCAAGACGTTCCCGGGAAGTGCCGCACACCACAGTTAGTCGCTTGAGACAAGCCAGAAATTGTGGCTGTGACACATAGCCCATGCGGCACTTCCTGGGGCGAAACCAGCCCGGCAGGCCACACCCAACCCGCGGATTGCCCACGCCTCATCTCTTTAACAGTTCCTTGCTTAGCCTTTTTTTCTTGATGTGCACTTCCTACAGTAAACGCATGCCAAACACAAGAGCAAGAGATAAATGCATAGGAGGGTGGCACTCCAAACTCGGACGTGCCTAACACCCCTTTTGCAATATTCATGGTTCAAAGAGACTTTACATATAACATCGGAGGGCTGCCACATCCCGGCACCTCATCCGTGAGCCTGCCACACTGGGCAGCTCAAGATACAACATCAACTGATGGGCAATCGGCCAGTGTCCAGGCTCTACCGCAGTAGCATCCACGGTCTGCATCCGCACTCTGTCTCTGTTGCACTCCGTCGCAAGCCTCCCGGCTTCCTATCGTCCGTCCCAGTCTGGGAAACCACTTCGGCATGCTGCCGTCCGTCTGCAGCCTTGCCTGCAACGATACCGCTGTCCTTCCGCAGCATCTGCCAACCAACTGGGCGCACTCTCTCTCGTCTAACCATGCCCAAGAGAGCCCCCACAAGACCGATGTCCGTCTGCAGTCCTGTCCGCACCGCACCGCTGTCTTCCGCAGACTAGGCTGACTGCCACACGTCTAAGTCCCGGCAGAAACTTAGACTTCGCACAGGCACCTCCCATGAGGCCAGCCGCAGGCAAAGCACCTCCACGTACTGTGGCATTCCTCCTGCGCTGCGGATCCTTACCTCGTTGCAGAGGGAACTTCTGGAACCGTGCACGAGCTGCTTTCTCCGGAAAGTGTGCCCTCCTCTGGAGCTTTCGGAGGACGGGCACGCCCTGCGTGTGCCTCAGGCCCCAACCTCGGTTGAATTGAACCGCTTGGATCGATCGAACCGGCACCGTTGTCCGCTTCACCTCTCCGTGCTCTTGGACCTTTAAATATCCACTGAGGAATTCCCGGGTTTCAAGGCCACGTATATCGGAAGTGCCCAACTCTAATAAGATCCATTGTAGCCGAAAAGAGAGTAAGGAGACCCATATCCGGACATCTAAGGGAGCTCGAACACCAATGAGAAATTTTGAAGACAAGATGGGTGTCAATGCATGCATACCCAACACAGGTAGTACTACGAGAACATCTTTGAAGGAACCTTGAACAAAATTAAGACAGGCGCCTTTTCCGCGGGCCAACCTGCTTCCTTTATTCTTGGTTGCTCCCCATCACTTGACTCATCCGCTCCCAGGTCGAGCTCCTCCTCGGGCGCACATGCGGCGGGCTCCCAAGGCGAGCTCAAAACGTTAAGCCGTGACCGATTCTTGTTCTTGTCTTCCACTTCCTTGTCTTGTTGCCGGGCGCTCACTTGGTGGGCGCGCTTGCGCTTGCCGGCGGACTCGTTTCTTTGGGCGCACGTGTGCGGGGCTCCCAAGGCGAGCTCAAAATGTTGCTGAGACGCGACCGGTTCTTGTTCTTATCTTCCGCCGCCTTCTCTTTTTGCCGGCGGACTCGTTTCTTTGGGCGCACCTCCGCCGGTCTTCCAAGTCGAGCTCCTCCTTGGGTGCAAATGTGCCGGCCTCCCAAGGCGAGCTCAAAACGTTGCTAGGACGTGACCGATTCGTGTTCTTCTCTTCCGTTGCCTTGTCTTTTTGCCGGGCGCTCACTTGGGTGGGCGTGCTTCCGTTTGCCGGCGGACTCGTTCCTTCGGGCGCACATGCGTCGGGCTCCCAAGGCGAGCTCAAAACGTTAAGACGTGACCGATGCCTGTCCTTGTCCGCCGTTGCCTTTTCTTTTTGCCGGGCGCTGACTTCGGCGGGCGCGCTTCCCTTTTCTGGAGATGGAGTTGTTTCTTAGGGCGCACATGTGCCTGGCTCCCAAGGCGATCTCAAAACGTTGAGCCGTGACCGATTCTTGTTCTTGTCCGTCGTTGGCTTGTCTTTTTGCCGGGCGCTCACTTGGGTGGGCGCGATTCCGTTTGCCGGCGGACTCGTTTCTTTGGGCGCACATGGGCCGGGCTCCCAAGGCGAGCTCAAAACGTTAAGCCGTGACCTGTCCTTGTTCTTGTCCGCCGTTGGCCTGTCTTTTTGCCGGGCGCTCACTTGGGTGGGCGCTCTTCCGTTCGCCGCCGGACTCGTTTCCTTGGGCTCACGCGTGCCGGGCTCCTAAGGCGAGCTCAAAACGTTAAGCCGTGACCGATTCTTGTTCTTGTCCGCCGTTGCCCCGTGTCTTTGCCGGGCGATCACTTGGGTGGGCGCGCATCCGTTTGCCGGCGGACTCGTTTCTTTGGGCGCACATGTGAAGGGCTCCCAGGGCGAGCTCAAAACGTTACGCCGTGACCAATTCTTGTTCCTGTCCGCCGTTGCCTTGTCTTTTTGCCGGGCGCTCGCTTGGGTGGGCGCGCTTCCGTTTGCCGGGGGACTCGTTTCTTTGGGCGCACAGGCGACGGGCTCGCAAGGCGAGCTCAAAACGTTAAGCCCCGACCAATTCTTGTTCTTGTCCACCGTTGCCTTGTCTTGTTGCCGTGCGCTCACTTGGGTGGGCGCGCTTCCGTTTGCCGGAGACGGAGTCGTTTCTTTGGCCGCACATGTGCCGGGCTCCCAAGGCGGGCTCAAAACGTTAAGCCGTGACCAATCCTTGTTCTTGTCCGCCGTTGCCTTGTCTTTTTGCCGGGCGCTCGCTTGGGTGGGCGCGCTTCCGTGTCCCGGCGGACTCGTTTCTTTGGGCGCACATGTGAAGGGCTCCCAGGGCGAGCTCAAAACGTTAAGCCGTGACCAATTCTTGTTCTTGTCCGCCGTTTCCTTGTCTCTTTGCCGGGCGCTCACTTGGGTGGGCGCGCTTCCGTTTGCCGGGGGACTCGTTTCTTTGGGCGCGCAGGTGACGGGCTCCCAAGGCGAGCTCAAAACGTTAAGCCGTGACCAATTCTTGTTCTTGTCCGCCGTTGCCTTGTCTTGTTGCCGTGCGCTGACTTGGGTGGGCGCGCTTCCGTCTGCCGGAGATGGAGTCGTTCCTTTGGGCGCACATGTGCCGGGCTCCCAAGGCGGCCTCAAAACATTAAGCCGCGAGCAATTCTTGTTCTTGTCCGCCGTTGCCTTGTGTATTTTTGCCGGGCGCTCGCTTGGGTGGGAGCGCTTCCGTTTGCCGGCGGACTCGTTTCATTGGGCTCACATGTGCCGGGCTCCCAAGGAGAGCTCAAAATGTTAAGCCGTGGCCGATTCTTGTTCTTGTCCGTCGTTGGCCTGTGCTTTTGCCGGGCGCGCACTTGGGTGGGCACGCTTCCGTTTGCCGGCGGACTCGTTTCCTTGGGCTCACGTGTGCCGGGCTCCCGAGGCGAGCTCAAAACGTTAGGCCGTGACCAATTCTTGTTCTTGTCCGCCGTTGCCTTGTCTTGTTTCCGTGCGCTCGCTTGGGTGGGCACGCTTCCGTTTGCCGGCGGAGTCGTTTCTTTGGGCTCACGTGTGCCGGGCTCCCAAGGCGAGCTCAAAACGTTAAGCCGTGACCAATTCTTGTTCTTGTCCGCCGTTGCCTTAGCTTTTTCCCGGGCGCTCACTTGGGTGGGCGCGCTTCCGTTTGCCGGCGGACTCGTTTCTTCGGGCGGCACATGTGCCGGGCTCCCAAGGCGAGCCCAAAACGTTAAGCCGTGACCAATTCTTGTTCTTGTGCGCCGTTGCCTTGTCCTTTTGCCGGGCGCTCACTTGGGTGGGCGCGCTTCCGTTTGCCGGCGGACTCGTTTCTTCCTTGGGCGCACACGTGCCGGGCTCCCAAGGCGAGCTCAAAACGTTAAGCCGTGACCAATGCTTGTCCTTGTCTGCCGTTGCCTTGTCTTTTTTCCGGGCGCTCACTCGGGTGGGCGCGCTTCCGCTTGCCGCCGGACTCGTTTCTTTGGGCGCACATGTGCCGGGCTCCCAAGGCGAGCTCAAAACGTTAAGCCGTGACCAATTCCTGTTCTTGTCCGCCGTTGCCTTGTCTTTTTGCCGGGCGCTCACTTGGGTGGGCGCGCTTCCGTTTGCCGACGGGCTCGTTTCCTTGGGCGCACATGTGCCGGGCTCGCAAGGCGGGCTCAAAACGTTAAGCCGTGACCAATGCTTGTTCTTGTCCGCCGTTGCCTTGTCTTTTTGCCCGGCGCTCACTTGGGTGGGTGCGCTTCCGTTTGCGGGCGGACATCGTTTCTTTGGGCGCACATGTGCCGGGCTCCCAAGGGGAGCTCAAAACGTTAAGCCGTGACCAATTCTTGTTCTTCTCCGCCGTTGCCTTGTCTTTTTGCCGTGCGCTCACTTGGGTGGGCGCGCTTCCGTTTGCGGGCGGAGTCGTTTCTTTGGGCGCACATGTGTCGGGCTCCCAAGGGGAGCTCAAAACGTTAAGCCGTGACCAATTCTTGTTCTTCTCCGCCGTTCCCTTGTCTTTTTGCCGTGCGCCCACTTCGGTGGGTGCACTTCCGTTTGCCGCCGGACTCGTTCCTTCGGGCGCACATGTGCCGGGCTCCCAAGGCGAGCTCAAAACGTTAAGCCGTGACCAATCCTTGTTCTTGTCCGCCGTTGCCTTGTCTTGTTGCCGGGCGCTCACTTGGGTGGGGCCGCTTCCGTTTTCCGGCGGACTCGTTTCCTTGGGCGCACATGTGCCGGGCTCCGAAGGCGAGCTCAAAACGTTAAGCCGTGACCAATGCTTGTCCTTGTCTGCCGTTTCCTTGTCTTTTTGCCGGGCGCTCACTCGGGTGGGCGCGCTTCCGCTTGCCGCCGGACTCGTTTCTTTGGGCGCACATGTGCCGGGCTCCCAAGGCGAGCTCAAAACGTTAGGCCGTGACCAATTCCTGTTCTTGTCCGTCGTTGCCTTGTCTTTTTGCCGGGCGCTCACTTGGGTGGGCGCGCTTCTGTTTGCCGACGGGCTCGTTTCCTTGGGCGCACATGTGCCGGGCTCGCAAGGCGAGCTCAAAATGTTAAGCCGTGACCAATGCTTGTTCTTGACCGCCGTTGCCTTGTCTTTTTGCCCGGCGCTCACTTGGGTGGGTGCGCTTCCGTTTGCGGGCGGACTCGTTTCTTTGGGCGCACATGTGCCGGGCTCCCAAGGGGAGCTCAAAACGTTAAGCCGTGACCAATTCTTGTTCTTCTGACCATTCTTGTTCTTCTCCGCCGTTGCCTTGTCTTTTTGCCGTGCGCTCACTTGGGTGGGCGCGCTTCCGTTTGCGGGCGGACTCCTTTCTCTGGGCGCACATGTGTCGGGCTCCCAAGGGAAGCTCAAAAACGTTTAAGCCGTGACCAATTCTTGTTCTTCTCCGCCGTTCCCCTTGTCTTTTTGCCCGTTCGCTCACTCGGGTGGGCGCGCTTCCGTTTGCCGGCGGACTCGTTTCTTTTGGCGCACCTGTTGCCGGGCTCGCAAGGCGAGCTCAAAACGTTATGCCGTGACCAATCCTCGTTCTTGTCCGCTGTTGCCTTGTCTTTTTGCCGGGGCGCTCACTTGGGTGGGGCGCGCTTCCGTTTGCCGGTGGACTCGTTTCTTTGGGCGCACAAGTGCCGGCCTCCCAATGCGAGCCGCTTCTTGGGCGCCCATGTGCCGTGCTTCCAACCCGAGCTCAAAACGTTAAGCCGTGACCGATCCTCTTTCTTGTCTTCCCCTGCCTTGTTCTTTTGCCGGGCGCTCCCTTGGTGGGCGCGCTTGCGTTGGCATTCGGACTCGTTTGTTCGGGCGCATTTGTGTCGTGCTCCCAATGCGAGCCGCTCCATGGGGTGCCCATGGGCCGTGCTTCCAACCCGAGCTGAAAACGTTAAGCCCTGACCGATCCTCGTTCTTGTCTTCCGCCGCGTTGTATTTTTGCCGGGCG
Organism: Larix kaempferi; assembly: GCA_027924585.1. NCBI lineage: Eukaryota > Viridiplantae > Streptophyta > Pinopsida > Pinales > Pinaceae > Larix > Larix kaempferi. Next base: position 56,481 of record BSBM01001573.1, read on the forward strand.
CTCACTTGGTGGGCGCGCTTGCGTTGGCATTCGGACTCGTTTCTTTGGGGCGCACTTGTGCCGTGCTCCCAACGCGAGCCGCTCCTTGGGCGCCCATCTGCCGTGCTCCCAATGCGAGCTGCTCCTTGGGCGCCCATCTGCCTTGTGCTTCCAATGCGAGCTGTGGCATGCTTCCAACGCGAGCTGCGGCGTGCTCCCAATGCGAGCTGCGCCTTGTGCTTCCAACGCGAGCTTGCGGCGTGCTCCCAATGCGAGCTGCGCCTTGTGCTTCCAACGCGAGCTGCGGCGTGCTCCCAATGCGAGCTGCGCCTTGTGCTTCCAACGCGAGCTGCGGCGTGCTCCCAATGCGAGCTGCGCCTTGTGCTTCCAACGCGAGCTGCGGCGTGCTCCCAACACGAGCTTGTGGCGTGCTCCCAATGCGAGCTGCTTCTTGGGCGCCCATCTGCCTTGTGCTCCCAACGCGAGCTGTGGCGTGCTTCCAACCCGAGCTGTGGCGTGCTCCCAATGCGAGCTGCTCGTTGGGCGCCCATCCGCCTTGTGCTTCCAACCCGAGCTGAAAACGTTAAGCCGTGACCGATCCGCGTTCTTGTCTTCCGTTGGCTTGTCTTTTTTCCCGGGCGCTCACTTGGTGGGCGCGCTTGCCGGTGGCGTGCTCCCAATGCGAAGCTGCTCCTTGGGGCCGCCCACCTGCCTTTTGCTTCCAACCCGAGCTGAAAACGTTAAGCCGTGACCGATCCCGCGTTCTTGTCTTCCGTTGGCTTGTCTTTTTGCCGGGGGCGCTCAACTTGGTGGGCGCGCTTGCAGTGGCGTGCTCCCAATGCGAGCTGCTCCTTGGGCGCCCATCTGCCTTGTGCTCCCAACCCGAGCTGAAAACGTTAAGCCGTGACCGATCCTCGTCCTTGTCTTCCGCTGGCTTGTCTTTTTGCCGGGGCGCTCACTTGGTGGGCGCGCTTGCGGTGGCGTGCTCCCAATGCGAGCTGCTCCTTGGGCGCCCATCTGCCTTGTGCTTCCAACCCGAGCTGTGACGTGCTCCCAATGCGAGCTGCTCCTTCGGCGCCCCTCTGCCTTGTGCTTCCAAACCGAGCTGTGGCGTGCTCCCAATGCGAGCTGCTTCTTGGGCGCCCATCTCCCTTGTGCTTCCAACCCGAGCTGTGGCGTGCTTCCAACCCGAGCCGTGGCGTGCTCCCAATGCGAGCTGCGCCTTGGGCGCCCATCTGCCTTGTGCTTCCAACCCGAGCTGTGGCGTGCTTCCAACCCGAGCTGTGGCGTGCTCCCAATGCGAGCTGCTCCTTGGGCGCCCGTCTGCCTCGTGCTTCCAACCCGAGCTGAAAAACGTTAAACCGTGACCGATCCTCGTTCTTGTCGTCCGCTGGCTTGTCTTTTTTGCCGGGCGCTCACTTGGTGGGTGCGTTTCGTGCGAAGGGTGGTGCGGTGAACGCGCTGCTTGTCGGGTCTACCTGAAAATTGGCCTCGGGTCATTCGTAGGGTGGTCGGCTTGCGGTGTGTTGCCGTGTCCGCTTGGTAGCGCAGTGAGCAGTATTGACGGCAACGCTCATCTTGGGAAGGCACGGTTGCAACACCGCAAGTGGTGCTTCTGTGGCTCCCAACGAGGGCTTGCTTCTTCGGTTGTTGGGTCCAAGATTTTCGGTTAAGTTACTTCGATGATGCCTATCACGCATTTCTCTTTCGGTGGAAGTGTCCTTTCGTGTGAAGGGTGGTGCGGTGAATGTGCTGCTTGTCGGGTCTGCTTGAAAAATTGGCCTCGGGCCATTCGTAGGGCGGGTCGACTTGCGGTGTGTTTGCCGTGTCCGCTTGGTAGCCGCATGAGCAGTATTGATGGCAACGCTCATCTTGGGAAGGCACGGTGCCAACACCGCAAGTGGTGCTTCTGTGGCTTGCTGTGGCTCCCAACGAGGGCTTGCTTCGTCGGTTGTTGGGTCCAAGATTTTCGTTTAAGTTACTTCGATGATGCCTATCACGCATTTCTCTTTCGGTGGAAGTGTCGTTTCGTGTGAAGGGTGTGCGGGTGAATGTGCTGTCTGCCGGGTCTGCTCGAAAAATGGCCTCGGGTCATTCGTAGGGCGGTCGGCTTGCGAGTGTGTTGCCGTATCCGCTTGGGTAGCGCGATGAGCAGTATTGATGGCAACGCTCATCTTGGGAAGGCACTGGCAAACGAAGCCACACCAACACCGCAAGTGGTGCTCTGGTGGCTTGCTGTGGCTCCCAACGAGGGCTTGCGTCTTTGGTCTTCTTTCGGTTGCTGGGGTCCAAGCTTTTCGGTTAAGTGCCTTCGATGATGCCTATCACGCACTTCTCTGCCGGTGGAAGTGTCATTTCGTGTGAAGGGTGGTGCGTGCGAATGCTTTGTCTGCCGGGTCTGCCTGAAAATTGGCCTTGGGTCATTCGTAGGGCGGTCGGCTTGCAGTGTGTTGCCGTCTCTGCTTGGTAGCGCATGAGCAGTATGTCTGTTACGTGACTTCGACGACGCCTATCGTGCACTTCTCCATCGGTGGGAAGTGTCATTTCGTGTGAAGGGCGGTTGCGGTGAATGCGTCGCATGCCGGGTCTGCCTGAAAACTGGCCTCGGGTCATTTGTAGGGGCGGTCGGCTTGCGGGTGTGTTGCCGTCTCCGCTTGGTAGCGCGTATGAGCAGTGTTGAGGGCGATGCTCGTCCCGGGATGGCACGGCAGAACAGACCTCATTTCCTCCCAAGCGGTGGTGTTTTGGGGCATTTTGTCTTCTCCCGACAAGGGCTTGCATCTTTGCCTTCTCTCGGATTACTTGTCCCTCCCGGTTGCCGGATCCAAAGTGTCCAAGATGTTGCCTTCCATGCACTTCCCCGCCGATGGAAGTGTCATTTCGTGCGATGGTTGGTGCGGCTCCACTTGATAGCGCATGAGCCTTAACGTCGGCAATGCTCCCCCTTGGGAAGGCATGGGTAAACAAAAACCCATTTCAACCGCAAGTGTGGCTTGTTGCACGTTTGGTCTCCTTTCGCGTATCTTTGTCCCTCCCGGTTGTCGGTTAAATTAACTACGGCGGTGTTTCCTATCATGCACTTCTCCACTGGTGGAAGTGTCATTTCCGTGCGAAGGGTGGTGCGGTGAGTGCGTTGTTTGTCGGGTCTGCTTGAAAATTGGCCTTGGGCCATTTGTAGGGCTGGTCGGACTCTCAGCGTGCCGTCGATTCACTCGGTAACACATGAGCGGTAATGTTGGGCAATGCTCATCTTCGGAGGCACCGGAAAACAAAGTCCATTTCCATCGCACATTCGATGTGGAGTTTTGGGGTTTGTGGGTGGCTTCGCACGAGGGCTTGCCTTTTCATTGTTGGGCCTTTGTGGAGGCCCGTCTTATTGTGCTTGTACTTATTCCATATTGGTATAACTGTGCATACCGAGACCATTTTGTAAGAGCATTGATAGGAATCTTTGGCAGGGGCACATCAACGGTGTGATTCCCCTTCGAAAGCGTTTTTTGAGGCTCAATTGTTTTTTGGTGGGCAGTGCGGGGGTTTGCCT
>BSBM01001573.1:70000-82500 GCA_027924585.1 Larix kaempferi
GAAAGTTGGGGTTTCCCGGCGCACACCGCGGGGAAGGTTACGGTTTCCCGGCGCGCACCGCGGGGAAAGTTGGGGTTTCCCGGCGCACACCGCGGGGAAAAAAAACGGGGCTAAGTCGCGGGGAAAGTTGGGGTTTCCCGGCACACGCCGCGGGGAAAAAATATTGGGCTAAGTCGCGGTTTCCCGGCGCGCGCCGCGGGGAAAAAAAAGGGGCCAAGTCGCGGGGAAAGTTGGGGTTTCCCGGCGCATGCTCGGGATGGGAACCGATCGCGAAGTCGGGACGGACCGAAGACGCGCAGGCTGCGGAAGTGGAACGAAGGCGCGCGGCTTGCGGAATACTTGGACCGATGACGCGCGGATCGCGGACCGGAGGCCGTTTGATGGTACGTCGGTGCGGAGTTGACGTGGGTGCCAAGCAAGGGTGCGCCCAAGGTGGGGTCGCACCCTCCCGCACGGCATCATATAAAAAGGCTAAGGCGAGAAGCCAAGAAGGTAGCTGCAACTAAGTTGGAAATTCGGGTAAGGGGGAAGTTCGGAGCTAGGGAGGCTATCCGACCTCTGTCCGTCCGCACGGTCTCTTCCGGCGAAGTCCGGCCGCAGCAAGGTGCTGCTACAGCGCAGAATTTGGCAGGTTCGCACACAGTGCGGTTGCACAGTGAGACATTTCCGCGGCAGCAGCAAGGGTTTGCAGCAGCGGGCAGTTTCAGGAGTTAGACGCATGTTGGAAGGGTTAACTCTCTCTTTGTATTTTGTATGTCTATTGTAAGGCGTGCTGCTTGTTGGGCACACGCCGGAGCTCTGCTAGGGAAACTCCACCTGTTGTAAACGATTGATTATACAAAGCTTAAGGGTTGATGGTTTGGAAACCCCAGCTTATACTTGCGTGTGCTATTTACTCGATGTTCATGCATACGTAAAATTGGCTAAGTGTGGATGCGGTAGGAACATGTTAACTGTTATAAACAAGTAAACGAAGTTGCGAGTGTTAAGTTGAAAAGTTTCCGCAGGTTAGGCGTAGTCTGCTGGTGCGACGCTTGAGTTGGCCACGCCCTCAAGTCGTTCCCAGGCAGTGCCGCACACCACATTTGGACGCTGGTGACTAGCGAAAAAAGCGTGGCTCTGACACATAGTGTCACGGCCGCGCTTTCTGCACGGCACTCACACTTGCATGGGAGCCTTGCGCTCCCGCCCAAGAGGCTGGCTTGGGCGCCCGGTCGGGCAAAGCGACGATCGGCTGCAAGGAGACTTAGCGAGGAAGGAAAGCTACCCGGAGACGGAACGATGAGTGGGGTGCGTGGACCTAGCCCGGGCGCACTCCCACCGAAGACGCCCACACAACACTTCGGCGCATGGCAAGCCCGAGAGTGGGGCGCGGCTGCACGCTGGCAAGAAACGGGGCGCACCCTTGGACCGCTGGACACACTCAAGTGTTGGAGTAGTGGCGCGTTGGCCAAGCGCCCACGCACTCCGCGGAGCAGCGCCCAAACGGACCGGCACTCGACGCAGCAAGCCAAAGCGATGGGCGGAAGGGAAGGTGGACCGGACGCCAGCGGAAGAACGAACTCGGGTTCGCAGCCAAGAAACGAGCTCGGGTTCGCATCCCAGAAATGAGCTCGGGTTGGAAGCCAAGAAAGGAGCTCGGGTTGGGAGCCACGGCAGAGAGCTCGGGTCGGGAGCCAAGGGACGACGCCCAACAAAATGGACCGAAACGCGCGGATTGCGGGGGACTTGGACCAAGACCCTTTCAAATGGCACGTCGGCGGGAGGCTGACGTGGGCGCCAAGCAAGGGTGCGCCCAGGGTGGGGCCGCACCCTCCCACACGGCACCATGTATATAGGCTTAAGGCCAAAACGAAGGAGGGGGCGTTCAAGCAAGGAATTTCGGACAAGGCAAGGAGACGCAGAGCTAGGGAGGCAGTCCAAGCTCTGTTCTCGCGCACGGTCCGTTCCAGCAGAATCCGGCTGCAGCAGGGTTGCGGAAGAGGCAGAACTTGGCAGGTTTTGCACCCGTTCCGGTTGCACAGTGAGACAGTTCGGCAGCATACGCGGGTTGCAGAAGTCGACGGTCCCATGGAGTTGGGACGCCCGAGCAGGGGGCAGCTCTGTCATTCTGTAATTTCTATATCTGTTGTAAGGCGTGTTGCTGGTTTGGCTCACGCCGGAGATCTGCCGAGTTTTAGGGCAACTCCGCTTGCCGTAAACAATTGATTATACAAACGATAAACGGGCTGGCCGGTTTGGCAACCCCAACTTATTCCCGCGTCGTGTTTTACTTGCGTATTGCACTCGCTGATAATTGGCTAAGTGTTGATGCTGTCTGTCGTAAACGTGCTTATGAGTTAAACAAGTAAACGAGTAAACTGTCAAGCCGAAAAGCTTCCGCGGGTTTAGGCGTAGTCTGCCGGTGCAACGTTTGAGCTGGTCTCACCCTCAAGACGTTCCCGGGAAGTGCCGCACACCACAGTTAGTCGCTTGAGACAAGCCAGAAATTGTGGCTGTGACACATAGCCCATGCGGCACTTCCTGGGGCGAAACCAGCCCGGCAGGCCACACCCAACCCGCGGATTGCCCACGCCTCATCTCTTTAACAGTTCCTTGCTTAGCCTTTTTTTCTTGATGTGCACTTCCTACAGTAAACGCATGCCAAACACAAGAGCAAGAGATAAATGCATAGGAGGGTGGCACTCCAAACTCGGACGTGCCTAACACCCCTTTTGCAATATTCATGGTTCAAAGAGACTTTACATATAACATCGGAGGGCTGCCACATCCCGGCACCTCATCCGTGAGCCTGCCACACTGGGCAGCTCAAGATACAACATCAACTGATGGGCAATCGGCCAGTGTCCAGGCTCTACCGCAGTAGCATCCACGGTCTGCATCCGCACTCTGTCTCTGTTGCACTCCGTCGCAAGCCTCCCGGCTTCCTATCGTCCGTCCCAGTCTGGGAAACCACTTCGGCATGCTGCCGTCCGTCTGCAGCCTTGCCTGCAACGATACCGCTGTCCTTCCGCAGCATCTGCCAACCAACTGGGCGCACTCTCTCTCGTCTAACCATGCCCAAGAGAGCCCCCACAAGACCGATGTCCGTCTGCAGTCCTGTCCGCACCGCACCGCTGTCTTCCGCAGACTAGGCTGACTGCCACACGTCTAAGTCCCGGCAGAAACTTAGACTTCGCACAGGCACCTCCCATGAGGCCAGCCGCAGGCAAAGCACCTCCACGTACTGTGGCATTCCTCCTGCGCTGCGGATCCTTACCTCGTTGCAGAGGGAACTTCTGGAACCGTGCACGAGCTGCTTTCTCCGGAAAGTGTGCCCTCCTCTGGAGCTTTCGGAGGACGGGCACGCCCTGCGTGTGCCTCAGGCCCCAACCTCGGTTGAATTGAACCGCTTGGATCGATCGAACCGGCACCGTTGTCCGCTTCACCTCTCCGTGCTCTTGGACCTTTAAATATCCACTGAGGAATTCCCGGGTTTCAAGGCCACGTATATCGGAAGTGCCCAACTCTAATAAGATCCATTGTAGCCGAAAAGAGAGTAAGGAGACCCATATCCGGACATCTAAGGGAGCTCGAACACCAATGAGAAATTTTGAAGACAAGATGGGTGTCAATGCATGCATACCCAACACAGGTAGTACTACGAGAACATCTTTGAAGGAACCTTGAACAAAATTAAGACAGGCGCCTTTTCCGCGGGCCAACCTGCTTCCTTTATTCTTGGTTGCTCCCCATCACTTGACTCATCCGCTCCCAGGTCGAGCTCCTCCTCGGGCGCACATGCGGCGGGCTCCCAAGGCGAGCTCAAAACGTTAAGCCGTGACCGATTCTTGTTCTTGTCTTCCACTTCCTTGTCTTGTTGCCGGGCGCTCACTTGGTGGGCGCGCTTGCGCTTGCCGGCGGACTCGTTTCTTTGGGCGCACGTGTGCGGGGCTCCCAAGGCGAGCTCAAAATGTTGCTGAGACGCGACCGGTTCTTGTTCTTATCTTCCGCCGCCTTCTCTTTTTGCCGGCGGACTCGTTTCTTTGGGCGCACCTCCGCCGGTCTTCCAAGTCGAGCTCCTCCTTGGGTGCAAATGTGCCGGCCTCCCAAGGCGAGCTCAAAACGTTGCTAGGACGTGACCGATTCGTGTTCTTCTCTTCCGTTGCCTTGTCTTTTTGCCGGGCGCTCACTTGGGTGGGCGTGCTTCCGTTTGCCGGCGGACTCGTTCCTTCGGGCGCACATGCGTCGGGCTCCCAAGGCGAGCTCAAAACGTTAAGACGTGACCGATGCCTGTCCTTGTCCGCCGTTGCCTTTTCTTTTTGCCGGGCGCGCTTCCCTTTTCTGGAGATGGAGTTGTTTCTTAGGGCGCACATGTGCCTGGCTCCCAAGGCGATCTCAAAACGTTGAGCCGTGACCGATTCTTGTTCTTGTCCGTCGTTGGCTTGTCTTTTTGCCGGGCGCTCACTTGGGTGGGCGCGATTCCGTTTGCCGGCGGACTCGTTTCTTTGGGCGCACATGGGCCGGGCTCCCAAGGCGAGCTCAAAACGTTAAGCCGTGACCTGTCCTTGTTCTTGTCCGCCGTTGGCCTGTCTTTTTGCCGGGCGCTCACTTGGGTGGGCGCTCTTCCGTTCGCCGCCGGACTCGTTTCCTTGGGCTCACGCGTGCCGGGCTCCTAAGGCGAGCTCAAAACGTTAAGCCGTGACCGATTCTTGTTCTTGTCCGCCGTTGCCCCGTGTCTTTGCCGGGCGATCACTTGGGTGGGCGCGCATCCGTTTGCCGGCGGACTCGTTTCTTTGGGCGCACATGTGAAGGGCTCCCAGGGCGAGCTCAAAACGTTACGCCGTGACCAATTCTTGTTCCTGTCCGCCGTTGCCTTGTCTTTTTGCCGGGCGCTCGCTTGGGTGGGCGCGCTTCCGTTTGCCGGGGGACTCGTTTCTTTGGGCGCACAGGCGACGGGCTCGCAAGGCGAGCTCAAAACGTTAAGCCCCGACCAATTCTTGTTCTTGTCCACCGTTGCCTTGTCTTGTTGCCGTGCGCTCACTTGGGTGGGCGCGCTTCCGTTTGCCGGAGACGGAGTCGTTTCTTTGGCCGCACATGTGCCGGGCTCCCAAGGCGGGCTCAAAACGTTAAGCCGTGACCAATCCTTGTTCTTGTCCGCCGTTTCCTTGTCTTTTTGCCGGGCGCTCGCTTGGGTGGGCGCGCTTCCGTGTCCCGGCGGACTCGTTTCTTTGGGCGCACATGTGAAGGGCTCCCAGGGCGAGCTCAAAACGTTAAGCCGTGACCAATTCTTGTTCTTGTCCGCCGTTTCCTTGTCTCTTTGCCGGGCGCTCACTTGGGTGGGCGCGCTTCCGTTTGCCGGGGGACTCGTTTCTTTGGGCGCGCAGGTGACGGGCTCCCAAGGCGAGCTCAAAACGTTAAGCCGTGACCAATTCTTGTTCTTGTCCGCCGTTGCCTTGTCTTGTTGCCGTGCGCTGACTTGGGTGGGCGCGCTTCCGTCTGCCGGAGATGGAGTCGTTCCTTTGGGCGCACATGTGCCGGGCTCCCAAGGCGGCCTCAAAACATTAAGCCGCGAGCAATTCTTGTTCTTGTCCGCCGTTGCCTTGTGTATTTTTGCCGGGCGCTCGCTTGGGTGGGAGCGCTTCCGTTTGCCGGCGGACTCGTTTCATTGGGCTCACATGTGCCGGGCTCCCAAGGAGAGCTCAAAATGTTAAGCCGTGGCCGATTCTTGTTCTTGTCCGTCGTTGGCCTGTGCTTTTGCCGGGCGCGCACTTGGGTGGGCACGCTTCCGTTTGCCGGCGGACTCGTTTCCTTGGGCTCACGTGTGCCGGGCTCCCGAGGCGAGCTCAAAACGTTAGGCCGTGACCAATTCTTGTTCTTGTCCGCCGTTGCCTTGTCTTGTTTCCGTGCGCTCGCTTGGGTGGGCACGCTTCCGTTTGCCGGCGGAGTCGTTTCTTTGGGCTCACGTGTGCCGGGCTCCCAAGGCGAGCTCAAAACGTTAAGCCGTGACCAATTCTTGTTCTTGTCCGCCGTTGCCTTAGCTTTTTCCCGGGCGCTCACTTGGGTGGGCGCGCTTCCGTTTGCCGGCGGACTCGTTTCTTCGGGCGGCACATGTGCCGGGCTCCCAAGGCGAGCCCAAAACGTTAAGCCGTGACCAATTCTTGTTCTTGTGCGCCGTTGCCTTGTCCTTTTGCCGGGCGCTCACTTGGGTGGGCGCGCTTCCGTTTGCCGGCGGACTCGTTTCTTCCTTGGGCGCACACGTGCCGGGCTCCCAAGGCGAGCTCAAAACGTTAAGCCGTGACCAATGCTTGTCCTTGTCTGCCGTTGCCTTGTCTTTTTTCCGGGCGCTCACTCGGGTGGGCGCGCTTCCGCTTGCCGCCGGACTCGTTTCTTTGGGCGCACATGTGCCGGGCTCCCAAGGCGAGCTCAAAACGTTAAGCCGTGACCAATTCCTGTTCTTGTCCGCCGTTGCCTTGTCTTTTTGCCGGGCGCTCACTTGGGTGGGCGCGCTTCCGTTTGCCGACGGGCTCGTTTCCTTGGGCGCACATGTGCCGGGCTCGCAAGGCGGGCTCAAAACGTTAAGCCGTGACCAATGCTTGTTCTTGTCCGCCGTTGCCTTGTCTTTTTGCCCGGCGCTCACTCGGGTGGGTGCGCTTCCGTTTGCGGGCGGACTCGTTTCTTTGGGCGCACATGTGCCGGGCTCCCAAGGGGAGCTCAAAACGTTAAGCCGTGACCAATTCTTGTTCTTCTCCGCCGTTGCCTTGTCTTTTTGCCGTGCGCTCACTTGGGTGGGCGCGCTTCCGTTTGCGGGCGGAGTCGTTTCTTTGGGCGCACATGTGTCGGGCTCCCAAGGGGAGCTCAAAACGTTAAGCCGTGACCAATTCTTGTTCTTCTCCGCCGTTCCCTTGTCTTTTTGCCGTGCGCCCACTTCGGTGGGTGCACTTCCGTTTGCCGCCGGACTCGTTCCTTCGGGCGCACATGTGCCGGGCTCCCAAGGCGAGCTCAAAACGTTAAGCCGTGACCAATCCTTGTTCTTGTCCGCCGTTGCCTTGTCTTGTTGCCGGGCGCTCACTTGGGTGGGGCCGCTTCCGTTTTCCGGCGGACTCGTTTCCTTGGGCGCACATGTGCCGGGCTCCGAAGGCGAGCTCAAAACGTTAAGCCGTGACCAATGCTTGTCCTTGTCTGCCGTTTCCTTGTCTTTTTGCCGGGCGCTCACTCGGGTGGGCGCGCTTCCGCTTGCCGCCGGACTCGTTTCTTTGGGCGCACATGTGCCGGGCTCCCAAGGCGAGCTCAAAACGTTAGGCCGTGACCAATTCCTGTTCTTGTCCGTCGTTGCCTTGTCTTTTTGCCGGGCGCTCACTTGGGTGGGCGCGCTTCTGTTTGCCGACGGGCTCGTTTCCTTGGGCGCACATGTGCCGGGCTCGCAAGGCGAGCTCAAAATGTTAAGCCGTGACCAATGCTTGTTCTTGACCGCCGTTGCCTTGTCTTTTTGCCCGGCGCTCACTTGGGTGGGTGCGCTTCCGTTTGCGGGCGGACTCGTTTCTTTGGGCGCACATGTGCCGGGCTCCCAAGGGGAGCTCAAAACGTTAAGCCGTGACCAATTCTTGTTCTTCTCCGCCGTTGCCTTGTCTTTTTGCCGTGCGCTCACTTGGGTGGGCGCGCTTCCGTTTGCGGGCGGACTCCTTTCTCTGGGCGCACATGTGTCGGGCTCCCAAGGGAAGCTCAAAACGTTAAGCCGTGACCAATTCTTGTTCTTCTCCGCCGTTCCCTTGTCTTTTTGCCGTTCGCTCACTCGGGTGGGCGCGCTTCCGTTTGCCGGCGGACTCGTTTCTTTTGGCGCACCTGTGCCGGGCTCGCAAGGCGAGCTCAAAACGTTATGCCGTGACCAATCCTCGTTCTTGTCCGCTGTTGCCTTGTCTTTTTGCCGGGCGCTCACTTGGGTGGGCGCGCTTCCGTTTGCCGGTGGACTCGTTTCTTTGGGCGCACAAGTGCCGGCCTCCCAATGCGAGCCGCTTCTTGGGCGCCCATGTGCCGTGCTTCCAACCCGAGCTCAAAACGTTAAGCCGTGACCGATCCTCTTTCTTGTCTTCCCCTGCCTTGTTCTTTTGCCGGGCGCTCCCTTGGTGGGCGCGCTTGCGTTGGCATTCGGACTCGTTTGTTCGGGCGCATTTGTGTCGTGCTCCCAATGCGAGCCGCTCCATGGGTGCCCATGGGCCGTGCTTCCAACCCGAGCTGAAAACGTTAAGCCCTGACCGATCCTCGTTCTTGTCTTCCGCCGCGTTGTATTTTTGCCGGGCGCTCACTTGGTGGGCGCGCTTGCGTTGGCATTCGGACTCGTTTCTTTGGGCGCACTTGTGCCGTGCTCCCAACGCGAGCCGCTCCTTGGGCGCCCATCTGCCGTGCTCCCAATGCGAGCTGCTCCTTGGGCGCCCATCTGCCTTGTGCTTCCAATGCGAGCTGTGGCATGCTTCCAACGCGAGCTGCGGCGTGCTCCCAATGCGAGCTGCGCCTTGTGCTTCCAACGCGAGCTGCGGCGTGCTCCCAATGCGAGCTGCGCCTTGTGCTTCCAACGCGAGCTGCGGCGTGCTCCCAATGCGAGCTGCGCCTTGTGCTTCCAACGCGAGCTGCGGCGTGCTCCCAATGCGAGCTGCGCCTTGTGCTTCCAACGCGAGCTGCGGCGTGCTCCCAACACGAGCTTGTGGCGTGCTCCCAATGCGAGCTGCTTCTTGGGCGCCCATCTGCCTTGTGCTCCCAACGCGAGCTGTGGCGTGCTTCCAACCCGAGCTGTGGCGTGCTCCCAATGCGAGCTGCTCGTTGGGCGCCCATCCGCCTTGTGCTTCCAACCCGAGCTGAAAACGTTAAGCCGTGACCGATCCGCGTTCTTGTCTTCCGTTGGCTTGTCTTTTTTCCGGGCGCTCACTTGGTGGGCGCGCTTGCGGTGGCGTGCTCCCAATGCGAGCTGCTCCTTGGGCGCCCACCTGCCTTTTGCTTCCAACCCGAGCTGAAAACGTTAAGCCGTGACCGATCCGCGTTCTTGTCTTCCGTTGGCTTGTCTTTTTGCCGGGCGCTCACTTGGTGGGCGCGCTTGCAGTGGCGTGCTCCCAATGCGAGCTGCTCCTTGGGCGCCCATCTGCCTTGTGCTCCCAACCCGAGCTGAAAACGTTAAGCCGTGACCGATCCTCGTCCTTGTCTTCCGCTGGCTTGTCTTTTTGCCGGGCGCTCACTTGGTGGGCGCGCTTGCGGTGGCGTGCTCCCAATGCGAGCTGCTCCTTGGGCGCCCATCTGCCTTGTGCTTCCAACCCGAGCTGTGACGTGCTCCCAATGCGAGCTGCTCCTTCGGCGCCCCCTCTGCCTTGTGCTTCCAAACCGAGCTGTGGCGTGCTCCCAATGCGAGCTGCTTCTTGGGCGCCCATCTCCCTTGTGCTTCCAACCCGAGCTGTGGCGTGCTTCCAACCCGAGCCGTGGCGTGCTCCCAATGCGAGCTGCGCCTTGGGCGCCCATCTGCCTTGTGCTTCCAACCCGAGCTGTGGCGTGCTTCCAACCCGAGCTGTGGCGTGCTCCCAATGCGAGCTGCTCCTTGGGCGCCCGTCTGCCTCGTGCTTCCAACCCGAGCTGAAAAACGTTAAACCGTGACCGATCCTCGTTCTTGTCGTCCGCTGGCTTGTCTTTTTGCCGGGCGCTCACTTGGTGGGTGCGTTTCGTGCGAAGGGTGGTGCGGTGAACGCGCTGCTTGTCGGGTCTACCTGAAAATTGGCCTCGGGTCATTCGTAGGGTGGTCGGCTTGCGGTGTGTTGCCGTGTCCGCTTGGTAGCGCATGAGCAGTATTGACGGCAACGCTCATCTTGGGAAGGCACGGTGCAACACCGCAAGTGGTGCTTCTGTGGCTCCCAACGAGGGCTTGCTTCTTCGGTTGTTGGGTCCAAGATTTTCGGTTAAGTTACTTCGATGATGCCTATCACGCATTTCTCTTTCGGTGGAAGTGTCCTTTCGTGTGAAGGGTGGTGCGGTGAATGTGCTGCTTGTCGGGTCTGCTTGAAAATTGGCCTCGGGCCATTCGTAGGGCGGTCGACTTGCGGTGTGTTGCCGTGTCCGCTTGGTAGCGCATGAGCAGTATTGATGGCAACGCTCATCTTGGGAAGGCACGGTGCCAACACCGCAAGTGGTGCTTCTGTGGCTTGCTGTGGCTCCCAACGAGGGCTTGCTTCGTCGGTTGTTGGGTCCAAGATTTTCGGTTAAGTTACTTCGATGATGCCTATCACGCATTTCTCTTTCGGTGGAAGTGTCGTTTCGTGTGAAGGGTGGTGCGGTGAATGTGCTGTCTGCCGGGTCTGCTCGAAAAATGGCCTCGGGTCATTCGTAGGGCGGTCGGCTTGCAGTGTGTTGCCGTATCCGCTTGGTAGCGCATGAGCAGTATTGATGGCAACGCTCATCTTGGGAAGGCACTGGCAAACGAAGCCACACCAACACCGCAAGTGGTGCTCTGGTGGCTTGCTGTGGCTCCCAACGAGGGCTTGCGTCTTTGGTCTTCTTTCGGTTGCTGGGTCCAAGCTTTTCGGTTAAGTGCCTTCGATGATGCCTATCACGCACTTCTCTGCCGGTGGAAGTGTCATTTCGTGTGAAGGGTGGTGCGGCGAATGCTTTGTCTGCCGGGTCTGCCTGAAAATTGGCCTTGGGTCATTCGTAGGGCGGTCGGCTTGCAGTGTGTTGCCGTCTCTGCTTGGTAGCGCATGAGCAGTATGTCTGTTACGTGACTTCGACGACGCCTATCGTGCACTTCTCCATCGGTGGAAGTGTCATTTCGTGTGAAGGGCGGTGCGGTGAATGCGTCGCATGCCGGGTCTGCCTGAAAACTGGCCTCGGGTCATTTGTAGGGCGGTCGGCTTGCGGTGTGTTGCCGTCTCCGCTTGGTAGCGCAATGAGCAGTGTTGAGGGCGATGCTCGTCCCGGGATGGCACGGCAGAACAGACCTCATTTCCTCCCAAGCGGTGGTGTTTTGGGGCATTTTGTCTTCTCCCGACAAGGGCTTGCATCTTTGCCTTCTCTCGGATTACTTGTCCCTCCCGGTTGCCGGATCCAAGTGTCCAAGATGTTGCCTTCCATGCACTTCCCCGCCGATGGAAGTGTCATTTCGTGCGATGGTTGGTGCGGCTCCACTTGATAGCGCATGAGCCTTAACGTCGGCAATGCTCCCCCTTGGGAAGGCATGGGTAAACAAAAACCCATTTCAACCGCAAGTGTGGCTTGTTGCACGTTTGGTCTCCTTTCGCGTATCTTTGTCCCTCCCGGTTGTCGGTTAAATTAACTACGGCGGTGTTTCCTATCATGCACTTCTCCACTGGTGGAAGTGTCATTTCCGTGCGAAGGGTGGTGCGGTGAGTGCGTTGTTTGTCGGGTCTGCTTGAAAATTGGCCTTGGGCCATTTGTAGGGCGGTCGACTCTCAGCGTTGCCGTCGATTCACTCGGGTAACACATGAGCGGTAATGTTGGCAATGCTCATCTTCGGAGGCACCGGAAAACAAAGTCCATTTCCATCGCACATTCGATGTGGAGTTTTGGGGTTTGTGGTGGCTTCGCACGAGGGCTTGCCTTTTCATTGTTGGGCCTTTGTGGAGGCCCGTCTTATTGTGCTTGTACTTATTCCATATTGGTATAACTGTGCATACCGAGACCATTTGTAAGAGCATTGATAGGAATCTTTGGCAGGGGCACATCAACGGTGTGATTCCCCTTCGAAAGCGTTTTTTGAGGCTCAATTGTTTTTGGTGGGCAGTGCGGGGTTTGCCTCGCCGTGTGGGAAAACCACACGGCGAAGCTCTTCTAACTTGCTTTCCATCTTCGGTCGCGTTGGATTTGAGAACTATTTGTTAATGTTGGCCAAAGCCCTCTGGGACTGGCCTGCTTTGTCCCTGCGTCCGTAGCGGTGCCGCTGTCGAGTGTTTCGATTTTGGGTTGATGCGTATTTCCCATGGAAAGACCAAGAAGCTGGCTTGTTCGAGGAGGATTGTTCTGACTGGAGGTGCGAGGTGGAACGCTCTCACCATCTCTTGCCTTCGCATGGAGGTTGCCGCAGGTGGCATACTTCCCTCGGTTATCTCGATGCGCGGCTTGAAAGGTGGAGGGCTGCCTGTATCGACTTTGTTCTGGATATCTTTCGACTCGTGACTGGCTTTGCTGTTGTTGGATTTGGTTCCCAGAGAAAACCCCCATCATTTCCTCGGTGGACAGAAGATTGATGCTTGCATGTCGAAGGTTGCCGCGAATATGTTGGACGTGTTGGTAATGTTCTCGCCTTCTTTTCCAATGGCACTCGGGCTTTGCCGCAGTGGCCAGGTCTCCGGCTGGCCCGCTAAAGATAAATTACTTTTAGTGACGCCTTGCATGAGCATACGTGGCTGGAGAACCGCATAGGCTTATGCCTTACTGCCAGGGGTTTCGAAGGTGGAGGGCTTTGCTCGTTCATTCATGCTCTTCTTTCGGTTGTCCCCGATTTCGGTTCCCAGAGAAAACCCCCGTCATTTCCT
>BSBM01001575.1:0-375000 GCA_027924585.1 Larix kaempferi
CTTAGGAGTTT
The DNA here is from genome assembly GCA_027924585.1 of Larix kaempferi. Lineage (NCBI taxonomy): Eukaryota > Viridiplantae > Streptophyta > Pinopsida > Pinales > Pinaceae > Larix > Larix kaempferi. Next base: position 12 of record BSBM01001575.1, read on the forward strand.
TATCGTCCCAAAAGTTTTCCAAGAATAACCTTTCAAACTGATCCCAGGCAGAAATGCTTCCTACAGGTTGTGCAAAATACCAGGTAGAGGCTTCTCCCTCAAAGGTATATGGGAAAATTCTGCAAACTACAACCTCATTGAAGACATTCCTAAGACGAATAACCAACATAAAATGTTTGGTATGATCTTTCAACTTGCTATTTATTAGTTGGATCGAACTTGGGAAGCCATTTTTCTAGGTTCTTAAGGAGATTATGTTGAGGACCAAGGATTGCCACGGCATCTTGGCTCAACCAAGGGGAATTTAAATTATTATTTTGTTTAACATCCATGTGTGGTTGCTTTAGGGATCGATTTCCTTTATCTCCCTCTTGATTGTCTTCCTCATGGTTGTTCTGGTTAATATCCTGGTTGTTGTCTTCTTCCGAAGAAGAAATTTCAGAAGAGGATTCAATAGGTGTTTCAGGATGTGAGGGTGGTTTTCCAACTCCTCCAGATACAAGAACTGATTGGGAATTGGTAGTTTGGATGATAGGTATGTCATATGGATTAGGAAGATTGTGGAATTCCGTATGAGGTTCATATCCAATTTGAGTTCAATGATCGCCAAACAATGGGTGATTAAGAGGCATTAACCAAGGGAAGTCTTCAGAGGTAGAAACATAGGGAGGATAATCATCTGGTTGTGAAGAGTCTCCTGAGAATAGTTGAAAGAAACCAGCTAATCATTCATGGATTTCCCGACTTGCAGCTAATATGGATCGAGTCCCGACCAAAAGTTCATGTGAAGCATTAATCCTCTCTTGAACTTCAGGGTTGTCAATAAGTGGAGTGGATAGTACAAAAATGTCCAAAGGACATGAGCTAGTAGGACACGGTGTGTCTATGGTATCAGGTTGGGATGAGGTTGGAATGTCGGATGTGACTGAAATAATGGAATGAATGGGGGTGACTATTGGTGAACGCGCTGTTGGAGGACTCTTCTGAAGTTGTTTGTCCATGAATCAAGCTATGGCCCTCCTTCTAGCATCATTTTGTTGACCCGTAAAATGTGCAGCGGGTCAACAGGAGGGTATCATTATGATCCAAGGGTTTTCAACACCTCTCATTCGTTGTAAATGACTGATCTTGGTATATTTTATGTCTCCATTGGTTGGGACTGTACACTAAGCTTAATCTAAGTTAGACTAGGATCAACTATACAAAATCTACAGTTTCCACAAAAATAAAATGTTCACACAACAAAGTATCGGGAGAAGGACTACTTATTATTTAAATAAAAAATCTCAAACAATAATATTAAACAAAATATATGAACTTTAAGTAAAATATCTAATCTAATATAAGACTAAACAGAATTACAAACCAAATAAATTTGAAACCACAACTAAAATAATATATTTAATCACGCATAATTACTTCGCCAAGCATATCTATAATGTACAAGATAATACCCTATAGCAATTAAAATATGTCTTACCCTTTATCAAATTGTAATCAAGACATCTACTATAAATATGATAAATCATATGAGACTATACGAACTTCAGATCTAGCATCAGGAAAGCAGATTGTCAGTCAATACTATGCCTAGAAGAAATATTGATTTGCAATTAATGGACAGGTTATAATTCACCTCTAAATTTAAATCCTGCATTTAAAGGTAACACGCAATTAATATTCCAACCAATATAGTACAATCTAATTGACTAGAAGGAAATTACAATGAGTGGAGTAAGGAAAGAACACATGCATATTTTTTCTATAGATGGCAACCAGATCAGAAAATATACAGATTCCCTTGTGAAGTGCAGAATACAAATCCAACTAAGGATAATGAACTGATGTAAGATTTTTTTTATGAACCTATGCTTGTTCAATCTGAAGAACCATTGAAAATGAAAACACACAGTACAAATTTTATATAAAAGAGAGGAATCTTAGTCACAATATTCAATTATAAAATAAAAAAATTAACAATGATAAACAACATTAATATCTCAAAAATTCACCTGTAAGAGAAGACATTCAGATACAAAAGGATTTTAAAAAATCAATGCATGAAAAATTCGTGTTAATATTTCTTGAAATTTCTTGACACCAGTTTTCAGAAAGAGAGAAAAATATCCCTTCCTCTTACTCATATATTATAATATAAATAAAATACTTTCCCTAATATCTTATCGTTGAAACCCCAAGAAATGAGGATATTCACATACTAATTTAGGAATATTGTTTAAGGTTTATCCTAAATTAATTATTACGATCAAAACTAACTTAAAGTTTGATTCTCGAGCCCCTATGGTTTTAACAAAAATAGTTCCAATAGATCTTCCTGATTCCCCAGGGGCTTACTCATTGAGCCATGCATGCTCCATCAGTGCCAGGTAGATGATATCGATATAAATTTGACCAAAATATACATCCCCGATCCACATATATGAGATAGAGCGATAAAAAAAGAATAAGTAAAAATATGATGAAAATAAAAATGATATAAAATGAAGTGGCTGCAGAAGCTCTATTCTGCAACTACTTATTTAAGAGACAAACACCAAATAATAATGAAAATAACTCTCACCAATTAAATAAACCTAAAACTAACCTTTAAACAAATATATATATATATATAGGGACAAAAATCAAAATGATACTATGATGACACTTATTTCGTCTTCACAAAATCAGTGGAACCAGGGTTGATGAAGATATTTATGCCTGTTGTATTAATAACGACGTTACCAGTAGAATTTCTAAGCTTCTTCTTAAGCTCACTCACCTAGGCCTGGTGTTGTTCATTTAGAAATACTTTCTGTGTTTTGAGATATGCAATTTTTCCCTTAAGATATGTAATATGTTGTAGCATTGAATATATGGTTAGCCTAATAATAATCTACCAATTTCATACAATTAACAGTACAATCTTGTTTTGCATCCACGTCCATATTTTCTACTTGTTGTTAATCGCCTGAAACATTTGATTCTTCCTTAATTTTCTTAAGAGTTACACCTATACCCGGACAAGAAGCCGAGGCTTTGTACATGGGGGAAGATTACTCACGAAATAATATTGAGACAATTGTTGTTCTTGTTTTTCAACTTTCTGTACAAATTCATAAGAACTCTTCTCAACTCTTTTTTAACTTTCTGGAAAATAAATGTCAACCTCATTTTCTCTCTTTTGCTGATCTGCGTCAGGTTTGGGTTCATCCTCATTCGATATATCAATGATCAGATTGACTCCGGCTGAACTCTTTGCTTATTTTGTTTAGCCTTTCTATACCTTGCATAGTGGGAGAGAAGACGAGCTTGTTTTTTGGCTACAATTTTATTTCCAGTTTTGCAACACGTCTTGCTAGGTCTCGGCTTTTTTGTTGATGGAACATCAATTTTTCATGGAGACTTATGATCATCAATTTTGTCATTTTTAACCAACCCCTGCGGAAACTTGGTTTTCATGATAGTACTAGAAACATTGTTCTGTTCGATTGCAGCAGAACTTTGAAAAGTATGAGCAGCTGCATTAACATTGGTAACCCTAGGAACTTTCTTTTGAACCAAATCCTTTAATTTATTCAAATCATTCAACAAATGAACAACCCCAATATTTTCTAAAACATAATTAAAAATATTGTCCATAGATTCATTATAATCATGAGACTGAGAGTATCTTTGAGCAACAAAACCTATAAATTGACTACAATTTTGGGGACAATGGCATTGAATCCATCAGTTGTACAGTAAATTCAGGTTTAATTTTAGAGATATGGTCACTCAAGCATTTATCTTGGCATCGCGAAACCTATTGACTGCATACTGGATGAACATTCCCTTGAACACATGACTTTGAGTGAACCCGAGTTTGTGTCGCTCGGTCAAATGAGACTGATTCATGATGGAAAGAAGAGGTTGGTTCAGGGTGTTTGAGAGTGGTATCCATAGGAAAGATATTTGAGCTTCGGGGACAAAGGTTTGACCCATGTCTGGAGGGGAAGGATACTCAACATCTAGGGATGGAGATAACCATTCCAATTTCAACATATCGAACCCATTGCTATTAAAAATATAAGCCATGTCTGTCCCAATTCCGTAAGATGGAACTCAACGAGGATTCTGATTAGGCCGAAATGACATAAAACCTGGTCGGAATCCTTAAATGTTTTATGATAGCGTGGATGCCATACATTTGAGGCTAAGCAGCAAGAAAATGGGGTAAGTTCAACTGAAACCCCAATGTGGCCATAAAAATCTGGACATGATACCTCAAAGCATTGCTATATCGACCCTCACAATTGATAAAATAATAGATAGGTTCGAGCATCTTCCTCTATTTAGGTTTGAAAAAAGGTCAAAGGCATACATTTAGTATATTTCTCAGGATCGATGGGTTTATCCAATAACTGCTTCTATGGAACATTCTTGAGAGGCGGTGTGCTTGATCCATTTCTCATGCTCATTTGATAGACTCGTGGCCACAGTGATGAAGTCCTCATCAATCTAAAACTCTATATCTCCGACCAAAACCTTATTTCCATCAAAATATTTAGCAAAGGCTATTGCGATGTCTGTACTATAGCCACAAAATTTCTTGAAAAATTTCAGCCACCGAGATTTCTCAAAACCCTTGAGAACTTGGGAATGTGACTCAACAGTAATTGCAATTTTAGGTTGAATTCTGCAAATTTTCCCCATGACCACAATGGGAAACATAGGATTCCAGAACTTAGGATTTCAACAGTAAAAACTAGAGCAATACCGATATTGAACCAGAATTTTGATGGGTGAATACATTGTAAAAACCCTCCAAGAGGAAACATCAGGAAGGTATGGGCCTCACCGCCTTGGCTTGTCAATTTTTTGAGAGGAATTATGATAAGGCGTGCTAAGTAATAATTCACAAGGTACAAAGTACACTAAGTGATGTATTAATAATTTGTACAAGAGAGGGATAGGTGCCATTCAGGAAAACGTGAGTTTACTGTCACGACATATCATCGTGCAGACCAATCACCATCGATTATGCCACATCAGGTAGCTGTGATGATATCATTTGCTAAGGTGGAAAGGAGATCTGGTCTATATAAATAGGTGGAATGCAAGCGAATGAGGAGAGATTACACATCATCCCAATGAATGATTTGGTGTTGTTCATTTCATTTACCGAATGACCGTCACCTAGGTTTGAATAGTAGTGGCGTCAAATTTGAAATAATCAAGAAATTAAGTAATTAAATGAATAGACCATGTTAACACCCAAAAAGTGTTCACTAGCTCATCTACCACATTATATGGCTCATTTTTCCATTTTCCTACCATATTCCCCTTAAAATTCCAAAAAATCCCATTAAAAAGCCTCCAAAAGGCCTAAAATGCCTCCAAAAGGCCACAAAACCATCAAATAGCCTCAAAAAGGCTAAAAAACCCCCTTTTTCCTCCAAAAATAGCAAAAGTCCCCTAAAAAGGGAAGAAAAAATATAAAATAATGAGGAAAAGGAGGAAAAAACCCTATACAGCTGCCCTAAAACCATGTGTTTCCTAAAACCATGGGTCAGCACTCCACCACCAAAAAACTATAAATAGGTGATGGAGATCCCTTATTTCATATCCACAGTCATAAGCACCCTTACTCTGCCAAAATCTCTCTCGAAACCCTAGTTCACCATTGAACTACTTTCACCTTGAGAGCCACTTTTGGCCCATTCCCACCATTGGAGAAAGAGAAGGAGCACATTGGAGCTTGGAGCAACCCTCTTGGACGTTGCAAGGAGCTTCATCAACCTTCACATTGAAGGTAATATTAATACAAAACCCTTGTTTACAAATTGTTGTTTATTTTTCATGCATAATGTTTAAAGTAGTTTTTTATTTTTTGTTTTAGCTTAATTATTTACATTTACTGAACTGCTTACTAAGGAGTCCATTCTCCTTAGTAGGTGCTCATTTGCACAAGCTAGGGGTAAAACCCTAGCTACAGACCAGGATTTGATAGACGGGATTACCAAATCAATTGGGGAAAGCAACCCTTTAACCCATATTGAATTATAAGGAAAGTAAAGTCCAAAATTCTACATTTATGCATAGATTAGCAGTGACAAATTATCAAGAGTTTGGGTCAAGCTATGTTCATAATCGTCATATTGAGTCACAATTGAATTAATAAGTCAATCATCGAATACCCTTGGTAACAATCCAATCAAAAACATTAAAGAAAATGAAATGATATAATATAAATGGTTCCAAGGGACCTTTAAACAAACATCAATTGTTAACATAGACCATAGTTTTTCCCAAATAATGTTGATAAATTATTAACGATCTAATACAAATGCCCATATTTCACGATATCAAATATTAACTCTCACCCAAAAGTATGTAATAAAAAATTAAAAAAAAATTGGTATAAGACATGTTGAATTTTATAGGTGAAAGGAATACAAATTTATCATGAAGTTGGATAGTAGCCATAATATTCCCGGATGCAATAAACACAGAGTTGGCTTATCATTTCTCCTATACAAGCATTTTGGTGATTGAGAACAGGTTGCAGAATTCTATTAGAAGGATGGAGAATGAACAAAAATCAAAATAATTGAGCTATCCTTCATCTTATGGATTCCATACTTTCAACCATGGAATCCAAAGGGTAAAACGATTATAAATGATTTTAGTGGATATCCATAACTGAAGACAGTATAACTATGCATTTTTTACATCTACAGTGAAAAATTGAATGACTCATATTATAGAAATTAAGCCAATGAAAGTTCAAATCCCAAACAAAAAAATAAATAGCCATGGATGTAAAGATTACATGGGCCCATTGTCATTGATAATGAATATGCTGATAAATCCTTAAAATGTGGGGGGGGGGGGGCATTCATTTTTTACCAAAATGAAAGGGCTGCTTGCTATTGTTAGAGGCCAATAGTACCCAACAACATAATGAAGGAAATTCTCAACCACCCTGATAGTGATGGAAAGTTGGGAAAATGGATAGCTAGATTCCAAGAGTATGATATGGAAATAAAACCCATGAGTCTAATCAAAATACAAGGGTTAGAAAATTTGTTGGAAAGATCAAACTGTGAAGCCCTTGACCTGAATATGGTTAGTGAGATGACAACAATGGCAAAGTTGGATGCAGGTAATTCACATAAACATCCTATAAAGGCAAATACAGAGTTATCTGATTCCATATGGTACTGTGATATTAATATTCTATTTGATGCATCTACAATTCCATATGATTATGGCAAATCTAAGTCAAGATCCCTTAAGCTAAAATATATCAACTGCATTCTATACGAATACTTGTATTGGAAATACCATTTGGGCGTATTACTAAATTGTGTGATTGAAGAGGAGACATATGGTATGGTAACAAAGTTTCATATGGGTATATGTGGAGGCCATCATGCCTAGAGAGCCACAACTTACAACATATTGATGGTTGGGTACTATTGACCCACATTATTTTATGATCTGTCAGCATCTTAGTAAGAGCATGCAAAGAATGGCAACTATTTACAAGAAAGTAGAAGTTGGTACCCTTACCACTCAGGCCCATTAAATTATAAGCACCTTTCCAATAGTGGGGATTAGAATTCATTGGTGAAATCAAGCCCCATTCTAGTGGTCAACACAATTGGATCCTAACAGTCACATATTATTTCACAATGTGGGTTGAAGCTATCCCAACTAGAGTAGCCAATCGCTAAGTAATTATCAAGTTTCTTGAAGAGAATATTCTTTCAAGGTTTCGGTGCCCAAGAAAGATAATTACTGACAATGCACATGCCTTTAAATTCACAAAGATGTTGAAATTCTACTGGGACTACAATATAGAATTGGGACATGTAACTCCATATTATATAAAGGGAAACGATTTACCTGAATAATTGAACAAAAACTTAATCAAGGTAATTAAGAAGATGTTGTCACAGAGTAAAAAGGCCAGGGATGCGCACTTAAGGAATGCATTATGGGTTGGAAGGATAAGTACAAAGGGATCCATAGGCACCTCACCATTCCAAATAATGTATGGAAAGAAAGAAAATTTTCACATTTAGCTTGGACTACCAGTCATGAAGTTGCATCATTAAGTGGAAGATCCAAATGGCATGGTAAGGAGAATTTATCAGGTGGTTGAACTACAGAAAACCAGAGAATAAATAGAGGATATAACACAAGTACATTAGCAAAAGATGAAGGATATTTTTGACCAAAGGGCCTCAGAAAGATACTTTTAGCCTAGATATCTAGTATTGAAATGGGATTCAAGAAGAGAGGACAAGGGAAAACATGACAAGTTTGACAACCTATGGATAGGGCCATTGTTGTGGGACAATATGCACAAGAGGAGTGCAACACTTCCCAATTTGGTGGAAGCCTCTGAGGTTTTCAAAAGGGCCCAATATTGTAGTGTAGAAAGCAAATGTGATTCACCACAAATTAATCCTACAAGCCCTTGTTAGTGATTTAAAACAAATAAAAACAAAAAATTGAAATAAATTGAAATAAAAGAAAGAGGCGTGATAGGATGCAAACCAAAACAAAGAGAAAATGCATGAACCAATTTAGATTGACCATATTATTACAAGAATTGTCACCTAGGAAGTGTGGGATTCAAAGGGAATGCAACAATCTCCCTTAAGTAGGCTTTTTGTCCACACTAAATGGTCAATAACTTGAGGGAGAAACATGAGAAACACTTTCCCCTGGGAGGAAGGTGGAAAGGGAGCTTGAAGGATGCTTGGAGGTATGGGAAGAGGTGGAAGAAGTTCCACCACAATTCCTGTAGCGTAACCTTTCTCTAATTTCTCCTTGCTAGATGCATGCCCATGGCTTCATTTTATTGGCCAAGAGGTGTCCAAGAAACAACTAGATCCAAATGTGAACCCATTAACTCCATGATTTGGATCCAAAGTACAGATTTAAGGGGGGGAATTCATTGAACCCAAATACATAGGGAGACTAAATTCGGATTCTTGGAGGTGATGGGGCCTTGATGATCCTTCAATTCACCATGAGTGGTTGAGATCCTACCATTTTGACACTCGCATGGATTTCAAAATGAAACCCGCACGCAGGTATAGCATGGACACATAATTGATAATACACATTATAGCACGCCATATCACAGGATGAACCAAACTGTATTTTTTGACTGTTTTTTGGAATTTTTGGACTCATGTTACTTTTTGGATTGTTACACAAAATTTTCATCAGCATCACAAACCTTGTGACCTTATGTTTGCACAATCCCGGAAGTCATTTTCATGGTGGATGATCCTTGACTTCCCTGTCCTGTAACTTGACTTGTTTTGTAACATTGATGCACTCTCCTGTCTTGCAACCTGCGTTGGAAATCGCTAGATGCATCTTGTTTCACTGCAACCCGCACCGATGATGTGGCCCAACCTTACATCAACTCACGTTTACCAATAATGGTGCATATTTCTCCACTGCAAAGTGCGTCGACATCTGTACAGGAAGAAAATTAGGTTTTCAAGAAGCTTCCAGAGCGAAATATCATTGGATAGGATTTCCTTCCTATTTCTATGGATCTGGCTTGAGATCCAAAACTATTGGGATCATATCTCATCCACTTTCCCTAATCTTATCACCCCTCTCTTATCCTTATTTTCCTATAAATGAGACTTTGGGCATGGGTGTGAGGGAGGAGGAATGGATAGCAAGTAAGTGCTGGAGAAATTTTCCCAGAGCATTAGACTCTTGATGTGCGTCCTTTCAAGACAAGGGTGACATGTTGGAATAAGAGGAATATATAAGAAGGAGGCTACGACACCAAGGATCATGGTTGTATTTCTTTCTATTATATTTAATACAATGATGCATTTCCTTCCCATACTTGATTGTTATTGTCATGTATAGAAAATCTCTTTGGTCATTTGTTTAGATAAGTTATATTGTTCCTAGTTAAATCCACTTGTTATTCGTTTGTGTTGTATTTTTCACAAGTTCTCTCATAGGTGGATTTGGATTGCAACAACTCAAAGATAACAAGGAAAAACTTCATATCATAGGTAAGCCTTATTTTCTTTGTTTCTTGTGATTGTTTAATTGATATAGGCGAAGGTGTGCATGCATTGTCCCTTTTTGCTTTAGTTTCGAGTCATTCGGACTAGGGAAGTTCACTTCTGTCCGCACTTGAGGACTAATCCTTTAAAAAAATTGGCGACCCCAATGGGGATGAGCTCATAAATCTCCCTTGATTTGCATTGGGATTCCTTTATATCTTGTCACTTATATTGTCTTGTTTGTTTCAATTTTAACATCCTCAAGTGACTGGGTGATTTAGATTAAATATGACACCTAAAATCTATCAAGATCCTTTGGGGTTAGAAATTTTTTGTCCTTTTTTATTTTGAAAAAAAATGATCTCTGTTGTCATTGATGCACCCTATCTTCATATATAGAGCGTTGACGACGTGCCTGGGTAATATAGTCAATCATGTCGATCCTGGTTGGCGCACTATGTTCCACAGCATACCGCGACTTTGTGAAAAATTTTGAAATTAGGTCAATATCCCCTCTTAGGGTTGGATTATGTGTTCCTCTGAGTTTTGTGTTCTACTTGTGTCAGTCATAGTATCAGTTTAGATCTGTCATTTACCTCTTTTCCTTGAATTTTCTTGAGATTTAAAGCTTGGTTTGGTTTCTTAGTGAGTCCTTGGTTGTCAAGCAGTTGGATTGCTTGTATTGGGTGATTTCGATCCCTCATTAGGGAAGATTTTCTTGTGGCTCTTTAGAATCCTTTGTTCTGATTTGATTCAGGTTTTAATTTCTTTCAAAATGTGATGTTTAGAAAACGTTTTTCGGTGTGCATTTGGTTTGAGTCTTTTTGAAGTTTGAGATCAAATGATTTGGGTGATTGTTTTTCCTTGTGAACTTCTATTGTTTATAAAAATTGCAGAAATGTTGGATCTCTTGCATTTTGAATTAGGAAAAAGTGAACAAAATCATTCTTTAGAGTTTTTGAATGTATTGTTGAAAGACATCAAATGTTTGTTAAATAATCTTTTGGATTGTCCTTTAAATCCTTTGTTTCTTTATTCAAAAAGTAAGACATTTTGCAATTAAAAGAAGTTCATTCTTTTTTCCATTTTAGTTTGTAGTTTCGAATCTCTTTTGGAAAAAACAGTTTTTTTGTTTTTGTTTTGGTGTTTTGATTTTGGTTTTTGGGTCGATTGAAAGAGTGTTGCTTGTTTTTTTGTCTTTTTCTCAAAAAAGAAAGTGAAAAGAGTGGTATTTTGAAAAATTTACTTGTCTTAGGAAAAGAAAAAAAAGATCTGTCTCTATCTTTCATAGATAGACTTCATCAAAAGAAAGGACTTGCACCTAGTTTAGTTCATGCATCATATTGGGATGATTCAACACTTCATTGGTCTACTTAACCGCACAAGATAAAATAAAGCGCTATTCAAGTTAAAATCTTTAAAGCAACTTGAGTGATAAGTGAGAGACATGGTTCGACATCTTTAAGCGTAGGAGTTGTCGTTATTTTGCTACACTCCAACTCGGGGACCGTGCGGTTCTTCCATGTACTAGTCGGTATATAGAAAGACCTTTCACGTAATTCACGATATATATATAGAAAGGTTCTTTAACGTACTCGACGGTATATAGGGAGGTCCTTATTGAATGATTGTGCATTAGAAAACACTAATAGGGATTGGAGATCCCACGTACCTTTAGTATATCGGGATACCCTTCTAGGATCTCGAAACCAACCAAGTAAACTATCGACCGTCTTGTTTTTGCAATACACCGAGAACACACTTGGGGAGATACTATGCATGTACTACTAGGTAGTCGGGTAAAATGGTCATGGGTACAGTCCTAATCCTCCTTGGTTAGTCATATGAAATATTGCACCGAGTATTACTATTGGACCCTACGGTATATCACGAGTTGCAACAATCTATATTTTCATCCTACCCGTTACACAAGTTTGCTTGTGAACTTTATCTTTATTAGGATTTGCAGTGTGTATTTTGGCTATAAGAATTTTAGGGAGAGACTTTTATTAGAAATTATGGCTAAGCAACCCATGAGAATATCTCACAGAATGCAAAATTTTCCACCCAAATTGTTACGATAATTAATACTCCATCCTTGTCCTACTTAGAATTTTTTTTCTCCTAGTAGTTGATGATGTCATTTTCCCCCTAGAGGTGTGCAAATGTCATCTAGGACCCATTATCCACCTAATGCACCATGCATGCATAATTTTAGGACCACATGATTTGGTTCCCTACATTTTAGGAGCCAACTTAGTGTTCAAGGTTAGTCCACCTGAGTTAGCTAACTCTTGTGGGGGGTTTATGCTCCGATTTCCACTGTTTGTGGCCTCATGCGCCCTTTCTTGAGTGATTTGCATGAAAAAATAACTTATGAGCCCCTTTTGGTCAATTAAATGATTGTGTCTTCAATTAACTGAGTTTAGGTTCAGTTGAGTTGAGTTTGGGTCTTTTGGAGCACTCTAGTGGTGACAATTCCTATGCTAGACAGACTGAGACTTGAATTCTCCTAGGTGATTCAAATTCTCTCCATTGTAAAATAATCATTAACTATACTTATAAATTGGATCATTACACACTATTATGTTCCTATCTGAGTTCTTATCCATGATTAATTGTCTTCTCATTTTCACTGCAATTTTCATTGTAATTCATCTTTTCTACTGATTCTTTCTCTGTGAGGTATACTCAGCTCCGTGATCTTCCACGATTTAGAATTTAACATGAATATCCCCCCGTTGGGGAGGGAAATGTAGGGTAAAACAAAGACCAAACTACTACAGCTGGTCCACACGAAGAAGAGATACTAATTACTGAATCAGGAGGAGAGTATTATCCCCTTGTAAATCCACCTATCACCAACCCTATGGGACACACTGGTGGTAGCACAACCTTCTTCGCATGATCCCTCTTTTCATCATTCACTTGAAGGGTATTATTGAGTTGTAGATTGGATATTTGCTCGACCTTCGAATGACCTAGTAGTAACTTCTTCTGGTCCATCCGCTCCATTTTGTGGTACTTCCTTAGGACAAACTATTTCCGACTTTGGTACACCCTCAACTATGGAGGAAAATTCACCTCCACGTATTACCAAATAAATCTCAAAATATGAATTCTTAGCACCACTTCAAGACACTATATCCCGTGTGCGAGCACTTGGAGAAAATGTGAGATGCCAAAGTTTTCATCCTTCTTTACCATCCACCTTGAAAGTAGTTAATCCTGAATATCACTCTCCTGTTCATTCTTTCACTTTTTCCTCACCAGGAATGCCCATGCCCAACATGGTCTCTTATGAACCAAGACAACCATCCTTTTCGTATTCATGGCCTCAAAATCAAATCGCTAGTTGTAGACCTTTTTTTACCTCAATGATTGGGGGAAAACCCTCAGCCAATCTTAATTTTGAAACTGAAGGACAATTTTCTAGTATGAGGAAAAATGTAACCCGTGGGAAACCTTTGGTTAGTAGTCAAATTCTAACTACAAGGAAACCTTTGGTTAACAGTCAAAATGTAACTTAGGGGCAACCTTTGGTGAATGGATGGAATGTGTCTGGAGGGAAACCTTCAACTTCTACTTACAACATGACCGGAGGTCTTCCTCCATCCATGGGACAAAATTTTTGGGGGAATACCACGTGGGGGGTAGCTATATGCGGTCATCTTATAACATGGGGTTACACACACCCAGGGAATCCAAATATGGCTATGAGTCAAATATACCAACCTACTGATTTGGGAAACATTAATCCTGGAATACATTACCTTGGAAACACAAATACCCCATGGGGCCAACCGAAATTTCCTCTGAATAGACCCCTAGTTGGTGGACCTCCCCCACCCCCACTTCCCCCATCCCCACCCCCACCTCCACCACCTAGACCCCTACCACATGGAAAAACACAACCATTTAGGAGGACCCCAAAATTCGGGGGGAAACCCACCACTAGGTCAACCTTCTAGTATGGGAGTACCTCCACCATATGGCCAACCCCCTATGGGACGACCCCTACCATATATGTCCGCACCTTACAATAAATCAATTTATGGTTCTACTGGTACACAAATTCCATATCCATACTACCGGCATCCTCAGCCAAATCGATAGTTAATGTTTCTGGCTACATTATATCTCCCAACCCTGTCACGTTTAATAAACGATCCCATTAAGCATGGTATTAATTGGCCACCTATTCCTATCAAGATGCCATCATACATACCTAAGTTTGACGGTAAAGGCGGTGAAGATCCAAAAAAACACATGATGACATATCACTTGTGGTGTTCCTCGAAGTCCTTAATCGATGATTCCATTTGTTTGAGGCTCTTTCAAAGAAACCCCCCTAGCATTGCTGCCAAATTGTATATTGAACTACCACAGCATTCTTTCCTAGATTTTGTATCCTTGGGTATGGCTTTCCTGACACATTTCCTGTTACCTATCCGCTATGAAACCAATACGAACCTCTTAACCTCCCTTCGCCAATCTACCTCCACCCATATTTCTGATCATATTGTTGATGTGGTTGGGTTATTAGGTTTCCTTAGGAAGTCAGCCCTGTTGGTTTATTGGCAGGTCAAGTCAATGTATAAATAGAGGGTGTGCCTTTCTCATTCTATTCATTCACTCACTTCTCAAGCTTGCATAGCTAAGAGAGAAAGTGGCGCACATGTGGAGGAGGAGGAGTATCTGCTAGAGCTATATCTTTGGGTTTGATCATTGTGATCTTGGTTTGTGGCTTATCTTATCTTTGAGAAAGTTGCGGGGTTTTCCACCTTCTTGGTTTTCCCCAAGGAAACTCTGTGTCTCTTGTGTGCTTGTGTTATTGTGTCTATGATTGATATGTTGTAGATATGTTGTACATGTTATTCTCTTACTGATCCTAATTATAATGGAATGAAATTATCGAAAAATTAACATGGTATTAGAGCTTACCTAAGAACAAGGCATTATGCAGCTGTGGAAACTAGGGATTCTTAATCTTTGGGTTTCTCTCCACAGATCATCAAATGCAGGAGGCTAGATTGAATCTCCTAGCAAGGGCGCATCTTTCTGTCAAGACAAAATTCAATTCTGAGCACTTTCATTTTTGACCTAATCCCTGCTGCGGGAAATTAGGGTTTCGTAAAAAGTTGGAATTTTTGGAATCTGAATCCATGGCTAGATACTCCTCAAGAAAATCAAATTTTAGAGCTTTGGATCGAACTTTTTGGTTGGGAAGAAGGGTGGGCTTTATCAAACCCTAGTTCGAGGTCATGTCCAGTGAATCCAGAAGTTTCAAAGGAAATTTTGAGGGGTCAAATTTTGCATATCTCAAAATCTGAGTATACCAATTTGACCAGCTCAGCAAGGCGCATCTTTCTATCCTTTCAGAAGTTTGAAATTCAAATTTTGAATTTTTAGGGTTTCTCTAACAAACCATAATGCAGCTCTAGATCCAGTTTTCAACAAATCAAGTGGTAAGACCTAATAAATTTTCTATTTCCATTTGAAGTACTCTTTAAGATGTCTCACCACACCAAGCTTGAGAATAAGCTTGAAGGGGATGATAATTTCTGAGCCGAGAAGTATGGGATTGGGTTAATCCTAGAAGAGAATGAGTTGGACACTTACATAAGTGAAGAGGTTCTTGTCCCAGAGGGAGAAGAGGCTAAAGCCTTACACAAGAAGAACTTGGTCAAGGCTAAGAGAATCATTGCTGAGTCTATCAAAGACCATCTCATACCTCATGTGTCTTCCTTAAAGACACCTAAGGAGATGTTTGACTCCTTGACCAAGTTGTTTGAAGGAAAGAACATAAATCAAAAGATGACTCTGCGGAACCAATTGGAAGGGGTAAAGCTCCAGAATGGAGAGACCATTCAATCCTACTCTTCTAAGGTCTCTCAAATCAAGGAACAACTTGAAGTTGTGGATGAAGTAGTGGAGAATGGTGAAATTGTAATGACCACATTGAATGGCCTACCTAGGTCATGGGACTCCTTCATCCAAGGAATCTATGCAAGAAGGAAATTGATCTCTTTCAGTAGACTGTGGGAGGAATGTTCACAAGAAGAAGCTAGGCTTGTGGCTCGAGAAGACAAGATGAGAAATGAAGATCAAGCTCTCACAGCACACACCAAGAAAGGGAAGTCTAAGAGGGAGCAATCTTATCACAAGAAAACTCCACACCATGTTTCCTTCATTGATGATTTCTCTAGGAAGACTTGGGTTTATTTCTTGAAGAATAAAGATGAAGTATTTCATAAGTTAAAGGAATTCAAAGCCTTGATAGAAAATCAAACTGATTAGAATATCAATACCTTCAGATCCGATAATGCCGAAGAATTCACTTCAGGTGATTTCAAGAAGCTATGCAGTGATTCAGGGATTAAGAGGGAGTTGACTGCTCCCTGCAATCCACAACAAAATGGAGTTGCAGAAAGGATGAATAGAACTATCATGGAAGCAGCATGGGAAATGATTCATGACCAAGATCTTCCTATGCATCTATGGGCAGAAGTAGCTAGGATAACTGTATATGTGCAGAACAGAACACCCCACAAGATACTTGATAACAAAACACCAGAAGAAGTTTTCTCAGGTAAGAAACCTAAAGTCAGCCATCTCAGGATATTTGGATGTCCAGTATACACACACATTCCAACGGAAAAGAGGACAAAGCTAGATCCTTCAGGAAAGAAGGGCATCTTTGTGGGTTACAGTGAAAGCTCGAAGGCATACAGAATCTACTTTCCTGGGTTCAAGAAGATTGAAATCAGCAGGGATATAACATTTGATGAAGACTCTGCATACATAAAATCGAGGAAGACACCTGTTGAAGATAATGAAGAACCTAGGTTAACCAGAATTCAAGACACCACTATGAATGAAGCAATTACAGAAGAAGATCGTTAAATTGAAGATCCACAATAACATGTAGATACACGCCGTGAGAATAACTCTCACAAGAGGAAACCTACATGGGATAGAGAGCTCATCCAAAATGTAGAAAGGTATGGCATTCTAGAATAAGAACACAGAGAAAGGAAGAGGACTAGATCACATACCAGTTATGTTGCCTTGCTCTGTGACATTATGAACAAAGAACCTTCCAGTTATGAAGAAGCAGCGGAAAAGAAAGAATGGAAGGATGCCACGGTTGAGGAGTACCAGTCAATCATGAAGAATGATGTTTGGGATGTGGTCCCAAGACCTGAAGGGAATTTTGTTGTGACTTCCAAGTGGATCTATAAGATCAAGCATGTTGCAGATGGAAGCATAGAGAAATACAAGGTGAGGTTTGTAGCTCGTGGCTTCTCCCAGAAAGAGGGAATAGATTATGAAGAGACTTTTTCTCTTGTAGACAGATACACTTCCATCAGAACAATACTTACTCTAGCTATAGTGATAAAGTGGAAGATACACCAGATGGATGTCAAGACAACTTTCTTGAATGGTGTAGTCGAAGAGGAAGTGTATGTGGAGCAGCAACTTGGTTTTGAGACACATGACAGAGAGTCATATGTGTGCAGGTTGAAGAAAGCCTTGTATGGCTTCAAGCAAGCTCCTGGGAATTGGTATGATAGGATAGACAGCTTTCTATCCATTTTGGGCTTTACCAAGAGTAAAGCAGATTCCAACCTTTACTAAAAGGTTGAGGAAGGCAAACCTGTGATACTACTATTGTATGTAGATGACCTCTTTGTGACAGGTGAGGATGGGTTGATTTCCGACACGAAGATGAAGCTTGTTGCTGAGTTCAAGATGAAGGACTTGGATATGATGCATTACTTTCTAGGCATGGAGGTGTGGCAGAGTGCAAATTGAATCTTCCTTGGACAAGGGAAGTATGCAGTAGAGATCCTGAAGCGGTTCGGGATGATGGACTGCAAGGCCATGGAAACACCTATGGCATCAAAACTGAAGCTACTGTGTGATCCTTCATCTGATCCGGTTGATGTCATGGTGTATCGTCAGATGATTGGGTCCTTGATGTACCTGACAAACACGAGACCAGATATTTGCTTTGCGGTGAACACATTGAGCTAGTTCCGGAAGGATCTGAGAGGTGTTCAATTGGTTGTTGTAAAGCATATTCTGAGGTACCTGAAGGGTACGATTAACTATGGGCTCAAGTATAATACGAATCAAAAGTTTAACATGGAGGGTTATGTTGATTCAGATTGGGCAGGTAGTGCTGCAGATAGGAAGAGTAGCTCGAGGTGCGGCTTCAGTATGGGATCATGTATGATCTCTTGGTTTAGCAGGAAACTGTCCTACGTAGCACTGAGTACAGCCGAAGCAGAGTATGTCGTAGCTTGTTCAGCTAGTTGTGAGGCAGTATGGCTTACGAAGCTAATGTCCGAGTTATTTGATCTCCCGTTGGATGCTACCTGTATCTATTGTGACAACCAGAGTTGTGTGAAGTTTTCTGAGAACCCGATGTTCCATGACAAGTCGAAGCAAATCAAGATCAAATATCACTATATCAAGGATATGGTGTAAAGAGAAGTAGTGAAGCTCCTGTATGTTGCGACATATGAGCAGGTTGCAGATGTGTTGACAAAACAACTAGCTAAAGTGAAGTTTGAGTACTTCAGAGAGAGGCTTGGTGTTCTTCAGATTGAAGATACTTCGAGGAAGAAGTGATGGGACACATTTGCAGGAGCCATTCCAAGCATGGTTATAGGAGGAAACTTCCCATGGTTTTGGATGTAAGCGCTGTGTGATGAGCATCAGGACGATGCTCCAGTTACTGCTATGTATGATGATTAGGATGATCATGTATGAGGATATGCATCAGTTGGATTCTTTGTATGATCAGTTGGATCATGTATTTGTATATGCATTAGTTGGCTGCTTTGTATGATCAGTTGGATCATGTATTTGTATATGCATCAGTTAGATACTTTGTATGATCAGTTGGATCATGTATTTGTATATGCATTAGTTGGATGCTTTGTATGATCAGTTGGATCATGTATGATGATATGCATCAGGACTATGCTATGACGATGATCAGGATGATCATGTGATGATCATGTGATGATGACATGCATCAGGACAATGCAATGATGATGATTAGGATGATCATGTGATGATGTACATCATGATGATGTATGGTGAGTATCAGGTTGATACTCCGTGGCCGTGGACAGGTTGTGCAGATGAGCATATAATCTTTCCCTGGAATATTTGCAGATACTCTTGCAAGGCTTTGTCTATGACATGTAATATTGCCCTAGGAGATCTAGAAAATGCTCTTTCAAGGTTTTGCTTTGGGGGGACATGTAATATTTCCTTGGGAGATCTTGCCGGTCGTGCTTAGGCACATAAAGTATCCTGGGATACTCTTTCGAGGTTATGTCCTATGGCATATAATATTTCCCTGGGAGATCTGATAGGTTGAGTTGTGTGCTCGTAGTCTTGGGATGCTCTTTCGAGGTTTTTCCATGACCACATGTAATCCTTCCCTGGGATATCCAATAGGTTGAGCTACATTCTCGTAATCAGTCCTGGGATACTCTTTCAAGGTTTTGTGGTGACCACATGTAATATTGCTCTGGGAGATCTTGTCGGTCATGCTTAGGCACATAAAGGATCCTAGGATACTCTTTTGAGGTTTTGTGGTGGGGTCACATATAATATTTCCCTGGGAGATCTTGTCAGTCGTGCTTAGG
Organism: Larix kaempferi; assembly: GCA_027924585.1. Classification (NCBI taxonomy): domain Eukaryota; kingdom Viridiplantae; phylum Streptophyta; class Pinopsida; order Pinales; family Pinaceae; genus Larix; species Larix kaempferi. The sequence continues at coordinate 19,723 of BSBM01001575.1, forward strand.
CAGATAAAGGATCCTGGGATACTCTTTCGAGGTTTTGTGACGAACGTAATAAGTCCCGAGGATTCCACATTATGGCCAGTGTTGATGAAGACCTACAGGAGGCTAAGCCTACATCCAACATGAAAAAAGGTTGGCTCTGTAGAACTTCCTATGACGAGAAGAATTCAGAGATAGCCCAGTGATCGAGATGTCGAGTACAGCAGCAGTGATGATGATGATGCTCTGTGATCCAGTGATGATGATGATGCTCCAGAATTGAAGATTTGTGCCAATATGTATTGATGAACTGTGTCTAGAGAATACCTTCATAGTTAAGAGGGAGTGTTGATGTATTTGTATCTTATTGTATATCCAACAGAGATGTATTATTCCTCTGATTGGAAATGTCGTCATGTGTATTTGCAAGTGTCACAAGTTACACTGTAAGTGTCGTCATTTGTATTGATGGGTTATTAGACCACCAGTGTGGGTTCGGCCCTAGTTAGGTCATGTGGTTGGGTTATTAGGATTCCTTAGGAAGTTGGCCCTGTTGGTTTATTGGTAGGTCAAGTCAATGTATAAATAGAGGGTGTGCCTCTCTCATTCTATTCATTCACTCACTTCTTAAGCTCGCATAGCTAAGAGAGAAATTAGCGCACATGTGGAGGAGGAGGAGTATCTACTAGAGACATCTCTTTGGGTTTGATCATTGTGATCTTGGTTTGTGGCTTATCTTATCTTTGAGGGAGTTGCGGGGTTTTTCACCTTCTTGGTTTTCCCCGAGGAAAATTTGTGTCTCTTGTGTGCTTGTGTTATTGTGTCTATGATTGATATGCTATAGATATGATGTACATGTTATTCTCTTAGTGATCCTAATGATAATGGAATTAAATTATCGAAAAATTAACAAAATTGAATTTGACTTATAGGAAAAATCGTGTACAATCACCTACAAAAGAAGAACAATAGCATTTGTTCCAGCGACGAAGTTCAAGAAAACTACCTATTAAAGATATTGAAGAATCTGAAGTTCCCAGGATCAGGGATACAGTAATGGAAGGATGCGTTGATCAAGGAGTACCAGTTGATCATGAAGAATGATGTCTGGGATGTGGTCCTGAGACTAGAAAGGAATTCTGTTGTGATTTTAAGTGGATCTACAAGATCAAGCATGCTGCAGATGTTATCATAGAGAAATACAAGGCAAGGTTTGTGGCTCGTGGCTTCTCCCAGAAAGAAGGGATTGATTATGAAGATACTTTTTCACCTGTAGCCAGATACACTTCCATCAGAACAGTACTTGCTCTAGTTGTAGTAATGAAGTGGAAGATACACCAAATGGATGTCAAGACAAATTTGTTGAATGGTGTAGTCGAAGAGGAAGTGTATGTGGAGCAACCACTCGGTTTTGAGACACATGACAGGGATTCATATGTGTGCAAATTGAAGAAGGCCTTGAACGGTTTGAAATAGGCACCCTGAACATGGTACAGCAGGATAGACAGCTTCCTGTCTAGCTTAGGCTTTACCAAGAGTAAAGCGGATTCCAATCTTTACTACAAGGTTGAGGAAGGAAATCCAATGATACTCCTACTATATGTAGATGACCTGTTTGTGACAGGTGAGGATAGGTTGATTTCGACAAGAAGAGGAAGCTTGCTTCCGAGTTCGAGATGAAGGAATTGGGTATGATGCATTATTTTCTAGGGATTGAGGTGTGGTAGAGTGCAGATGGAATCTTCCTTAGACAAGGGAAGTACACAGTACATATCCTGAAGAGATTCGGGATGATGGACTGCAAGGCCATGGCCACACCTATGGCATTGAACCTGAAGCTATTGAGTGATGCTTCACCAGACTCGGTTGATGCCACGATATATCGTCAGATGATTGGTTCCTTGATGTACCTAATGTACACGAGACCATATATTTTCTTTATGGTGAACACTTTGAGCCAGTTCCTGACGGATCCTAGACATGTTCACATGATTGCTGTAAAGCATATTCTGAGGTACTTGAAGGGTACGGTTGATTATGGGCTCAAGTATGATGCAAATAAAAAGATTAACATGGAGGGTTATGTTGATTTAGATTGGGAAGGAAGTACTGCAGATAGGAAGAGCACTTCGGGGTGTTGCTTCAATATGGGATCTGGGGTGATCTCTTGGTTTAGAAGGAAGAAATCCTACGTAGCACTGAGTACATCTGAAGTAGAGTATGTCGCATCTTGTTCGGCTAGTTGTGGGGCAGTATGGATAAGGAAGCTACTGTCTGATTTGTTTGATCTCCAGTTGGATGCTACTTGTATCTTCTGTGACAACCAGAGTTGTGTGAAGTTGTCAGAGAACCCGGTGTTCCATGACAAGTCGAAGCACACTGAGATCAAGTATCACTATATCAGGGATATGGTGCAGAGAGGAGCAGTGAAGCTCCTGTATGTTGTGATGGACGAGCATCTAGCAGATGTGTTGACCAAAGAACTAGCTAAGGTGAAGTTTGAGTACTTCAGAGAGAGGCTTGGTGTTCTTTAGACTGAAGATACTTCTAGGAGGAAGTAATGGGACACAGATGCTAGAGCAATTCCAAGCATGGTGGTAGGAGGATCCTTCCCATGGATGTGGATGTAAGTGCTGTGTGATGAGCATTAGGATGATGCTCCAGATGATGTTCTGTATGATGATGATCGGGATGATCATGTGATGATGATGTGCATCAGGATGATGCACTGTATGATGATGATCAGGATGATCATGTGATGATGATGTGCATGAGGATGATGAACTATATGATGATGATCAGTATGATCATGAGCATCAGGATGATGCTCCATGTGAAGATGATGAGTGTGATCATGAGTATCAGGATGATACTCCATGGCCATGGACAGGTTTTGCAATCACATGTAATTAGTCATGGAGATCTGGACAGGTTGTGCTAGTCACGTAAAAGTCCTGGCATTCTCTTTAGAGATATTGTAGGTCGCAAGATGCTCTTTTAAGGTTTTGTGGAGATCACATGTAATCAGTCCTGGAGATCTGGATAGGTTGTGGTAGTCACATAAAAGTCCTGAGATGCTCTTTAGAGATCTTGCAGGTCGCAAGATGCTCTTTTAAGGTTTTGTGGAGATCACATGTAATCAGTCCTGGAGATCCGGACAGGTTGTGCTAATCATGTAAAAGTCCTGGGATGCTCTTTAGAGATATTATAGGTCACAAGATGCTCTTTTAAGGTTTTATGGAGGTCACATGTAATAGATTCCTTGGAGATCCTATAGGTTGAGAAGTAAGCTCATAATCATTGCTGGGATACTCTTTCGAGGTTTTGTTGACACACATAATTATCCCTGAGAATTCCATAGGATGGCCCACTCCCAGAGATGATGAAGACCTACAGGAGGCTAGGCCTACATCGAACATGAAAAAGGGCTAGCTCTGTAGAAATTCCTATGATGAGAAGAATTGAGAGATAGAACCAGTGATCGAGATGACGAGTATAGCAGCAGTGACGATGATGCTTCGTTATCCAATGACGATGATCCAGCTCCAATATTGAAGACTTGTACCTATATGTATTCATGACCTGTGTCAAGAGAATACCTTCCTAGTTAAGAGGGGGTGTTGATGTATTTCTAACTTCAAAAGATATTCACTTGTATATTGTATGTATTACATTTGTACTTTATTGTATCCCCAACGGAGATGTATTATTACTCCGATTGGAAGCGTCGTCATTTGTATTTGCAAGTGTCGCAAGTTACATTGTAAGTGTCATAACTTCTACTTGATGGGTTATTAGACCAGCTTGGTGGGGTCGGCCCTGTATGAGTTAAAGGGTTATTATACCACCGTAGTGGGGTCATCCCAGTGACAAGTGGTAATGGGTTATTAGACTCTCCTAAGGGAGGTTGGCCCAGCTAGAGTAAAAGGAAATTAAAGGTAAAGTATAAATAGAGAGGAGCACCTCTCTATTTATTCATTCACACACTCACTCACTTCGTATTAGTGAGAGAGAGGAGGAGTGCGCACATGTGGAGGAGGAGAAGATGCTAGGAGATTATCTATCTTTTGGGGTTTGATCTTTGTGATCTTTGTATTGGTGCTCATTCTATCTCTGAGGAAGTTGCGGGGTTTTTCACCTTCTTGGTTTTCCCCGGTGAAATGCTTTGTGTCTCTTGTCTCTTTGGTTTGATATGGTGTACATGTTGTTCTCTCAGTTAAGATCCTAGATCATATTGAATTAAATGATCAAAAAATAACACATATCCATGAGTGGAGAAGGAGACATATGTTGAAATATTGTAACTTCCAAGAATATTATATTTGTATTTTATTATTCCGGAGATGGTACATTTCTTTGTGGTGACTCTATTGTATATCCAGAGATGTTTATTCCTCTGAGAGAATGTGGTAACTAGGGTTATTAGATCTCCCACATGAGGTCGGCCCTGAGTTTACTAATTGGGGGTTATTAGAATCTCCTAGGAGAGGTCGACCCCATTAGGGTAAAAAGTCAGTCGAGAGATGAGTATAAGTAGAGGAGGTATGTTCCTCACTTATCTCATTCATTCATCCACTTGTGAGTAGCGCACAAGAGAGAGAGAGGTATGCATAGGAGGAGAACGAGCTCTAGTCTTGGACTACATCTTTGTATTGGTTGATTATCTATATTGAGGAAAGATTTGCTAGGTTTTCTACCCCATGAGGGTTTCCCAGGGTAAATCTTTGTCTATCTTGTGATTGTGTTTCTTTCAGTGATATTGCTAGTCAAATTAGGCTAAAATTAACAATGTAGGCTAATTAAGGACCCTATTCCAGACCAATTACTAGGTGATTGGTTTATCAAATCATTACTACATGTTATGGCCAAATATGTATCTATGGCTGGGACTGTTACTGAGGAACAAGCCATTGTATGTGCCTAGTATTTAGACTCATTCTAAGTTCAATCTAGCACATTATATGACATAATTCCCAATGCTCCTCGCCCCACAAATGAATGATGAAAAGACCTTCGGGATCACATGCCGATGGCATAGTTGGTTCTGTCCACATCAATCCTAGGACACAATGAACTAGATTACAAATCCATCGAGCTGTAAATCCAGCTCCAATATAGGATGGTAACAACACCAGAAATTGACCTAGTCCTACTCCCACCGCGAAAGTGAATTCACTCCAATATGGTCCATCTCAGAAATCCGTGGTAAGAAGAAGAATAAAGGTATATCTAAAAAATATTCCAACTAGCAGGAAAACAAAACCAATCAAGACACACCCGATGCCAAACCAAAACAAAAGGATAAGTTTCCATGTTTGTTGTGCAGTGACGACCACTTCATGAAGGAATTTCCCCGTCATGAAGAAGTCCAAAAATTACTTAAAGGAAATACTCAACCTGCCATCTTAATTGACCCCTTCCCAACACAACAACAGCATATGGTTGCACAACAATCGACCACCCCATGAGGATAAACATCCTCGACCTCTCATGTTCTCATGATGCATAGTGAGACGGTTAGTTTATCTACCAAGGCACATATGTACAACCCCATTCTAGAAAAAGAATCCAATGGAGGTAATACTGAAAAATAATCCACTTCCACGTATACTAATTCTCCCCTACAAGGTCCTCTGACAATAGAGAAACACATATAAGATGTAGTGTTGCGCCCACCTAAAAGGACGATCCAGAAGGTGAATTTTAATCCTAATGCCTGGGCCACCCAAAAATACAATATTGTTGTATATTTGGCCCATGCACCCTATGCCATGTCGACCCTCGAATTCTTACAAAACTATCCTAATCAGCATAATACCTTGCTATCTACCATTGGAGCAGTGGATCTAGAAACATCCAACAATATCATGTTTAAATTAGAATACTTCAAGCCGAGGTTTTCCCATCAACTAGCATTCGAAATAATTAACAATGTTGCTTGGAAAAACATCCAATGTACTATTCTAGACAAAGGAGCCTCTACTTCTGTCATGTTTTTGTCCTTTTGGAGAGCCATTGACTCTCCTTAAATGAATGATCTCCCACCACACTAAAAGCATTTGACGGACATAGATTTCAATTGCATGGAATTCTACAATCCTTAGCTATCAAGTTAGGAGGAAAGACCGTTTCGATTCACATGGAAGTAGTCGATGGGCCTTTGGACTATAACATATTACATCGTTAGAATTGGTTCTATGCGATGACTGTAGTTGCATCCTCAGTTTTCTGCATTGTGTAGTTTCCCCACCAAGGGAAACTTGTCACCATTGACAAGCTAGATTTCTGTACATTTTACACCAACTCTCATCATGTGAATAAATTCCCTCTTCTAGGGAAATCCTTTCCTATATATGAGAGTGTGGGAGTAGGAATCCTTAAGGAATCATCACTGATGGGAGTCTTCCCAATACCCGATCCCCCATCAAAAATTGCCACGATGAACATAATTTCGTCCATGGTCGAACATTCCTCCAGCTCGGCTGATCCTTGGATTATTCTTAGTCCTACTGAGATTGACACGATTGGAGATCACACATCTCTTATCCCAGCTGAGGCTACATATCATGTTATCTAATTAGTTTTTGAACGACTTGATGACCATCACTTAGTGGCATCATACCCTTGCTCTCTTCCGTATTGGTTAAACTCATCTGTGCCATCTTTGGATTATCTCCTCTAGACCTTTCTGTAATGTCCCCTCCTATCATACCCGCATGATAGAGAGGGTCATTGTGCTACAACTGGGCATCTAGCCCCATGATCCTATTCATAAGCATTCAGTTATTATAACAGGCATATGAAGATGCATAATTATTTTAAGAACACAGTGGAAGTAATTTTAAATACGCATTCATCACACATTCAAGATATCCATCGATTGGTAAATTGCAAATTTAACACAAGGGAATACTTATCTCAATAAGGTAGTCCCCAGCAACTGGCTACGCTTCTGCAACGTTCCACCCAACCGTAGGCCAGTGTGCTCCTCAATCTTTCAGCACCACTGCCACCCCCGAGCTGGGCATGATCTCCACAAGGAAAAAGGGGAAAACAGGCTCTCACATAGCCAAAGGTATGTCAAAATCAGCCAAGCCAGTTAGAAATTGGGTTTCTCAGGCTGTTAAGAGATGGGTGCATATAACAGCAAAAGTGTAAGTGCTGGGCATGAGGAAAACGTTTTCCACAGTGGATTGCATGAGATGGGGTTTCAACTCACTCAGAAAAACGTGGAGAAACACAAAAACGAAATTTGAAGATGGGGAGTAACCCTGGAAGTCAAATCCGTTTTTAGAAAAACGTCCCTGGGCAATCTGGGGCAAAAACGACCTCCATACAGTCCCCCAAGTCGTGGCCCTTCTCTCCCCAGCTAATGCATATGCAAAAACGAACTCCCAGGCATGGAAAAATGCAGGATTGGGATGAAAACGGGTAGGGAAGACCCAGCTAGCTCCGACTGCGTGAATGATCAAAGGCTGCCCGTTCAGAATGGCTTTGGGCACCATTTCGTGGGTGGTTTCTTGCCCCACAAGCAAAAACACGATTTTCCAAGTTGATGGCTTGCCCATGCATGAAATTGGCTGCCATACTCTTTCATTCCCAAGGCATTAACTGCCCCAACCAATTCCTTGGAAGAATTAAATGATTGGGTGCATGAGACAAAAATGGTAGTTGGTGGTTTATGGGTTTCCCCATTGACACATGGATTAATTCCATTGGATCAAGGGTTTGAATAATTTCCCTCCCTTTTCCTTGTAGAACCATGCCCTATCTCTTTTGTTGCATAGCGTAGCTAGTTGTGGGTGTTTTCATTAAAATTGCATATTTACATGGTGTCTTATTTACATTGTGCCCATCTCGCACAAGAACCATAGGCATCTATTCTAATTGCCGATACATAGAACATTAAATCAATGGCGGGGCCTTGGCCTTGAGCTCCTCACCATGACTAAATAACAATATTTACATCATTTACAATATTAATGCAATAGGGTCAAGCTGGGGACATTACACTTTCCCTCTAATGAATCTATCATGGAGATTATGAGCTTAATTGAGATTTCCTGGGAGGACCATCACCATCGATCATCCTTCCTCCCACCACTAGAACTGGTAGAGAATGATATGAAATCCATTGTTTCACCAGATATCGTTCAAACTCTTCAACCTCCTATTCTTACATGAGATACGGTAACTGAAGGAAATTTGGAAAATATCACACCTACCATCTCCATCGACATATCAGTGAAACTTGGTGTCGTGGAACATATTCACCTCGACCAAACCTGCTCTCCTAAAGAAATCTAAGCTTACACGGCCTTATTCAAACAATTCCACGACGTATTTGTATGTATTTATGAAGAAATGCTCGGAATTGATCTCGCCATCATTGTTCACAAGATCAAGACTTATCCTAGGGATAAACTTGTTCGGCAAAAAATATGTCCCATGCACCCTCGAAAGACCGCGGCTATAAAGGTAGAAATAGAAAAGCTCTTGAAAGCTGGTTTTATTTATCCTACCCCCTTGATAGAATGGGTCTCTAACATCATTCCTATCACGAAAAAACAAGGAACTACCAGAGTATGCGTTGATTATAGGGATTTAAACAAGGCTTGTCCCAAAGACAAGCATCCCACCCCTTTCATCGATCAAATTATCGATAACTACGCCGATAGTGTCATCTTTTTATTTATGGATGGCTTCTCTGGCTATAATCAGATCAAAATTCACCCAGCTGACTAGCTCAAGACTGCTTTCATCTGCCCATGGGGCACATTTGCATATCACAAGTTACCTTTTGGTCTTAAAAGAGGAGGTGCGACATTCCAGCGGGCCATGTTGTATGCCTTTCATGATATTAAGGATATTGCAGATCCCTATCTCGATGATTTAGCAACCCATTCGAATCGTTGTGAATTTCACCTCGACCATATGACAATGGTTTTCCTTAGATGTCGACATTGTAATATTATCCGTTTAAATCCTCATAAGTGTATGTTTTTTGTTGAGTATGGATGCCTTCTTGGCTTCATTGTTTTGACATATGGGATCCAAATTGATCCCTTGAAAGTAGAGGCTATTCTATCCCTACCCCCACCAACAAACATCATCGAACTTCAAAATTTGTAGGAGAAGGAAAACTACTTGCACTGTTTTGTGTGTAACTATGCAAAAAATCACATGGTTATATGCGGTTGTTAAAAAAGGGAGTTCTTTTTTTTTTGGATGACTACGTGCAAAGCGCATTCGATAATCTTAAACACGCCATAACACATGCACCTGTGTTGCAACCGCTTGATTATACCAAATATTATCTCTATCTTGTTGCATGGTACTAGTGTAGGAAGACATTAACAGGAAGAACATGTGATCTACACCTTAGTAAGAGTCTTGCTAACTCTTAAATGCATTACTCACATGTTGAGAAGTTGGCTCTGGAAGCTGTCATAGTTGTCCATAGATTGCACCATTACATTTTACTTCGCACAACTACTATCATCACATATTCGAACCCTATTTACCATGTTCTAACTCGTCATGTACCGGGGGGCAAATACTTGTGCTGGATCATCATTCTCCAAGAATACAACCTTCAATTTGAGAAATCAAAATCCAAGAAATCATTAGTATTTGCGAAACTAATTTGTGATCTTTCCCGTGCTGATCAAGAAGTTGATCCCATCGAATCTCTTCCTTACGAGTTGTTGTTCCTGATCAACACATCTGATCCATGGTATGGAGACATTACTTTATATCTCTAAACCTAACGTTTTAGGCATCAGTTATCTCGTGATGAATGTCATCATATTTTCCACCATATGAAATATTATTTAATAATACGTGACACCCTATATTGCTAAGGTATTGACTCGATTCTACGACGCTATTTAACCCATGATGAGGCCACGCGTGTTTTGAATGAATGCCACTCTAGGGCATGTGGCGATCACCTCTATGGGATTGCTACAACCCAGAATATTTTACGCGCTGGATACTTTTGGCCATCAATTTTTAAATATTGTATGGAATCCGTCAAGTAGCGTCCCTCCTATCAACTTTTTCATTCTAAAAAGCACGCTCATCCTGCCCCGTTACACCTAGTTATTATCGTTGGCCCCTTTGCAAAATGCGGCATCAATTTCATGCATTGTAAGCCGACCTCGATCAGGGAATATGGCTATGTCATTTTTGTTGGAGATTGCATGGGCCGAGGCTATGCCTACATACAAAGAAGATGGAAAAACTGCTAGACTCTTTAGGTTTAATCACATTATCGCTAGATTCAGGGTTCCACAAGCCATTGTCACTAACCATGGCTCACATTTCCAAAACCAAATGGTAGCTGAATTATGTACCAAGTTGGGTTTTTTCCATGAGAACTCAACCCCCTAATATCCCCAAGCAAATGGACAAGTAAAGGCCATAAATAAGGTCTTGAAAACCATGATACAATCATGTAGGGGCCGACAAGTCAAATTGGCATCTAATTCTCTTTTAAGATATTTGGGCATATAGAACCTTTGTGAAAAAAACTACTGGATTCACACCTTTACAATTTGTGTATGGTATGGAAGCAGTATTACCTATTGAGTGTGAGATCCCATCTCTTAAACTAGCCATTGGACTCCTTCCGAACACTATGGCTAAGGAAGAAATATTTTTGTATTTAGCCAAACTTGAAGAAATGAGTTGTGATGCTGCTCTTGCTAATGAAGGACATACAAAGTGCATCAAATCACAATATGAAAAGTTAGTCAAACCCCACATATTCAATGAGGGTGATTTGGTCTTGGCATATGATCAAATGCACGATAAACATAGGGTAGATAAGTTCAAGTCCATGTGGCATGGGCCCTACATCGTGAAGCATGTCTTAGAAAAAGGTGCCTATGAGTTAGTCGATTATGATGTGATACCTTTAAGGGAGCCTAGAAATGGGCTCTACCTTAAAAGGTACTATGCTTAGGGTAATCTTGCATAAGTTCCTTGTACATTTTGTATATAATATGTGTTTGATATGGTGTGAATTTTTCTTTCCTTTCATAGGTTAGGGTCTCATTTCCACCGCCATTGCTTATACCATGTTCTACTTGAATGCGAAGATGACAACCTATTCCAGACTCGCAGACAGTGCTATCCGATGCACCTGAAACCTTGCTTTGGTAGCTTGGGTACTCTATTCCCCTGCTGATGAACTTATAAGTTCGGGAGGAGTTTCCTAGGTCCTGCAACTAATAATACCTCTGAGTATCATGTGGTGATTGGATTGTTAACCGACGGCTCCTCCCATGGTGTGGATCACATTATCATCCATCTTGATTCTTAGCTTGTGGTCTCCCACTTAAACCGAGTCTACAATGTTCGTGACCCTACACTACTTTGTATTCTTTTATGAGTAGGCCTATTGGAGATATCATTTGAGTTCATTCAATACCAGCATATCCTGAGGCGCATGAATATGGTTGCCGATTCATTAGCTAATTTTATTTTAGATTGAAACATTGCACATTCCTAAGAATTTTATTATAAAATGAATATAGCATAACATGTAAATCATTCATATGAAAATAAGCAACCTACATGAGATCCACATCCACCATAGACACATTGTATATAAATCGATAGAAGTGGATTTTATATTAGACATGATAAAGAGTTTTACAAAAGTACTAGGACAAAATTCTGAAGCTCATAGATTTGAGATATCACTCAACAAAAATTTGAAGCTCATGGATTTCAGAAATCACTACACATAGATCATGAGGCTAATCATAACGCTCGTGATAAAATATCACAACTCAAGTTACTCGATGGAGGAAACATCCAATCCTCCCAGAAACCCCCACTGTGTGTCATTGATAACGTCATGACATATCCTCTAGTGATACACCTAGGATGTCAGTAGTCAACCTATCTGGGTTCTTCTTGATCTCCTCAAGATCGTCACTCTCTTGTCTCTCACATGTAGTAATATCCCTACCTTCCCCTCGCCGCTAGATGGGGGAAGCATCAGGAGGCCTGACCGGTTCGATATCTACATTAGCAAAACATAAAATGTCTTAGTACACAAAAAAATGAAATATTCAAAAAAGCCATAAAAGTTTGAAACGTGCGAAAATTCCTTTTTACCTATCTTACGCTAGACTAACCCCTCTGGGAGTGATAAGTTGAGATCTCCTCGAAATTCTGTACCTGCGTACACATAATTGTCTATCATGAGTAGTTGCTTGCACACCCATTTGAAGAAAGTTGGCCCATAGATATGTGTTGGACCACCATGGCGACCGAATAACTCATTCAACCTCCTCATGCATGGCTCCCATGGATCCAATCTAGCCATCTCTATATGCCACGGATGAAAGTGAGGAACCCTCTCCATGAAAAAAGGATACCAAAATGGACCCATAACCAAACTATTTTGTCTTCCCCAACCGACACTTGGTCAACTGATCTTTCATAATGCTTAGTAGACTTTCACACCAGTTGAATACAGTGGGTTGCATGCACTTTATAATGCACAACATCTGGGATCTAGTTACTTGATGATGGGACTTAGTTTCGGCCACTCGCACCGAGGGAAAGAGAACAGTCCTCAATGTCAAATCATGAAATTTTTTAATTGGTATATTTCCACTGGCTTTTCTAGTCTCAGGATCACAATACTCATCAATGAGTGAATCGACATATTCATCACCCAATATATGCCCAGATATGATGACATGATATCCTCTTCTTGAGACCCCAGTCATAAAATAGATGTATTCTATCTCTAGAGTGAGAATATGGGCCCCACTTAGGAATGAATCTTATCAGGGTCCCACATTCCCACCAAGTACTACCATATATGAACCTAATCCCTCATGCTTGGAATGAGAAATAATTTCTTGAGAAGACATTCTTGAAGGGCCAACATGGAGTTAGCATCATTAAATCCTTCCAAATCCTCCAACTCATGTTATCTCTCTCTCCACACCAACATTTTTTGTTGGTGAAACCTGCAAAACCATGAAATAAGGTATTAGAACCTATTCATTTGAGAAAAATCCTTAAAAAATTGTTGCATTCAATTTTTGGGGCCACATTTGCGGTCGGTGTGATCTGATTGCATATACAGCGCGCCATCAACGTGGTTCTCGCTTTCAGGATCTGCATCGACCCTGCTCAACGTGTTTCCGAAAAGGGGCAGTCGCGTCGACCCGAGTATGCTTTTCTACCCAAAAATCGGCCCTGGGTCCATCTAAAATGGTAAAAAATAGCAATGATTCAACCAAGGAAACAAAATAGGAGATGAAAATGGTTACTTGGAGCTAACAACATGAAAACCGACTACCTAGAGTGCCCAAAATCTCCAATACAAGAAGCTACCACAAGTGGTTTTTGACCCTCCTTGGTAAAAAGAGTAAGAATTCAACGGTAAAATGAGTCCCTTTCACCCATTTTTATTGATTTGAAGGATAATATTTTATTATTTTACCTTGTAATTTTTTATTATTTTTTACCATTTTTCATTAAAAATCCCTTTTATTATTTTTTTTTTGTTTCTCACACTTGATTTCGAGATTACAGTCCAGACACGAGAACATAGTTATGGTCCGAGTTATTTTCATACCTTCAGGGCATTTTTACCCATAAAACTTCTTGATCTTAATTTTCTCGTTTTTCGTGCTCTAGCGCAAACATGAAAAAGATTCTAAGTGTTTTTTATATCATGGTCGTGTTCTTTAAAAACTTAGCAAAAAGGTATCGAGCTTAGTATTTGTTCTTTCTTGTGCTCGTTAGTACATGAGAATAAGTCATTGAGTATACTTTTATCGCTTTTTTTGGCCTCGTAAAAGTTATTACGAAAAAGGAACCCCCATGGAGTTTCCTTTAAGCTCTTTTCAAACTTCCTAAATGTGAAAATATTGATGAGAAAACTTATCTCTTTCACACTCATAAAATTATTTGAAAGGTCATCTATCGGGTGATTGTTTACCCCTTTTTTTGACCGTTTAGATTATTTACGAAAAGCTATACTCTAGTCAGTCATGGCTAGAAGAGTTCCTTCTGGTATGATTTTATGATTTTTCAGGCTTGGGGACTAAATTTTATGAAACATTTCATCTTGGAGTCTTCTTTAGTTTTTTAGACTCCCTAAATATGAAAAACCGCAGAGTTTACCTTCTTTGGACTCGTAAAATTAAACATCTAATGACACTTTTTGGGATCGAACCCTCCTTTCTCAGGTTCCTAAAACATGTGAGATTGGACTTGTCCAAAATATGAGCTATACCAAGCATCTATTATCCTCCTCAATCTTGTTAATAAAAAAAGAGGTACTCGTCAATCATGATGGGGAAAAAGGGAAGGGAAATGCATCTGAACCTCTATTTATGGAAGGTTATTATCACCCTTGAACATGGCACCTATTTGTATTTTATCCAAACAGTTGGGTAATCAACTCGTCTTTGGGGTTGTGTCAAGTCCATGAGTCTCTTCACTCCTTTCGATCATCCAAAGAATGCCTCGTTTATGTTGCATTATGGCTTGATCTCCATCTTCGTGAGTGGATGCTTCCAGGTCATTTGCTGTGTCAAAACGTGTTCAAGGCGATTCTTCAATTTGAGTCAAACTTTGCAGTTGTCATGTCCTCTATCATGACAATAATCCCTAAACCATTCTCTCAGTATTATTCACATGTATACCTTATGTCATCCCACACTCATTTGGTCTACCATCCAAAATAATCCTCTTATATCGGTTTCATGTCGATGATATGGGACACATCATGAACCTCCTTTGACGAGTCTATTCCTATCGAAATCAGCACATCATCTAGGGATTAGATCTAAAAACCATTTAGTACCTTGAATCCTACATATCTCAATGGATGGTTTTATCGCTTTCGACAGTAGGTTCACATCATATACCTCTGATCGAATGATTTCGTGAATTCTCGACTCCATCTCATCCATTCACATTTGTCAGAATGTACTAAGATACCTTGGGAATCGTTTTCATCACTGGTGATTTCCATCGCACTTGTTAATGGCTTTCATTATTGACCGGTAATCAAGTGGTTCCTACCATGTTTGACTTCAAATTTTTTATTCACATGGTGTTGAGGTGTATTTAATGTCTTAAAGAATCACCAAAATATTTAATTATCGACCAGGGTTGGTAATCTTAGAGTTGTGGCACAGTATATGATGAGGTAGAATGGAACCTACGGTTTCGGCTCGACAGACCTTAGAAATGTTTTAATAAAGAAAATATTGAAAGATCTTTCAAAATGAAAAACCGAGTCAAACTTCTAGAAAATACAATTACTGAACTAGTTAAACCTAACTAAACCAACAGATCAGAATAGTATCAAACTATACTACTCTACTCTATGGATAATAATAAAAAAGATAAAAAGAACAAATATTATTCTAGGAAGCGGGACTAAATCAAAACAAATGTTAAATGAGTTTAGAGACCTATCTATGAGATAATTTAATTGACAACTATACTACTCTACTTTGATGAAATAGAAGGTTACTGATAAAGCTCTGATCTAAGAATTAGAAAAAAACTGTTGAATGAGTTTAGAGACCTATCTATGAGATAATTTAATTGACAACTAACTAAAGAACTATATTAACTCAAAGAAAAACTACAAGTTACTTAATGGATTCAACACTATTCATGCATTCAATCACACTAAACTACCTAATTCCATTCCCCTTGAGGATTATGAGGAAGTGTATCAAATGTAATGGGAATAGGAGAGAAGGTGTCAAAGTGACTTTCAAATGTGACAAGGAAACAAAATGGAAACAAATCTAATTTAACTTCTACAAATAAATGCAAACTAAATATTGTCCAACTACAATTAACTTTAAACATTATGATCTATCTTCTATCCATAAGCAAATGATATAAAACTGATGAAATATAGAAGCAAGTAGAAAACTTAATAAAGATATTTACTTGAACTGAATTTGATTTGGAAGCAAGTAGAAAACTTGAAAAAGATATTTATTTCTGAACCAAACCCTATTTCATGAATGTCTTCATTGGAAAAACTTATCCTATGCTTGAACTGAGAAACTATTCAAAACTGAGATAAATTGGAGAATGAAATTCCTAAATCTAATCTAAAATTAATCTTAACAACATACAATAAACTACACTAAGAATGAAACTGATAATTCTAGAACAGTAACATATTAGCAAATTAAACATGAAACGCATAACTTGAAGAGTAGTTAAAACACAGTTAAGGAAGATGGAATGGAAACTAAGAATGATGATGAAACTGAATTAAAAATCTATGCAGTGTAAAACAAGATGTTAATTACATCTAAGGATGCTAATTAATTGCAAGAAATATTACAGTTCAAACACCTAAGAAACTGAATTCTAAACAAGCATAAAAACAATGCAAAAGGTATTAAGGTTCGTATGATGATCCGGATGGAAGAAAAAGATTTAAACTAAGGAAAGAAGTAGATTGGATAATCTTAACGTCAGTTGGATGATGCATATGAACCTACAGTGCAAGGAAGCAATGAATAGAGTGTTTAGAAGCTAAGATAAGAAGACGTAACCTATTCTAATCATTATCTAAGGAATGAACTATTTCTACGACATAATAAAACAAAACTGAGATAAAAATAAAACTAACCTACAGCTACAGGAAAACATTAGCAGAACTAATTCTAACTCTGAATTTAATTCGAACTATTGAAACATTAGCTAGTTGAGTCTATCTAGTTGCAAAATACCGAAAGGAGACTACGAGAAAAACTATGCTTGACCGGTCATTATCAATTCTGTAAATGTAAATTAAATTACCAATAGGAAATAAATTACAAGAAATGAAACAACAACTATGGGAAAACATAGTTAAATACAATTACTGGAAATGAAAAACTATTTATTTGCAGAAAGGAAAATACAAAATATACACAATAGAAACACCGATTGTTGAGGGGCCCTTCCTAGCAATCAGAGATTAAAGCTTTAACTCAACTAATCACCAACAATAGAACATTAACAACAGAATTCAGGAACCTCCATTAACTGAGAAAGTTACACAGCATTTCTACAAATTATTGATAGCGTGTATGTATATTATCTATTGTCTATCGTCTCGTTTTATCCAAAGGAGGCATCTATATTTAAGTTTACAATCAGAGAGAAGGTTGACATAGTGGACCTCTCTAAAAATAGAAGTCTTAATGATTTACAAATGAATGCATGGTGGTTGACGACAACGCAGAGGCGTCTTCCTAAGTCCGCATTGATTCCCTTTGACACAAATAGCTGTGATTCAGTTTCCTTCCATCGTGGGTAGATAATGCATTGGCAGACTGATCGTGAGAGGAAGAGGGCTTCTGGAACATCAACATGGGCATAGGTGCGTGCTGTCAGGGTTGGCGAACAGGAAAGACGCAACTTCTGGAGTGTTGACGTGAGCATCAAATGTGTTGTCAAGCGAGGTGAGTAGGAGGGAGAATCTTCTAGAACAGGGGCTCACCAACCACAAAAACCACGTTTCTAATAGAACCCATCTTTGCATTTCTGCCTTTAATGACCAGAAACATTCCAACCGAAGATCTCGCGGCTTGAATGAAGGTCTAGACGGCAGGCTAGATGCGGCTAAATGTTTGCAACGTGAACACGTGTCTGAATGGAGGTCCATTTGAAACCCATTGCCTGCAGAACAAAATATATTTTCCAAGCAAGTCGAGAAAGGTCAAATAAACATCAATAAATCACAATATGACAATTTTTACCCAAAATTCATGTGATGTGTGAATATATGCATACCTGATCTGATTGACGGTCTGAATGGCGGAAAGAATAACTTATCATATCAAAAATAGTGAAAATGATGCCAATCAGAGTGTGTTTGATGATAAAAAGTGGTGACAAAATGGACACCAACATTCCCCCAAACTAGAGACATGCCAGGTCCCACTCAGCAAAAAGAAGAGAAATTCAGGAAGAAGGCTGAGCTGCGGAAGCAGCTGCCTTCGACTTGGAAGAGAAAGTGGATTTAGCTGTAAGCTTATGGAACTGTTCCTTCAAAGTATCATGCTTCAACCGGAGAGAAAGGTTGGAGGATATCTTGGCTTCATTTAAATATTCCACACACTTCACTTGAAAACGTAAGTCCTTGTTCTCTTGATGAAGCCCATAGATGATCTCAACATAATTCTCATTTTGGCTTCTCAACACTGCTATGTCTTTGGTTAATCTATCCACAGTCTGATGGAGCGGAGTAGATGCGTCTACAAGAGACGTAGGGTCCTTTTGAGGGCTTGATCCCCTTAGAGATGGTTCAGGATCAACAGATGTATTGTGTGCCTCAGGGGCCTTATCTCCAATATGTGCAGAGGTAGGTTCCAAGACAGTGTCTTCAAGTAAATTGGCTAATGCGAGGAGAGGTGATTCAAAGACGAGGTCATTTTCTTGGTCGTCAGGGTTGTCTGAATGCATTGACTGAATGATGGACTGATTGATGGACTGAACAACGGTCTCGTCATCAGACTGGTCACGATTGGCCCTTCTTGACTTAGTGGGTATTGGTGAGAAAAACAGGGGTTTTGTAGTTGTGTCCTCATGGACAGGCTCAGGAG
Organism: Larix kaempferi; assembly: GCA_027924585.1. Classification (NCBI taxonomy): domain Eukaryota; kingdom Viridiplantae; phylum Streptophyta; class Pinopsida; order Pinales; family Pinaceae; genus Larix; species Larix kaempferi. The sequence goes on from BSBM01001575.1 coordinate 38,313, forward strand.
AGGATGAAGGAACAGGGTGTATTTCTCCCTAGGCACCCTAACTAAATATTACGGACTTGGTAACCTTTTCTTCTTGGGCAGAGGTTTGGGCCAGCTCGTTTACACAGGTTTGGAAATGATGACATTTACGAGAGGTAGGGGATTTAACTGTAGGATTCTTAACTAGATGAGGGTTCAGGACTTCAAAGACAAAGCGTTCCCAGGTTTTCCCCTTTTCTTCCAACTGGTGAGTGATCAGGATTTTAATCAAATAGTGGTGGTATAAGCTTCCAGATGGGTTAGTGGTATTCTTCCTAACTTGACTTGACATTTTCTCTAAACTTTTAAGGAAATAGAAGGGGAAATTAAGAGTCTAACCATTAACAAAATGTGCCAGTAACCTAAAGTGGAAAGCTTTGAAAACAATGAAATTACCCTCACAAGTGATCAAATGGATAACGACAGTCAGTGTCTCGAGGTATTCAGGCTTAACCCATTCTTTGTGGAACCCTTTGGTGCCATCAACATGTTGATATTCGTCCTTAAGAGAAAATTCGTGCTCCGTCGGTGGGAGAAAGAGATGTTTGTGCCAATGGTCGCCTTCCCTGGGCAGTTTCATGGTCGATGCAATGGATTCTTCCGTCACCGGAAAAGTGAGATGGCTGAACCTGGATGTCTTACCATCAAATCCCTTAGAAAATAGTAGTGAAACCTTGACATCATGGCTGTTAAGAAGGTGAAGAAATAGACCCCATCTGGCTCACAAAAATACTTCACGACATGCTTTAAATTCGGGAATGCGGAGGAGGTCCTGGTAACTTCCAGGCTCGTAATGGATTGGCATATTGAACAGAGGTTGAAGGATGCGGATGGGTAGAGAGGATGCGTGAAATTGCAGGGGATGGAGATTGATAGGTTCAGGGCGGATGGAAAATGAGCAAGATGAAGCAGAATTTACGCAGAGTTCAGTTTAAATTGAGATCTGTTTGAGCGGCTGAATGATCGTGGGGGAAGATTTGACACGTTCGAATGATACGCTATCATTTAGTTACCTTGAGTCATGTGCCGTCATGGAACTGCGTGAGTTAGTGAATTCGCATAGCTATGATATGTTCAAGCATGTCCAAAGTGAAACTTTGGACAGGTTGAACGTAATCCTCATTATGAAAATATAGACATAAATTACACATAAAAATCATGATGACTTAATAAATGAAACAATAGATCGCACGATAAAACTTAATGGAGGATTAAAATCGTATGATAGCCATATGATGGTTAATCAATTCATTTGATGAGAAGAAATGAGTATGCAAAGATGGCATTTAATTTGATCCTTGACATGATTAGTTGATTAGATATATCAGTAAAAATCAAAATGTTTAAATATCTTAGCACACTTATTAATATCATTACAAGCTAAGGTTTCATTCAGCACTTCATTCAGATCGTTATTCATGTTCCTCGTTCGTCACCTCATTCGGATCGTCATTCAACCGTTCATTCAACCCTTCATAAAGACCTTTGTAGAAAAATGTGCTTTGATGGATCTGACTGCTGCTGATTATGCAGAGAATTTTTCTGGGATTTGTCAACACACAAGAGATGTTGTAAACCTACTTTTCTGGAACTTTAGTCACATTCTTCCTTATTTGTCATTGATCAGAACAATTTTCCTTCTGATTTTTGCATTATCCTAAAAAACACCTATCATTTGTCAGATATAAATGAATTCATACATATTCAGAAGGTAAAAACAGTTTTGAGTCTCCCCCAAACCAAAAATACGACATGTCTTCAAGCCATCAAAGAAAAATTGGTTAATATCCATATATTTTCAATAAATGGTTCAGGCAATAACTTCTAAAAATGTTGTGATTATTTGTTGTAAGGAAATGGAATATTAGCTGAATGGAGATGATTCAGGTATGTACATTCATAAAAAAGAATACAACAATGCTTAGGAAGACCATATGAAGAATGATAGTGCAATGGATGCGAAAAATGCCATAGGAAAACTATCCATCCATGACTCATTTGAAGTATCTCTTGTCATCCAAAGAAAATAGATAAAGTTCACCCTAGAGTTTGTGAGATTTCTATAGTTATGGGTCCCATTTCTAGGATAGTCATACCCTAGGTATTGTTTGAATTAGATGACAGGATCCAAGTCCATCTTACAACCATTCTCTAATGACAGTATAAATAATTGGCTTCAACATGTATTTGTATACTCAGGTTTTTATGAGCCATGTGCATAGCAATGGATTAACCAATACTCTTTTACCCAATATTGCCCCACTTCCAGCAGGCCTGTTCAGTACCCCGACGGGTTTATCTTGGTACCATGCAAGCATAGCCCCACTGCCAACGAGCCTGTTCAGTACCCTGACGGGTTTACTTGCATTTACTGAGCTTCCTTATTTAAGATTTTACTTAGCATGGACCCGCTACCAGCGAGCCTGTTCAGTACCCCGATGGGTTTGCTTCGTATAATAATTTTTAGTAAGGAAGCCGGTTGGCACTAGAGTGTGCCAAGCATAGTAAACACATAATTCAAATTTTTTTAGAACGAACCTTATGAGTAACTTTATTTATAATGGCCTAGATTATAGATCATGTCAAAAGATAATGACCTAAAGTTGTTCTTTGACCTCTCAATACATCTTCTTTATGAAATATTAGTAATGTTTCCCACAAGATAAAAGGTTCACTCACTTTTGGGATACCTTTTTAAAGAATGCTTAAAAGACAAGTTTTGATAATGAGTCTAGGATGAGCTAGTAGTCCATAGGTGTAAGATAGAACTTTTTGAAAATCATGATGATTAAAGTAGGCCTTAAGCAATTGTTCTAATGATAAATAAAAAATGTACATGTCTGAATCAAATACCATATGCATAATCATAAAATAAAGAGGTTTTAAATGATGTAAAGAACATTTTAACCTTTCACTATAAATTTTCAATTTTCAACAATAATTGAAAGAGAAGGAGTTAGGATGTATTATGAAGTTTTTAGAGCACTTCCCTTTTCATATAATATTGCATGAGCTGATTATAAAGATAAGGTTCTTGTAATCAAATTGCAAAACCACTTGTTAGATGAATCAAATTTATTCAAAATGAAAACATATATACAAAGAAAAAGTCATACAAAATTAGAAAAAGGAAAAGAGTCTTCCTGTTTTAACTGACAAAATTCCATAAATTGATCATAAAAATGAAAATGCAATCAGTCGTTAGAAATGACTTGTTATTATTGAAAAACAAAAATATATTTACATATATACAAATGAAGATAACCCAAAATAATTCAAGAACCAGGAGAAGGAGGAATGACTTCCTCTTCTACCAGCTCCATCTCCTTCTGTTGTAAGGCATTCTGCACAAAATCTTGTTTAGATATTGGTTGATGATAAAGTCTAAGTCTATGTTCATTTACAACATAGGAAATTTGAGAATCATCATTTGTCTTAATTTTAACAGATCCATTATCAAAAGTTGTGTTTGACCTAGGTCTGTTGCCTTAGTTCCTAAGATAGTTTACGACTTAAAAATTTCTCAAGTTTTGAATTTCCATATCATTTCTTTGGTTTTGATTTCATATTTTCTATTTTCTAAGTATTTGCAATATTTAGATTTTAACCTATGCTCCTATAGGATATTGTCGATTTCATTCAAAATGATTTTCTTTGAAAATACATTACATACATTTCATATGAAGTGACAAGCATTAAAAATTGTGCAAGGTACAATCATGTTGATCAGATTTTGGGAGAGGGCCAACTTGGATCCTATTCTTGAAGAGATCCAAGAAATGGGCTTCCTGGATTCAGAAATTCACAGAAAGTTTGCAGTGAAATATGAAGAAAGCCTCGCTTATGCTGTGAGGAAGAAGGTTGTTTCCTTTCCTCCATGATTCTGGATATCTCATACAGTTACCCTAGACAGAAGCTTGAAAAAACCTATGAATACATCCATTGTTTTTGCCAACAAGATTCACTCAGTCATAAGCAAAGCTATCTAGAAGGATATCACTACAAAGACTATGCCTTTCACCGCTAGTGGGTCTGCTTGAGCAACCATTTTAATATAGCAATCGTGGTGCTAAGCACAGAAGATGGACGCATAAATGTTGCAAGTGGATACATTAAGGAAATTACAGATTCCTCTATGAATCTTTATTTATCCCATCAACTAAGACTGCCAAGGAATACAGAGCATGAATTGATGAGGCAATTCATAGTTGAATTGCAGCCTCCCAAATTCGACAGTAGAGCAATCCTTAGTCAGAAACCTGCAGTTTCATATTTAAGATATTCAACGAATCTGAATGATGATCAACGCCGTGCTATACTCAAGATACTTTCTGTGAAGGACTACTGCAGAAAAACCTAGTAAGCACCTTGAGAATGGAGAATATGACTAGAGTTGAAGCCGAAAAGGTAGCTTATGTACCTGAAGGATTGGAAGCAATTATATTCATAGCTCATGGAGAACAGAGGAAAAGTATTTATCAAAGCAAAGTATTTTGCATGCATATTTTCCTATTTTAGTCACTGTCTTTTGGCACGTGTTACGAGGAGATGGAAGTGAATATTTGAAAACCAAAAGAGGTTTTTGTCCAATACGGGATAATTCACAAAAACCTCCTTCAGTTTTTCAACAGGTATAATGGTTTGGAAGATTCAAAGAGACCTTTACAGCCTATTTTTACAGGTTTAAACAGTAAATTATTTCTTATTTTGGTCATTATCTTTGAGCGCCCTTTCCAAACCGCTGGAGAAGAATTTGTAAAAACAACGAGAGGTTTTTGTCAATAATGGACTTATATACAAAAGCCTCTCTCATATTTTACACAGCTATCACATTTTAGGAAATATAGATGATTCTTTAAGACCATTGTTCTCAGAATTTCGCCCAATTATTTCATAAATTTTGTTCAAAAAGTCCAAATTCGATTTGGTTGGAGTATTTTTAGGGATAGATGATGACTCTTCCTCAAAGAGCTCATCAACACTCATCCATGAGTGTAAGTGGCATTTCATTCAAGTGTTTTAGTCATAGTAGAAATGTAACTCTATTAAATAGGGACATGGGTCATTTTCTTGTTTTGATTAGCCAAACTTGGTAGAAACACATTAGACTAGACCCAAAAATTGTTGAAGAGGTTAGCTTTGCTATCTTCTATATATTTCATTGTAAAATCATTGTAAAAGAGACACACATGGGAGTTGATATGCTGGAAGCTTGTGCAGATTTACAACCATTATCTGTGTAAGAACATCTTTGTTTTGAATGATGAATTAATATCTATATGGAGCTAGGTTTTGAACTTATATTGTGTAATATTCTTTGGTTCTGTTTGAACACTGTTTGCATAGATATTTATGTAGATGTTTTCTATATATATGCTATGTCTGCAAGTGAATGTTAATGCTTACTTGATATGTGAAATGTTATTTTAGATGCCTGTATCTTTACATATATATTGCAAATTATGAACTGTTTGTTTATTCTTTGTGTATGTGTGTTTTGAAGCCTATCTCCTGAGCTACAATGTTTTAATCTCATCCATTCTACAATTTCTTATCGATACACATTTAATTTCCGATGTTATTAGTTTGTTGTGACCTTGTATCTTGCCTTTACTTTATCAGTTTTTTCATTGTTATCCAAACAAAACCCATAAAAACAAACTTTAATTTGAAGTGCCTGAACACTGCTGCTCCCGTAGTCTAGGTAGCAGACTTTAGGGAAAACAAGTTATAACAATTTCATATGGACCCATCCAATGAGTAGTTAATTTAACTTTAAATTTTTTGTACATTGAATAAAAGTAATGCCTAGTCTCCAGTTTTGAATTGTTTTGTTTAATGTATCTATCATGCCACTTTTTGCGTTGATTTTGAATTAAAATTGTGCGTTGAATAACATCTTTCCTAATCTCGTCTAATTCATTTATTTGTAGGATTCGTTGTCTCTGTGCTTCTCGTAGATCCATCCCTAATTGTGTAGCCATATGAAAGGTTTTGACTTGAAATTCAATAGGTAGAAGAACTTGTTTACCATAAACAAGTTCATAAGGTGTGTGGCCAGTGGTATTCCTCCAAGTTATTCTATAAGCTCACAAGGCTTCTGGAATCCTATCCGCCCAGTATTTGTGGTGTAACTGGATGGTCTTAGTCAGATGGCTTCTAATACTTTGTTGGTGGACTCTAACTGACCATTGGCTTGCGGGTGATATGTTGAATTATTACAATTTCTAACACCATAATTTTCAGTAAGCTCTTTCATCAACTTGGAGGTAAACTGAGATCCTTGATCGGTTACAATTTCCCTAGGCACACCGAATCGGGTAAATATTTCTTCACATATAAATTCTACCATAGATTTCTCTGTGGCTCAGAATAAGGATTTGGCTTCTACCCACTTGGTGACATAGTCTGTGCATACTAGGGTGTACTTCTTCTCGCGAGACATAGGGGAAATTGGCCCAACAAAATCTAGAGCCCATTTCTCAAAAGGCTCAATCATAACTTGGGGTTGTAAAGGAATCTCATTGGATGGCGTAGGTCTACCCATTCTTTGGCAACTGTCACACCCCTTGACATACTTGGCAGCATCTCTGAAAATGCTTGGCTAATAATACCCAGAGTGCAACACTTTATATGTTGTTCTTTTGTCAGAAAAATGCCCCCCAAAAGGTCCACCATGACATGAATGAAGGATCTCTGCCATCTCATCCTCTTGTACACGTCATCTAATAATGAGATCAGGACCAGTACGAAAAAGATCATTTTCCACCCAAGAATAATTAGAACTTTGAACTATGATCCTACGTTTTTCGGGTGGGGAGAGATGGTTTGGTAGCTTTCCAGTTGCTAAATAATTGGCTATGTCTGCAAACCATGGGGTTCGAACAAACACAGCAAACAAATGTTCATTTGGGAAGCTATCATCGACATGACTAGAATTATCATCAGTTTGAATTCGAGAGAGAAAATCTGCTACCACATTCCCTCGACCGGGATGATCAACAATGGTGATGTTAAATTCTTGTAACAAAAGAAGCCACTGAGTCACTCTGCCATTGGTGATAGGTTTATTCATTAAAAATCTAATGGCAGAGTGGTTAGTGTGTATAAAAATTTCATGTCCTGTGATATAATGAATAATATTGTTGATGGCATAGACTACTGCTAGAAACTCTTTTTCAGTAATAGTGTATTTTGATTCTGCAGGAGTCAAATTTTTACTAGAAAAATAGAAGACATGTGATGTTTGTCCCTCTTTTTGACATAAGACTAGCCCTATAGCTATGTTAGAAGCTTCAGTGGATATATGGAAGGGAAGGGACCAATTGGGGCCCCTAAGTATTGGTGCTACTAATAGATTTGCCTTCAAAGTTTGAAAGGCATGTTGACATGGTTCAGTCCATTGGAATTATGTGTCTTTCATGAGTAGCTTGAACATAAGTGTGGCTATCTTAGTGAAATTTTCAATAAAATGTCTATAATAGCCTGCATGGCCAAGAAAACTTCTTACTTCCTTTGGAGTTTTTGGAGGAGGAAGATTAACGATTATTTCTATCTTGGCAAGATCCACCTTGATACCTTGAAGAGAGACATGATGTCCCAGAACTATGCCCTCGGTTAGTAGCATCTTACATTTTTCTTGACTAAGGGCTAAGTTTGTTTCTTGGCACCGAATAAGAATTGTTTTGAGGTTATCAAGGGCCTCTTGGAAGGTAGTACCATAAACTATAAAGTCATCCATATAAACTTCTACACAATCATGTATAAGATCAACAAAGATTCCTAATACTGCACGCTAGAAAGTAGCAGGTGCATTACAGAGGCCAAATGGAAACACTCGATAGGAATATGTCCCCCAAGAAAAGGTAAAGCTTGTCTTGTCTTGATCCTTAGGTGCTATTAATATTTGATTGTATCCACTATACCCATCAAGGAACGAAAAATATTGTTTCCCTGATAAGTTGTCTAACACCTGGTCAATGAAAGGCAAAGCGAAGTAGTCCTTAAGAGTGGCATTGTTCAATTCTCGAAAGTCAACACAGATACACCATTTCCATGTGACTTTCTTTGGAACTACCACTAGAGGAGACACCCATTTACTGTTGGAAATTGGGTAAATGAAACCAACATTAAGGAGTTTTTGTAATTCATCTTTTACTATATCCTTTAGGGTTGGATTCATTCTTCTCTGGGGATGCCTGACAGGAGGTATGTTTGAGTCTGCGTAAATGTGGTGAATATAGGTATCTGGGTGTATACCCTTCATATCAGTGTATTCCCATGTGAGTGCTCCAGTTTCACTCTTGAGAAATTTTAGTAATTGTTTTTGCTGACTCTCATCTAGACCTGCATTTATATGTAGAAATTTGTTTGAACTAACCTCACAAGGTATGGTATAGGATCCTAGATGTTCTTCGATGGCGAAGACATAGGGTGTATTTGTAAATGTTGAGAGGCTTATGTTTTCATGGAATTCATCTCCAAAGATTTTGTCAAGTTGGGAAAAAGACGGAGGAAAGTCTATACATGTTGTGGATGTTGATGTATATGTAACTTCGGAATGTATTTCATCTGTGTATTTTATATATATTTATTGTACCCTTATAAGAGATGTGTCATTCCTCTATAAGGAAGTGTCTTCATGTGGATTGACAAGTGTCGCAAGTGTGTGTACTTGCCGATGGGTTATTAGACCACTTTGTGGGGTTGGCCCTGAATTATATATAATATAATGTGGATGTACCTAGCTAGACAAGTCAGCCCCATAAGGTCACTGGGCAAAAAGGTTAGTATAAATAGAGATCGGAGATCTCTATTTTACACACTCGGAAAAGTAACTCACTCTCACTCAGAAACTGGCGCACTAGTGAGGAGGAGGATCATCTGCTTCTAGGAGACTATCTCAGTGTTATTTGGTTGTACTTTGGTTGAGCCATTGCTCTCTCTATCTCTGAGGAAGTTGTGGGGTTTTTCACCTTAGGGTTTTCTCCACGGAAACTCTGTGTCTCTTATCTCTTATGATTTAGATTCTTGTGATGCTTGTCATATTGTGATTTTCATGTATTGATATACTGTATATGTTATTCTCTCAACAAAGATCCTAGAGTATTGTGAATTAATGCTCAAAATTTAACATGGTATTAGAGCTAACCTGAGAAGAAGACATTTTGCAGTGACGGAAGCTTGAGTTCCTTGTTTATTGGGTTTCTCTCCATAGATTTTTTAAAATCAGTATAGTAGATTGACTCTACTCATCAAGGCGCATCTATCTGTCTAGTCATAATTCAATTCTGATCATTTTTAGCTTTGGCCCTAAAAATTAGGGTTTCCACAAAAATAGGAATTTATGAAATCTAAAGACATATCTGGAAGCTCCTTGCAAAAATCGAAGTTTAGAGCTTTGGATCGAGATTTTTGGCTGGGTAGATCTCCGGGAAACTCAAACCCTAATTCAGGGCTCTCCCTAGTGAAACCGGGAGGACAAAAAGGAAATTCTGAAGGGCAAAACTTTGCTGATCTCAAATTCTGAATGCACCAGGCTGATCAGCTCATCAAGGCACATCTTTCTATCCTTTTAGAAATTTGAAATTCACATTTTGAATTTTTAGGGTTTTTCTGACAAACCCTAATCTAGGACCAGATCCAGTTTTCAGCATTTCAAGTGATAAGATCTAAATCTTTTCTATTTCCATTTGAAGTACTCTTTAAGATGTCTCACCACGCCAAGCTTGAGGATAAGCTTGAAGGAGCTGATAACGTCCGAGCTTGGAAGTATAGGATTGGGTTAATCCTGGAAGAAAATGAGTTGGACTCATATGTGAAAGAAGACATCCCTATCCCAGAGGATGAAGAGGCCAAGGTATTGCATAAGAAGAACTTGGTCAAGGCAAAGAGAATCATTGCTGATTCTATCAAAGACCATCTCATACCCCATGTGTCTTCTCTTAAGACACCCAAGGAGATGTTTGAATCTTTGACCAAGCTATTTGAAGGAAAGAACATAAATCGGAAGATGACCCTGCGGAACCAATTGAAAGGAGTAAAGTTTAAGAATGGAGAAACCATTCAACCTTATTTTTCAAGGGTCTCCTAGATCACGGAACAACTAGACGCAGTGGATGAAATGGTGGAGAATGGTGAAGTGGTGATGACCACTCTAAATGGCCTACCCAGGTCATGGGATTGCTTTATCCAAGGAATTTGTGCAAGGAAGAAGTTGATCTCCTTCAATAGACTACGGGAAGAAGGATCACAAGAAGAAGCAAGACTTGTGGCATGAGAAGAAAAGATGGGGAATGAAGATCAAGCTCTCACCACTCACACCAAGAAAGGGAAGTCCAAGAGAAAGCCATCTCACTCCAAGAAATCTTCACATCACTTCAAAGAAAGAAGAATATGCTTCACCTGTATTGAGAAAGGACATATTGCCATAAATTGTCCCAAGAACAAGAGGGACAACAACAACTCCAACAAGAAGAAGAAGGGAAACAAAAGAAGGTTTCATGCTCATGCTGCCGAGGATTATGAACCACCCAAGAAGAAGGCTAGGGAAGAAAGTGATGATAACTCATCAAGTGAAGAAGAGTATGTTCTAATCTCTGCTCTCACAGGTACCATCTCCCATGGTTGTAATGATTGGTTGATTGATAGTGGGGCTTCCAAACACATGACTGGGTTTAAGGAATCTTTTGTGAATCTATCTGAACATGAATCACCCCATAAGGTGAAACTTGGGGATGATTATCAATACCCAATCAAAGGAAGTGGTGAAGCCTCCTACAACCTAGATTCTGGAAAATCTTTGAAGATGAAAGAAGTTCTTTATGTACCTGGGCTAAAGAAGAACTTACTCTCAATCTCTGCATTGGATGCAAAAGGTATGAGGGTTGCATTTGTGGATGGTCAAGTCCTAATGTGGCCAAAGGGAAAGACCATAGATGATGCAGTAGTGATTGGAGAGCAAGAGGGAGGTTTGTATAAATTAAAGGGACAACTTGAACATGCCATGGTGCATGAATCCATGGAGCCAAGTGAACTTTGGCATAGAAGACTTGCTCATATGCACTATGAGGCACTTCCAATTGCAAGCAAGGCTGTAGAGGGTCTTCCTGAAATCAAGACCAAACATGAAGGTGTTTGCAAAGGATGTGCAAAAGGTAAGAACATTAAGAAGGCTTTCCCAAGCAGTGAAAGCAAGGCAAAAGACATCCTGGAAATCATTCACTTAGATGCATGTGGTCCTATGTCATCCAGTTCCCTGAATGGGTATGTTTACTATGTCTCATTTATTGATGACTTCTCCAGGAAGACTTGGGTATACTTATTGAAGAACAAAGATGAGGTGTTTGATAAATTCAAGGAATTCAAAACCTTGATGGAGAATCAAACTGACAAGAAGATCAAAACATTCAGATCTGACAATGGTGGAGAATTCATCTCAGGTGAATTCAAGAAGCTTTGCAGTGATTCAGGGATTAAGAGGGAGTTGACTACTCCTTACAATCCACAACAGAATGGAGTTGCAGAAAGGAAGAACAGAACAATCATGGAAGCAGCAAGAGCAATGCTCCATGACCAGGATCTAACTATGCACCTATGGGCAGAAGCAGCTAGAACAGCTGTATATGTGCAGAACAGAACACCCCACAAGATGTTGGACAACAAGATAGAAGAGGTCTTTTCTGGGTTCAAGAAGATTGATGTCAGCAAGGATGAATATAAGTTCAAGGACAGGTAATCTAGGAAGCAAAGATCAAGAGGGAGCACACTCCAGTAGCTCCTGCAAGGATGCAGATTTTCAGAGTGAGCTGACCATCTCCCTACATTCCACAATAGAAAGATGTAGAAGAAGCTACTTCAGCAGCTCCTGCCAGGAAGCAAAGACTCGGAGGGAGTCCACCCAACAAACAAACAAAGATAAGTATTTCAATTATCATTTCTTGCCTATTTTGTTTGTTTAAATAATATTATGCTTATGTTCCTAGACTTAGGAGATGTATTGTGCATATTAGAATGATTGCATTAATGAACAGTATACTACTAATATGCATGTGATGGGTAAGTCTCCTATGGCACTGTACAACATTCCAGTTCTACTTATCTAGAATGAAACCTCTTTGTTGACATGTTGGGAGTAGTGCAAACTCTTAACAATGTTCTGGTAGAGACTGGAAGGCATCTAGAAAGTTGTGGAACATGGATAAATGTTGTATTGAAGCATTGGCTAAGATAACTGCATGACTGATGACATATTTCTTTATGTGTAAAGAATTTGTTCCGAAAATTATGAGATGTTTCTAATCATGCAATTTAACTTGTTTTGTACGAAAGACTGTATATCTTCACCTACAAAAGGACTACAACATTTGTTCCAGCAACAAAGATATCTATTGAAGATATTGAAGATATTGAAGTTCCCAGGATCTGGGATGAAGAAATGGAATGCCATGATCCGTCGATCATGAAGAAGATATTTGGGATGTAGTCCCAAGACTTGACAGGGAGTCACATGTGTATGCAGATTGAGGAAAGCCCTGTATGGCTTGAAACAAGCTCCCAGAACTTGGTATGGTAGGATGGACAGTTTCCTATCTAGTTTGGGCTTTACCAAGAATAAAGCGGATTCCAACCTTTACTACAAGGTTGAGGAAGGGAATCCTGTGATTCTACTCCTGTATGTGGATGACTTATTTGTAACAGGAGATGACAGACTGATTGCAAATACTAAGAGGAAGCTTGCTGCTGAATTCGATATGAAATATTTGGGAATGATGCACTATTTCATAGGTATGGAGGTGTGGCAGAGTGCAGGTGGGATCTTCCTTGGTCAAGGGAAGTACACAGTAGATATCCTGAAGAGATTTGGGATGATGGATTGCAAGGCCATGGCCACACCTACGGCATCGAATCTGAAGCTTCTATGCGATGCTTCATCTGAGCCGGTTGATGTCTCTATGTATCATCAGATGATTGGGTCCTTGATGTACCTGACGAACACGAGACTGGACATTTGCTTTGCTATGAACACATTGAGCTAGTTCCTGACAGATCCGAGGAGTGTTCACCTGATTGCTGTAAAGCATGTTTTGAGGTACCTGAAGGGTACAATGGATTATGGGCTCAAGTATGAAGTGAATAAAAAATTTAACCTGCAGGGTTATGTTGATTCAGATTGGGCTGGCAGTGCTGCAGATAGGAAGAGCACATCTGGGTGCTGCTTCAGTATGGGATCAAATGTGATCTCTTAGTTTAGCAGGAAGCAGTCCTGCGTAACACTGAGTACAGCTGAGGCAGAGTATGTTGCAGCCTGTTCAGCTAGTTGTGAGGCAGTATGGCTATGGAAGCTACTGTCTGAGTTATTTGATCTCCCGTTGGATGCTACTGGTATCTTCTGTGATAACCAGAGTTGTGTGAAGCTATCCGAGAACCCAGTGTTTCATGACAGGTTGAAACACATAGAGATCAAATATCATTATATCAGGGATATGGTGCAAAGAGGAGCTGTCAAACTCCTATATGTTGCGACGGACGAGCAGATTGCAGATGTGCTGACGAAGCCACTAGCTAGAGTGAAGTTCGAGTACTTCAGAGAGAGGCTTGGTGTTCTTCAGATCGAGGACACTTCGAGGAAGACGTGATGGACACATTTGCTGAAGCCATTCCAAGCATGTTGGAAGGAGGATCCTTCACATGGCTGTGGATGTAAGCGCTGGATGATAAGCATCAGAATGATGTTCTGGTTTCTGCTGGATATGATCAGTTGGATCATTTTTATGTATGTATGTATGCATCATGTTGGATGCTGGATATGATCAGTTGGATCATTTATATGTATGTACGCATCATGTTGGATGCTGGATATGATCAGTTGGATAATTTATGTACGCATCATGTTGGATGCTGGATATGATCGGTTGGATCATGTGTATGTATTTTGTGTATGCATCATGTTGGATGCTTGGACCATGTATCTGTATATGTATCAGGTGGATACATTGTATGATCAGGTAGATCATGTATATTGATATGTATCAGATATTATCAGGTAGATCATGTATGTTGATGGATACATTGTGTGGATCATGTATCTATGTATCAGGTGGATACACTATGTATGATGATATGTATCAGGTAGATATGTGGTGTGCATCAGATGGATGCATTGTATGATCAGGATGATCGTGGATGACGATCTTCTCCAGATGACATGTAGGAGGATGTTGCAGTGATGATGATCAGGGTGATCATGTGTACATCAGGATGATGTATGATGAGTATTAGATGATACTCTATGGCCGTGGAACAGGTTGTGTAGATGAGCATATAATTCATTTCCCTGGGAGATTTGCAAATAGTCTTTCGAGGTTTTTCCTATGGCATGTAATTCGGTGCCCTGGGATATCTGGAAAATGCTCTTTCAAGGTTTTGCTTTAGGAGGACATATAATTTGGTCCTGGGAGATCTGTAGATAGTCTTTTGAGGTTTTGCCTATGGCATGTAATTCGTTGCCCTGGGATATCTGGCAGATGCTCTTTCGAGGTTTTGTCCTATGGCATGTAATTTGCTCCTGGGAGATCTGGACAGGATGAAAAAGGCCTCAGATGCTTCAGCCAGGTTTTGCCATGGCCACATGTAATTTGCTCTTAGGAGATCTGGACAGGATGAAAAAGGCCTCGGATGCTTTAGCTAGGTTTTGTGGTGGACCACATGTAATGTGCTCCTGGGAGATCCGACAGGTAGATCCGTGTGCTCGTAACAGCCTGGGATGCTTCATCTAGGTTTTATGGTGAGATCACATGTAATGTGCTCTTGGGAGATCCGACAGGTAGAGCCGTGTGCTCGTAACATCCTGGGATGATTCATCCAGGTTTTGTGATGGGTCACATGTAATGTGCTCCTGGGAGATCCTACAGGTAGAGCTGTGTGCTCATAATAGCTTGGGATGCTGCAGCCAGGTTTTGTGACTCACATAATAAGTCATGAGGTTTCCACAGTATGGCCAGTGATGATGAAGACCTGCAGGTGGTGGGCCTACATCCAGTATGAAAAAGGACTGGCTCTGTAGAACTTCCTATGACGAGTAGAGTCAGAGATTGGTTGAGATAGCAGCAGCAGTGATGATGATGATGATGATGCATCGATGACGATGATCCCAAGAAGAAGACTTCTCTAGCAGAACTATGTCGAGAAATACCTTCCTAGTTAAGAGAGAGTGTTGATGTGTATGTAACTTCGGAATGTATTTCATCTGTGTATTTTATATATATTTATTGTACCCTTATAAGAGATGTGTCATTCCTCTATAAGGAAGTGTCGTCATGTGGATTGACAAGTGTCGCAAGTGTGTGTACTTGCCGATGGGTTATTAGACTACCTTGTGGGGTCGGCCTTGAATTATATATAATATAATGTGGATGTACCTAGCTAGACAAGTCGGCCCCATAAGGTCACTGGGCAAAAAGGTTAGTATAAATAGAGATCGGAGATCTCTATTTTACACACTTGGAAAAGTAACTCACTCTCACTCCGAAAGTGGCGCACTAGTGAGGAGGAGGATCATCTGCTTCTAGGAGACTATCTCAGTGTTATTTGGTTGTACTTTGGTTGAGCCATT
Source organism: Larix kaempferi (assembly GCA_027924585.1). Taxonomy (NCBI): domain Eukaryota; kingdom Viridiplantae; phylum Streptophyta; class Pinopsida; order Pinales; family Pinaceae; genus Larix; species Larix kaempferi. The sequence continues at coordinate 53,944 of BSBM01001575.1, forward strand.
GCTCTCTCTATCTCTGAGGAAGTTGTGGGGTTTTTCACCTTAGGGTTTTCCCCACGGAAACTTTGTGTCTCTTGTCTCTTATGATTTTGATTCTTGTGATGCTTGTCATATTGTGATTGTCATGCATTGATATACTGTATATGTTATTCTCTTAGCAAAGATCCTAAAGTATTGTGAATTAATGCTAAAAATTTAACAGTGGAAGAGATAAATTGGTTCAACACATTCTCGATATTTTGTTCTTGAAGTTCCCAGGAGAAATCACTAACAAGGGAAAGTTCTTCCAAGTTCTTATCCCCAAAAGGACAATCTAACCAAAACAGGTTTTCAGTTACTGGCTGTGATAGTGGGTATAAAGCTAGTTTTCTTGTAGATAACCCATCATAGATAATCATCTCTCCATCCCTACATCCTATAAATGCATTGGTAGTAGCCAACCAAGGTCTTCCCAAAATAATGGGATGACCTTTGGAAGGGTCTTTTGATTCTATGACCATGAAGTCCACAGGAGATTCCCATGAAGCTACTGATACAGTGATGTCATCTAAGATCCCAGCAGGATGCACCATAGTGGGATCTGCTAATTCTAGCATTATTGGGGTAGGGCAGAGGAACTGTCCTGAATGGAGAGTTTCTAAGACTGTGGTAGTCATCAGGTTAATAGCACCTCCTAGATGAATAAGTGTATTTCCTATGGCAGTGTTATTGATGATAACAGTCACCTCAGGTTTCCCAGGTTTGAATACTTGGGAATTATAGGTTGGTTTGCTATGTAATTTGACATTTCTCCTATTACATGAATCGTGGGAGGGTCTTTTTGTTTTCTACCTGGTCTTTTGATACAGAGTTCCTTTATTACTTTACTATAGATCAGTATATCCTTAATGGCTTGTAACAACGGGATCTTAATACAAATATTTTTCAATTCGTTAATGATATCATACTCTGGATAAGTTACAGGTTTTTCTATTACTAGACGCTCCAGATATGTGGGTGACTTTTCTGCTGTAATTACTTCTTCATAAGGATGGTTGTGTATTGAAGATTTAGGAATAACCACATCTTCAAGAATGGCATCATTCAAAACTTCACTAGGTATGTTTTCTTCTTCATTCTCTTCTTGGATAACAACTGATGACTTGGGCTGATCTTGCAGAACTCTTCCAGACCATAGTTGAATCTCATGTATTGGTGTGGTCGAAATGGCATATGATGGAAGAGGTAGCAACCCAATGCATATTAAGAGCTTGAATTGGCTTGTTGTTAGGATTTGGTATTAGCTGTGCAGGTAGTATGGTGGGTCTTGGAGGATTCATGTTTTGGAAATGGTGGGGTTGATTTGGGATAGGGGGGTAGTGAAGGAGGTACAAATCCAGGCAAGCGTTGTTGAATATTAGGTGGGTAAGGATAGCTAGGCATGGGAGGAGGTGGTTGAGCATAAGCTTGTCCTCTCCATCCATGTGGCCATTGTTGTTGTTGGGCATTCTAAGGAGGGTACTGAGGTGGCCAATTTTGCCAGCCTGGAGTGTTCCATTGTTGAGGAGGTTGATAGGCATAGTAATAGGGTGGAATTTGTGATGATGGATCTTGATATGATGATTGATCTCTAGGTTTCCAAGGCCTCCTAGATGTATCACCAAAGTTTCCACTTTTATATACAGCTTGCAACCTCGGTAATGATGGACAATGATCAGTTGGATGTTCTTTTGTACAAAGGTGCAAACTGAAACATTATTCGATGGGCATTCTCATTGGGGATGTTTAGTTCTACACCTAGGACATAAAACACTCATTGTTGCACGCTCTTCCTCCTGTCTCTTTTTGGCTTGTAGTGCATCTAATTGGGAACCCATAGATCCTAAGATATCTGTTTTGAAATTTTCTAATAGGTTTCCCAAATTTACCTTGTAACTCCACCAGGACTGGATGTGTTTCCTTTTAGGTTCCTAGCATAAGATTCTCGAAAGTGTCTTCCACTTTTCCCTCTTCTCCTAGAGTAACTCCTACATAGTTCACAAATATGTGAAAAAGAATTATGAGAGATGTCTCCTGCTGCCATGAGATTAAGGTTTTCTAAGAATTCTTCTTAGATTCACTTGAGGAAGAGTTTTCTTACTGCATCTTCTCGAAGATCACTATATTTAGATTTATGTAACACATAGTTAAATCTTTCGAGATAGTCTTCTAGGATCTCATCTTCAAGTTGTTTTATTTTGAAAATATCATTGTGAGAATCCTTAGGGTTACAGTAATCCTGATATTTTTGTAGAAATGCATTTTTCATGTCTTCCTAAGTTCTAATACTAGATTCTCCTAACCCCATGAACCATTGAAGAGAATAATCTTTTAATGTGGCAAGAAAGAGTTTTATCTTTTGGCCATCTTGTAGGTATTTATAACTCCTACACAAAATGTCAAATTCAAATAAGAATGTATCCGGATCCTCACTACTCTTCCCATAAAAGGTTGGTAGTGAGGAAGGAGGGATGTTTTTCATAGTTACATCTTGTGCAGTGTCTAGGATAGGGAATCCAAAAGTACCTTCAGTTCTAACCTCTCCCTCTTCTTCATCTTGTTAGACATGATCTTCATTTTCATCCTCCATGAAGATTTGATTGCCAAAGAGAGAATACTTAGGTGGATCCTGTCTTGGAGAATATGGGATATCCCAACATTCTATTTCAGGAAGAGTATTTTTCTTTTTAGGAGGAGAATTACCAGATATGTGGGAGTCCAGCTTTGAAGGTCCTACCATTGTTGTTTCAATCTGTGAAATAACTATGTTCATAGAATTTTCAAAGAGAGTATCTAATTATGTAGGATCAATAAAGTATACTAAGTTTGGACCATCTACTATTGAAAAGGTAGTGTCTTTGAGTTTTTGAACTAATGGAGGGTTGAGAGGTTCTGAAGTGTTATCCTTTTGAATTTCTTCTTGTCTAGCTTTGGTCTCAATATGAGCTTGAGGTTCTTCTAGTGGAATTTCTTTATGAACAGACTGTTCTGATGCCCCTATGGTTTCCCCTAATTGATTTCCAAAAAGGATTTCCTTTGCTTTCCAAGGAGGACTATCCCCTTTAGGTGTCTTCCGATACCTTTCTATTGTGTTAGTAGTTGGGGTGGCACGCCCCCCATATAGGTTACTAGGAATTTTAGTAGGGATTCTAGTAGGAGTGCTAGTTTTAATAAATCTACCTTTTGAGTCTCTAGACCTATTCATGAAAACAAACTATAACTGAAATAAAATCTAACTGCATCACTACTATTGCTGGGTTTTGGGGATGCCTGTTATAATAGATGCACAGGTTCTTACCTCTCGTCTTACTGCTCACCCGCCACTAGCCTATTTCTAAATTTCAAAGCGGAAAATTCAAATCTATCACTAAGTTTTAAAAGAGAGTTCTACCTATCTACAACTCCCCAGTAACGGCGCCAAAATGTTGAGGTGTATTTACTGTCTTAAAGAACCACCAAAATATTTAATTATCGACCAGGGTTGGTAATGTTAGAGTTGCGGCACAGTATATACTGAGGTAGAATGCACCTATGGTTTTGTCCTGGCAGACCTTAGAAATATTTTAATGAAGAAAAGATCGAAAGATCTTTCAAAATGAAAAACCGAGTCAAACTTCTAGAAAATACATTGACTGAACTAGGTAAACCTAACTAAACCAACAAATCAGAATAGTATCAAACTATACTAATCTACTCTATGGATAATAATAAAAAAGATAAAAACAACAAATATTATTCTAGGAAGCAGGACTAAATCAAAACAAAAATACTTTGATGAAATAGAAAGTTACTGATAAAGCTTTGATCTAAGAATTAGAAAACAAGTGTTAAATGAGTTTAGAGACCTATCTATGAGATAATTTAATTGACAACTAACTAAAGACCTATATTAACTCAAAGCAAAACTACAAGTTACTTAATGGATTCAACACTATTCATGCTTCCAACTACACTAAACTACCTAATTCCATTCCCCTTGAGGATTCTGAGGAAGTGTGTCAAATGTAATGGGAATAGGAGAGAAGGTGTCAAAGTGACTTTCAAATGTGACAAGGAAACAAAATGGAAACAAATCTAATTTAACTTCTACAAATAAATGCAAACTAAAGATTGTCCAACTACAATTAATTTTAAACATTATGACTTATCTTCTATCCATAAGCAAATGATATAAAACTAATGAAATCTAAAAGCAAGTAGAAAACTTAACAAAGATATTTACTTGAACTGATTTTGATTTGGAAGCAAGTAGAAAACTTGATAAAGATATTTTATGTAGAAGCAAGTAGAAAACTTGATACAAATATTTATTTTTGAACCAAACCCTATTTCATGAACAACTTCATTGGAAAAACTAATCCTATGCTTGAACTGAGAAACTATTCAAAACTGAGATAACTTGGAGAATGAAATTACTAAGTCTAATCTAAAATTAATCTTAACAACATATAATAAACTACACTAAGAATGAAACTGATAAATTCTAGAACAGTAACATATTAGCAAATTAAACATGAAACACATAACTTGAAAAACAGTTAAAACACAGTTAAGGAAGATGGAATGAAAACTAAGAATGATGACGAAACTTAATTAAGACTCTATGTAGTGTAAAACAAGATCTTAATTACATCTAAGGATGCTAATTAATTGCAAGAAATATTACAGTTCAAAGACCTAATAAACTGGATTCTAAACAAGAATAAAAACAATGCAGAAAGTATTAAGGTCCATATGACGATCCAGATGGCAGTCTAAAAGATGGTCCGAATGACAGTTCGGATGGAAGAAAACGATTTAAACTAAGGAAAGAAGCAGATTGGATGATCATAACATCAGCTAGATGATGCATATGAACCTACAGTGCAAGGAAGCAATGAATAGAGTGTTTAGAAGCTAAGATAACAAGAAATAACCTATTATAATCATTGTCTAATGAATGAACTATTTCTACGGCATAATAAAACAAAACTGAGATATAAATTAAACTAACCTACAGCTACAGGAAAACATTAGCAAAACTAATTCTAACTATGAATTTAATTTGAACTATTGAAACATTATCTAGTTTACTTTATCTAGTTGCAAAACATTGAAAGAAAACTATGAGAAAAACTATGTTTGACTGGTCATTATCAATTCTGTAAATGTAAATTAAATTACCAACAGGAAATAAATTACAAGAAATGAAACAACAGCTACAGGAAAACACAGTTAAATACAATTACTGGAAATGGAAAACTATTTATTTGCAGAAAGGAAAATACAAAATATACACAATAGAACCTCTGGTTGTTGAGGGGCCCTTCCCAGCAATCAGAGATTAAATCTTTAACTCAACTAATCACCAACAACAGAACATTAAAAACAGAATTCAGGAACTTCCATTAACTGAGAAATTTACATAGCATTTCTACAAATTACTGATAGCCTGTATGTATATTATCTATTGTCTATCGTCTCGTTTTCTCCAAAGGAGGCGTCTATATATAAGTTTACAATCAGAAAGAAGGTCGATATAGTCGACCTCTCTAAAAATAGAAGTCTTAATGATTTACAAACGACTGCATGGTGGTTGACGACCATGCAGAGGCGTCTTCCTAAGTCCACGGTGTTGATTCCTTTTGACACGAACAACTGTGAGTCGGTTTCCTTCCATCATGGGAAGATAATGCATTGGCAGACTGAGCATGCAAGGACGAGGGATTTTGGAACGTCGACGTGGGCAGAGGTGCATGCTGCCAGGCTTGGCGAACAGGAAAGACGGAACTTCTGGAATGTTGACGTGAGCAGCAGATGTTTTGTTAAGAAAGGAAAGTAGGAGGGTTAATATTCTAGAACAAGGGCTCACCAACCAAGATGGCCACGTTGCTAATAGAACCCATCATTCCGTTTCTTGCTTTAATGACCAGAAATATTCCAACTGATGATATCGTGGGTTGAATGAAGGTCTGAATGACGGTCTAGATGTGGCTGAGCGTTTGCAACGTGAACACGCGTCTGAATGGAGGTCCGTTTGAAACCCATTTCCTGCAGAAAAAAATCTAGTTTCCAAGCAAGTCGAGAAATGTCAAATAAACATCAATAAATCACAATATGACAATTTTCACCCAAAATTCATGTGATGTGTGAATATATGCATACCTAATCTGATTGACAGTCTGAATGGCCGAAAGAATAACTTATCATATCAAAAATAGTGAAAATAACACCAATTAGAGTGTGTTTGATGATAAAAAGTGGTAACAAAATGGACACCAACACATGGTTAGGATCATATCATTTTTTGGGATTGGTTTGAAGTCCCTAGGATACCTTTGTCACACATCTTACCTAGGTTGGATGGATATTATTACATGGTCACCATATGGATACTTTGTCGCATAGATCCACACTGTATTGGTCGGTGCCTATGTTGTGTCTGTCACATAGATCCAAAGTGTATTGGTCGGTGGCTATGTTATGTTTGCTTTGTAGATCCACACTGTATTCGATGGTGGCTATGATTTGTTTGTATGAGATGGGTCCACGTTTGTATCTTCAATGGTCATATCCATTTCCAGTGTTTGCATGGATCTGGAATGTATTGGTCGGAATCCATGCAATGGGTCGTTGAGATGTCTAGTTCAGAAATGTAAAAACTTGTATTGCAAAGTCCTTAATGGTTGTTGTTAGTTCTCCGACTGATGGTTCCTCTCTCCGGCGGTTACCTCAGAGTACATCACCTATCCTTTTTCTCTAGTTTCGTACTTTGGGGGGGAAATATTTTACAAGGAATTTTTTGTTAGAATCACAAAACCTTGTGACCTCATGTTTTGACAATAGCTGAAGTGATTTTCATGGTGGATGATCCTTGACTTCCTTGTCCTGTAACTTGACTTCTTTTGTAACTTCGATGCACTCTACTGTCTTGCAACCTGCTTCGGAAACCGCTAGATGTGTCTTGTTTCTCTACAACCTATGCCGATGATGAGACCCAACCTTATAGCAAGTTGTGTCGACCCATACTAGCGCATATTGATCCATTGCAAAGAGTGTCGACCTCTATATGGCAAGAAAATTAGGTCTTTGTGAAGATTCCAGGTAAAAATCTAATTGGATATCCTTTCCTTCCTATTTTTTTGGATTAATTGACTCGAGCTCCAAAACTATTGGGATCATATCTCATCCACTTTCCCTAATATTCTCATCCCTTTCTTATCCTTGTTGTCCTATAAATGAGACTTTTGGGCATGGGTGTGAGGGAGGAGGAATGGATAGCAAGTAAGTGCTTGAGAAATTTTCCTAGAGCATTAGATTCTTGATGTGATTCCTTTCAAGACAAGGGTGACATATTGGAATAAGAGGAATCTATCAGAAGGAGACTATGACACCAAGGCTCATGGTTTTATTTATTTATGTTATCTTTAATGCAATGATGCATTTCCTTCCCATACTTGATTGTTATTTTCATGTATAGAAAATACCCTTGGTCATTTGTTTAGATCAGTTATATTGTTCCTAGTTCAATCCACTTGTTATTCGTTTTTGTTGGATCTTTCATAGGATCTCTCATACATGGAGTTGGATTGTAGCAGCTCGAAGATAAAAATGAAGAACTTCATATCAGAGGTAAGCCTTCTCTGCTTCCTTTCTTGTGAGTGTTTAATTGATCTAGGTGCATGTGTGCATGCATCGTCCTGTTTTGTTCTAGTTTTGACTCATTCGAACTAGGGAGTTTCACTTGTGTTTGCACTTGAGTACTAATCCTTTAACATGGATCTGATGAGGAGGCATTCGGTGCACTGCATGTTGTATTTTGAAGACACCTTATTGAAATATTAGCCAAAATGTTGCATGTGTGTGAAAATTAGGCATTAACAGATGCCCCCTCATATATGAGGTTCAAAAGGTACTGTAGAGCTGATACTACATCGTTTCTTTTTGTATGTTTTTCCATGTGATTGGAAGTTCTAAAGCTAGTATGGACAAAAGGTTCCCTTTGGGGAAGATCACTGGTGATAATTGATAAAGCTGTAACAAAGAATAGTGTTTTATACAAACAAGGTGGGCATACCCATGCTTGTGAAAATATGTCAAGATGACTACAATAAGAGGAGACCAAGAGGTCAACTCAAAATACTGGTGGCACATGGATGAAGGCAAGTTCATTCCATGTAAGAGTAAGTGAAACTAGAAATGTTGGTACATGTGTCGATGGAGTGGAACTATTGATGACCATGACAATACCACGGAAGTGGGGGACTAGAAGACCATTGAGGTTTCTGAATGTAGGACCTCACTTTGATGCTACTACCATTATTTGTAAATGTGAACACTACTTCCTTCGAAACATATGACTCTCCCTGATGCGATAGATGTTTTGAATTTGAGCATAGGAGACACCACTAGGTTAGGGAGCATTGATTACACTCCCTAACTACTTGAAGGTGATCCCTTATGTGGGTTGAAATGGACCCCAAGGTACAACTGCAACTAGTACAACTCTCAGAATGTTTTGATTTGGTGTCGATGAGAGCTAAAGTACATGATAAGACAATGGTATTATCCTGAGAACCAAGATCATGTTGTAACCAACTATAAGGCTAATAGACCTAACAGAATGGATGGTATGCGTAAGGCTCATAAATTCTTTTGATCGATGTCAACTTGGGTAGTAACAGACGACAACATTCTTTAAAATAAAGTTGTAGGTTGTAATGGAGGGAGACATACTGCATATGAAGGATTTTGTTGGGGAAACAACACTGAGGGTGATGGTTATAGACAAAACTAATAATGTTAGGGGTAGAGAGACTCAACAACATCAATCTAAGGTGACCAGGGGTCGCTTCCAAAACAATAGTGATGTTCCCATGGTTTTGGGAGGATTGGGGAATAGTTTGTACATAAAGAATATCTGGTGGGGTCTGCACAATTTTGAAGGTGTAGGGAGACCAACTTGATGATGTATGGGATTCCTGTGGTTTGGGTGAATCGGGGAATCAATTTGAGGATGGGTGAAGTTCCCATGGTTTTGAGTGATTTGGGGAACCTTTTCCATAATATTGTGAGGGTTGTTTTTAAAACGCAAAGACGGGTGCCCCATGAATCAATGCCATGCAGATTGTCCCTGCAGGAGTAATTGAATAGAATTGGTTGGTTTGGAGGGTGGGGGATCCATTGGTGTCTTAGCGGTAGTGGTGGTATGAAGAAAATTACAGATGGTAAAGTGCTCATGGAGGTATGAGTGGTCCAATGTGGTTTTTGATCATATCATGTGCCAAGGAATTTGATAGCATTGACTGTTGAAGGTGGTGGAGTAAATGTGCAGCTATAAAATGATAAACTATGGGATGATCATTTCAAGGTGTATAAAATTCCTTGGACTTGTGGGGGGAAACATCATGGGTGTCAAGTCATGAATGGGATGCAATGGTGCGCACACCCAAGGGGGAAATATGGTACCCTTGGTAGTGATATTGATGGCATATAATTACTGGGTATGAGGAACCTATGGTTATTAGCGGGAATATATGGTAAATGCAATGAAAACAGAGGGAAGAAATTTCCTATATGCCAGTTTCGAGATGATACCTGCGATAGAAGTCTGGTTCCATTGTTGAGGGGTGGAGTGTTTTTCTTATAATGGAAAAAAAAGAGGTAGTTAGATCTTAGTCATTATCCTACACATACGACAAATACCCAAGTGTAACAAAGAACATGAAAAAGGTACCGACGATGCATAAATGATAACCAAAACATAGTGCACTTGAGGTGTGACCTAAAAAATGACTGCAAATGAAAATGTTCAGACATAAGTGTGGGTGTAGCCATTGTGGAGATCTCGAAGAGTTGATTCCAGCAATGTGAATGTTTCATCAAACATAGCTACGGTTTGGTCGTGGTGGAGGTTTGAATATTGGGTCAAAACTCTATAAAAAGGGGTGGAGCCCATTTTTTGAGGTCATTTGTAATTTGTTTGTCCTTTATAATCCATAGGTATTTGTGTTGATTCCAGGTAATCCAAGCATATATTTTCCAAGCAATGAGATCTAGGTAGGCCTAAACCTTATCCTACTAATTTAGGGAAGGTTAGTATTTAGGTCCAGGAGTCTCTAGGGATGTATGGCCCTTTTTAGTGTCCATAGGGGGACATCGCATGATTTCATGTTTTCCCGTGTGATTGGAATCATGAGTAGTACACCATGCACATTTTGAGATAATTGTGCACAGTTGACCTTGCGGGGAAACTAGTGATTTTCATGCGCCGTGCGATAGAGAAGCACGATTGTCGATTGGACAATCACACTGTAAGAGAGACCAAAGAGAATAGGGAATTCCCAACCTTAGTTATGAAGGCTACCTTGTTACAGTCGCACATAGCGTGACCTAGGCTTAGTGATGCTGTGCTAGCAGCGTAGGTGTTGTAGACATAGGCACACTAGTTGATGATTAAGGTCCTACTTGGCATGGTGGATTCCAAAATAAACCTTGATCTATTGTCATTTGTGTTTAAGGAGTTTGGGTGCAATCGAGATGGAACACATCATTGAGTGGTACGAGCACCACTATGATGATTTGGTGGGAAAGGTGGCCAGTGATTTAGTGGCCACCTAGACACTTTGGGATGCAGGGATCTTGAAATTATTCAAGTGACCCCTACTTCACTTGGTAGAGCTCCTATTGCAGAGGATAGTTCATAAGTTGGATCCTGATAGGGGGTATTTCAGGTTGGATATCAGGATCTATGGATTACAGAGTAGGATATTTAGTTCATGATAGGTTTGTCTCCCCGCGGCACTATGGAGGTAGCCTTCCATCAGCTGGGGGATGATCAAAGCATCCCTCTTTTCTTAGATAGGTAATATGGAGGAGATTTCACGGCTATTATCTCCAACCAGATCGTTGTGGAACATAGTCAAAGCCATCTTGTTTGGGTAGTAGCGACTTCCATTCTTCAAGTGTTGGGGGTTTCCTACCTGCACATGATCACAGGAGGTCAGATGGGATTGGTAGAGAGGGTGATAGAAGGGAACCAAGTGTCTTGGGGGTTCCTATTATTGAGGGGGTTAACAACATAGATGACATATGCTTATCATGGGAGGGGCGAGAGGAAATTTCAGTACAAGAGTGTGTTGTGCTCGTACTTTTGTGAGTATTTTCCCACATTGAGACCACAGGTGGTGGTACCTGCAAGGGGTATTTAGGAGCCCTAGATGGTATACTAGGGGTGAGTGATGCCATGTGATAGTGAGGGTGAGATAGGACATGTCTTCACCCCCCACTATATGGATGTATGGGAGCAGTGGATAGGCCATATGAAGAGGTATCCCTACAGTGGGATGGACTACAGGGGTGACATAGAGTTACCTGTTCTGGATCATGGTTGGGACTACATAGGTATGACATTGTTTTACACATATATGTGTTTTATGTATTCTTTTGTTGTACATAGTTTTAGATTATGGAAATATTTATCATATATATGGGATACTGATTGTGGGATCTTATCTGTGATGTAGATGTGGGACCAATGAGACCACCATAGGTTGTAGAATGTTTCTGTGTGTGGGATGAGGGGGTGGGACCTACAGGAGTTGGGGGTACGACTATGGGTGCAAAAGGTAGATATGTAGCCAAGGAGGGTCTTGCAGGGGGAGCAAGGTTAGGGGGACTCGACCATGGTGATCCTATCCAACTTGGAGAGGCAGATTGGATCTATGACAACAGGTTTCAAGGATGGGGGACTCTCAAAGCTTGAGGATGATAAGCTAGAGTTTATGTTTCATATTCCAGTAGAGCTAGGGGCAAGGATGCACTGAGTGATGCACCAATTGGACATAGCATGCCATTGGGATCGCAATGCACAGTGGGGACTGGGACCAGCCGCAACAATAGAGGATAGGCCTCATCAAAGATGGAGGAACACTCCTAGGGACCAGCTAGAGGATGGTGTAGGAGAAGTTGTGGAGAGGCTGGAGGTAGTGCAGACATTGATGATCAGTGGGCTAGACCAACCCAGGCCTTCAAGTTAGACGTGAATGTTTCAGCACTCTGCTTCTTTGTATAGGGCATTGGACCCCTTGTATTTTTGTATAGATGGAGCCTATGGGAGGCCAATTGTGGATGTATCCCCCATAAGGCAACATTTTTTTGTATATGGCCTATGAGGTTGTAGAATTTTGAACAAGTTCAACACCATGCAATCATTTTACGAGCCAGGATCATGAAACAAAGTAGTCCTCACCAAGAATTTACATAAAGTTTAGCAGAAATAAGAAGAAATATTGAAACATAAATACATGAGATAGAACACAATTGATGTAAACTCCACTGTTATATTATTCAATAAGGTGTGTACAATATATAATACATATCGAGAGAGAAATTTGTGATCCTTAGAAGGAAGCTGAGTAGCTCACATTAATGCTAGGCTTAGTGGAATAATTCCCCCAATCTATGACATTGTGCCAAGTGTGACTCTTGTATTGGGCCATAATGAGGTCCCATGAACCTATGAGGACCATGAGGACGATAGACTAGTCAATTAATGTGGATAGAATCATTATGAAAGAAAATTAGGTGGTTTAGGTGCTTGGTAGTGGCCATTAATGAGCAATTTGACCAGTTCTAGCTTATCCCATAAAACAGGGAACATGGGGTGCCTCTCTCATTAAATGCATCAATGTGGGTGCATTTGACTACCCATATTAAGGAAATAGGGTGCACTTGTGGACAAACTTGGCTATTATGTCAAACCACTATTCCAATATGTGGATAAACCTAGTAGACTAGGCATTATGAAGCCAAACCATGGCACAACATATACTAAACACTTGGAACCTTATGCAAGGATTATTAACCAAGGTCTAGATGGGAATTATGTTCCAACACCCCCCCTTAAGCCAAAATGGTTGTGAGAAATGAAATTTATTATGAGGGCCCAAGAAACAAAGGATTATGGTCACCCTTTACAATTTATTAATCCATGTAAGTGAGGAAAGAGGAAAAACCACATGGGAAAAAACCTCCGTCTAGAATGGACATGAAATACACCAAAAATTATTGATGCTGCTCCAAAATCAAGTAGGTGTGAACTTGTTTAGACTCTAGAGGAAGCTTCTTCCTGGGAAGAATTGGATGTTTCTCAACTGAATCAGGAACATGAACAACCACATGATGGACAATGTAGACATGTAGAAAACCTCCAATACACTGATGTGAGAGCAGAAGTGGCTGCTAATAAGACTTGATCTTCAGACTAAAATCAGCTACAAATGATTCTTGAGATGCTTGAGCTAAAAAATTGAACCAAGAAAGGTGAAATCAACATCAAGAAAAACTGAAATATCTTGAAACATTGAACCAAAAAAGATTATGGAATCTCCAAGAATGATGAACAATAGTTCCAAATGATCTTTGGACTTGAAATATGAACTAAAATCAGATCCAAAACAGGTATGATGAGGTCTAAATGAGAGGAAGAAGATTTCAATGCATGCCAAGACAATTGCAATGTATCCTTTTTCAGTAGAATTGTGAAGAAGTGCACTAGTCACCATAGAGTAATAGGTAGAAATATTTGGACCATAATTGGCGAGTGCATTTGAAACTCTATCACATCTTGATGCAACCTTCAAATCATCCAAAGTATCAGCAAAGTTTGCACCATCATCTAGTGAATCATGCACATGATCTTCAAAAACTAGCTTATCATTCTCAAAATCAACATTTCAAGAATGATTAGAGAATAATGATGAAAAAATGAAATAGATTTCTTCTTCAACAATGGTGGTTTGGGTATAAACTCCAAATGCTTGAACTTCGAACCAAATGAATCTTGATGTGCTTGAGACTTAAACCCAAGCAGACGCATGTTGTCTCCAACTTCAATAGTACTTTGCGGAAAAATGCATGTGACCATGTAGGAAGTGAGAGGAGGCATGGGATCAAGGAGTGCAAATGCATGAATTCCATAATCTGATATAGACTCCAAAATATCCAAGGAACCACAATATTTCACATCAACAAATTATGGGAATAATGCTTATCTTCTAGAGAAATCACTGATAGAGAATCCTCAGTAGAGGACGTATGATAGGAGAATAATGAGTGGAGAGAGAGTTCTTCTTCAACAATGGAAGCTCCATTTGTTTTATCTTCATCATTAGCAACAATCACTTGTGCAATAGATGATGTCTCTTCATATTCTACTTCATGACATGTAGCAGAATCATTTGAATCAAAGAGATATGCACCAATAGGAACTTGTGTTGAAGATTCTTCTATTTGATCTTCATGAACAACTTCATCAAAGAGAGTAGAGGCCGAGACATTAGGAGAGAGAGCACATGTTGAGGTGTCCATAGGCTTACTCCATGCACCAATATTCCGCTTATCAAGATCCTTTTCTAAATTGGACCATAGCTCAAATGGATAGTCTACAGAACCAATCAAATAGTGCATACTTGGAGACATGGCTAGACACATAGCTCCGAATACTCTATCACAGTCATTTAAACAATAATTTTTCTCTTCATAAGACTCTAGTTCACTCACAACACTAATGGATACATCATAGAGACATTGTCTCCTGAGATATGCACACATTTTAGGCTTCCACTCAGTATAATTGAATGGAGTAAGAAGAGGAACTTTTGAATCCATGCAGAAGTTGCTGTACCTATAAAACAAACTCTGAAAACTTATATTGGAAGACTAGTTGGATCAATATGAGCACCTTACTTCAACAAAAGGCACATTCAAGAGCGCATCACACTAGGGTAGACTCCAAAGGATTTCTCCAATGGCTTCAAGGCAATTTCCTTAAGGATTTATGTGGTTGCTCAACTGCTTCTGGTGCACTACTGGAAGCAACTATGCTCAGCGCTTCTAAGCTATGATACCATGCCAAATTTCTACGGCATAGATACCATGCAATAAATTATGCAACTAAGGATATTAAAGAAAATATAACCTCATTAGATTAGCAACATAGATTAGCAGAAAGTAGAGAAGAAGAATAACTAGAAACACAAGGGATATAACTCAATTGGGATGAAATCCAAATTTGTATATTATTCAGTAAGATGTGTGCAATATATAGTACATCTCAAGAGAGAAATTTGTGATCCTTAGAAGTAAGTTGAGCAGATCACATTAATGCTAGGCTTAATGCAGTAATTCCCCCAACCTATGACATTGTGCCAAGTGTGACTCATCTATTGGGCCATAATGAGGTCCAATGAGCCTATGAGGACCATGAGGATGTTAGGCTAGTCAGTTAATGTGGATGGAATCATTATGAGGGAGAATTAGGTGGTTTAGGGGCTTGGTAGTGGACATTAATGAGCAATTTGACCAATTCTAGTCCATTAGCGGCCTTGGTCCAACCTTATCCCATAAAATAGGTAACATGGGGCACCTCCCTCATCAAATACATCAATGTGGGCACATTTGACTCCCCAGATTAAGGAAATAGGGAACACTTGTGGAAAAACTTGGCTATTATGGAAAACCACTAGTCTAAGATGTGGACAAACCCCATATACTAGGTACTATGAATCCAAACCATGGAACAACTTATACTAAACACTTGGAATCTTATGAAAGGAGTATTAACCAAGGTCTAGATAGGAATTATGTTCCACTAGAGGCCACCTTTTGTATATGACGTACACTATTTTTTGGTGATATATATATATATATATATATATATATATATATATGTATACATACATATATTCTCACACACACACATATATACCATTTTGGTGGCACATGTATGGTCTCATGTTTTATGTATGTGATGTATTGTTTGTGATGTATATGATTATGATGTTTATATGCATATTTTGATGTTCTATATGCATAGTTGTAGATATTGGCATATGATTTGTATGATGAACAACACACATATATACATGCTTTGTTTTGTGTATGTAGATTTAGATAGATGGTTGGTTCATTATATTCCAGTCCAACACCACATTGGAGACATGTCTATGAATTCATTAGTTCCCCTAGGGACATGCGTGAATGTGATGGTTTCAAATTGTTGCAGTAGGAGGTGTACTTACAAAATATTGCAAAAGAGGAGCAGGTTAAGGACCCAAAATACATTATTGAGCTAAGAAACAACTAATTTAGAATCTAGGTGTACATGCATATAGTGTATTCCAAGGTGGATGGAATCACTTAGGAGACTAATGACAACATTGTATTATGCTTGGTTGTTTGTAAGTTCCCCGAGGAAAAATCCTCTGGTGTGCTATAGAGTTTGGGAGGGGGTGTAAATGGCCAAGGTAGTTGATGCTTGATTCTTTGAACAATGACTTGCACCATCGACGAATCCATTATAACTATCTGAGAAGGGGATCATCTGCATGAAAAAAGGAAGGACTTATTCTCAATCGAAGGGATAAAAAATACAAAACATAAAATATCTACATTGTGTAAATGGACAATGTAAAGGGTGAAAGATGGTTTCAACCTTCTGGTAGGGGGGACCCTTAAATGTTGGATATTTGAGAAATATCTAGGTGATAGCATCCCCTATGAGGGTTTGGTAGGTATCCAAAATTTGAAAGGATATACCCTCATGTTTTTAGGCACCAAGAAATGGCTGCGAACAATCCAAGTCTTCATTGGAATATGATGAATCATCGCTAGTAAGTAAACCAAGCAAGGATGAAGTGGTATTGATGGTATCCGGTGGAGGGGGAACAATTTCCTCAGTGGGTAAGCCTTCTGGGACTATGTTGAGGTACGAGATTCTATCTTGGAGCCTCATTAGTTTGAGGCATGCCACATGTTTGACATGGGCATGGAACCCTAGCATGGGGGGGCATCTGTGTTGAAGGTAGGTTGGCATGATCAAGAATGGTTGTGATAGTCTCAGTGGGGATAATGTGCATATGATGCACCTAGGATGTGAATCCATTATGTTGTGCCATCGCTGTAATATCCGTAGTAAGGGGGTCTTGCAATGTCATAGTCTTAATAGCGGATATTGCTATGATGATAGGTTTTGAGGTAGGCGCAATGGGTTTTGTCGCCGATGAAGTGATAACATTAATGGAAGCTGTTTCTCAGGGTTGAGGTGAGGGACTCTCAAACAAAGTTTGGGTGAGGTGAATGGTCTTCAAAGCATCCCAAAATCAAGGGAGGTAGGGACACTGGTGCATATAATCACCGAATTGGGAACAAATTGAACATGTGTGATAGGTACGCAATGATTTGGAATTAGGTGTCAAGTTGGGCAAGGAAGAGGTTCCCCCTTCTATTGTAAGTGGATCATGCATCACACTGACAAGGGCATTGAGAATATTCCTAAGCTTCGATAAGGTGGGGCACATGTTGGTCGCATGGCGTTGTTTCCTGCATAGAGCACACCGTGGTGTGACCCTTTTCACAAGAGTAGTGGTGGTCATTACTAGGGTTTTTAACCATTGCTCGGTTATGCCCCTTGATTTAGGCTTGGCGATCCCTAACGATGATTCAGGAGTAGGTTTGGGTATGAGGGAGACTGTCAAATTAGGTTCGATCATGCTCCCATTGGCAGTTTTATTGACAACCGGTGTTGGTTTAGTCATAGGTAATGTATGCTCGGCTTGTGGTACAGATGGCGTGACTAGCCTAGATGGTGCAACATCCAAAAAAAGAACAAAATCATAATGGGATATGGGTATGGTGGTGTAAGGTACCACATATGTATACCCAAGGTAAGCCCATGTAGATTCAATTGAGCCATAACCGACATCCCTTTCACTCCGGTGGGGGGGAACAAGAATGGTATTTGGAATATTGGAGGCATTGATGGAATAAACATTTTTTCAACGCCATGACTTAGTAGTGCTGATGATTATGATGTGGAAGAGGTGGGAACATTTGCGAAGGTGAAAATTGTGCACATAATGCCATCGGTTGATGCGGGGATCTTAGGTGGTGGAAAAAAATACACCCCTAGCAAGTTAGAGTCCTTGTACACTCCTGGGAAAATGCCAATTTATGGGGGTTGATTCGTCCCAAAGACTGTGGGTAGGACGTTTTCTGAATTGGTGTTGGTGTGGGGGTCGTAGTAATTCAGTTGGTTGAGGGTGACTATTATCCCATTGAAAGGAAAGATCATGATGCAAAATAACGAGGAGGAAACTTCCTTCATGGCATACATGTAACTACGAACTAAGAGAGTGTTGTAGTTGTTTTGTACATTGACTACTTTGATATTGATCATGACCATCTTGCCCCTAGTTCGATGGGGACATTATGGTACAATCCCCTAGGTTGGTAGGTATTCCCATCATATGCGTGGAGAGTGATAGACAAGGGGAATAGCTCAGGTGATCCCAATTTCTTCCAAACATTAGAGGACATGATGCATGTGGATGTTCCTTCATCGATGAATCATAATTTTTTTTACTGTAACGAGGACTTGGAAGACGACTAACAAGGGTAGTTGCAGTTCACCTTTTTCAAGATTAAAATTCATAAGGCATGAGACAGAAGGGTCGACGATGCCAAGTACATTAATTATTTCCTTTCGTTGGGTTGGATAATTCTGTAGCACCTCTAACATGGAAATTTTCATGGGGGACTGAGCCAAGTCATCCACAATACCATAATTGTGGGTGGATTTCATATGGGGGTTATTAAGGGCTCACCAAAGTGGTACCTTGGGGATGCATGGGATCTTCTCACCACTTAGGTGTGGTATCTAAAAAGGGACGTATATCCTCTACTTGAGGGGTGTTAGGCCCACTATAACGTTTGGCTCTAGTATGAAGGTTACAATGTAAAGTATAGATGTTTTGGAAGGAGCCATCACTAGAGGGGTGGGTCTTTTGTTGTTGAGTAACAACCGCTTGATTGGGAAAGGGTTTTTGTAATAAAACAATTTGGGGTTGTGTGGGGTTAGGCACCTCAGGGGGGTTTACTGCTATCTTCTTCTTGGCTTCCACCAATTGTTGGAAATAAGGAATAAGAGGACAATGGTGAGTGTAGTGACCATATTCTCCACAAATGGAAAAGGAGTAATTGGTCCTCAGATTAACATTATTCCCTTGTTTGGGATGGGGATCACCCCCTTGCCCCTATTGCTGATTCTATTTTTTCTTTCCCTTCTTCTTCCCCTGATTTTGAGGATTTTGAGGGTTTGCATTGTTAAACTGATCAAACTATCAATCTTTTTGAGTGAAATAATGTTGGACAAAATTAACACCCAAATGCGGCATGGGGGAAGAAGTATGAGGACATGGAAATGGGTAGTAAGGGTTATAATCCAGTAGTGGGATAAATGCAATTTGTGCTCCATAGGATGTGGATGTAGAAGCGACTTGTGCCATTGATGGTGTAGGTACCACCGCTCCTTAGATAACATTGGGATAAGTAGGACTATAGGGTCCATACTGTAACTGACCAAGCGTAGGAGTGGGTACATGAAAAAGGGGGTGTTAAAATGGGAGGGATGGGTGTGTACTGTGGTGCCAAGTTGAATGGAATAGAAGTAGGAGGGGGAGGAACCTTTCCTTGATGGGAAATGGAACCTATAATTCCATCTATTGATTGTGATGAATCCGTAGGTGTAGGATCCAACGAACGATGTCGAGGAGCATCAAGAATGATGTTGTATAACTATCGAGATTGTGTGCAGATAAGATCGAAATGTTGGGATTTTAGGATGGCCTCTTTCTCATTTTGTGGAATGGATGTGGCTACATATTTTGCAATGGCTGGTTGGAGTGACTTGATGAACCAATCCAATAGGAATTAAGGTTGTAATTCGATTTTACATAATGTTTGATGTCTATGCCACTTATGGATATTGTCCACGATGTGTGTATATGTGTTTTGGTGAAATTATATGAGAATTTCTAGACCAAGGTCACGACCAATAGGAAGCTGGAAGTATGTGAGAAATTCAGTGTCCAATGTCACAAAGGTGGCATGAGTCGATTCTGGGAAATTCACATACCATTTGGCTACCGTTACGGTGAGGGTTCGCCGAAATATGTGAAGGCTCACTGAGTCTTTCACTATGCTATTGGAGGAACGCCATAAGTAAAATGACATGACATGGTTGCATGGGTCATCTCCTTGATTACCTTCGAATTTAGGAATATCGGAGGGGAGTCTATATGACAAAGATGGCCATGCTTGATCATGTTCTATAGTGTCGTTGATCAATTTGACCAAATCAGGGAGATTTAGGCTAGCCATGAAAGGTAGGTTGGGAGTAGGTCCTACAATTGTATGTTGTGTTTGGTTTCCGTGAGGTGGATACTAGGGTATGTGTGGCAGTGATCTTTGTCTTTGATGAGAAGATGTGGATGTTTTGCGCCCTCCTCCTGAAGAGGGAGAAGATATAGGTGTATTTTAGGGTGGAAAGAAAGGGGAACCACTTCCACAAGAGGAAGAACCAAAGGGATCCAAAGTATCTTCGAGGGGATAAAAGGGAGGATTTCCGCTTTCATGAGAGGATGAAGGAAAATGATCTATACCTTATTTGAGAGGAGAAAATGAATAAAGAAATGAGTGGCCTCACCCCAATGATCCTGTCAATTGTTGGAATATTCTCCCCATCATTTTTCAGTTTTGCATGTCTGCATGCATCCAGTCATCATCTTGATGGTCCTCCCAGCACCTAGAGCTTGCTTCAATCTCTCTAGAGCCTGTCTTTAGCCCCCAGTTGGCATCCTACCTACCTCATGCACCCTATTTGACCTTTCTGCATTCCAAGTACACGTTTGCTCACCTACCACACTCAGTTAGTGCACCTTTGCTCACCTACCATTTGTTATCACTCAGTTAGAGCACCCTTCTTCACCTACTAGGAGCTATCACTCAGTTAATGCATGGATTGAGTACTTATTCCACTGATTGCTCATCCTAACTACTTGTAGCTCCTAGTTAGTTAGTTTTGGAGTGCCACTTGAACCTATGACAGCCTCATGCGCCCCCCTTGGAGTCTCCATTCCCTGATTTATGCCTAGATGGTTCTATTAGACTCAGTTAGACACACTTGACTGACTATTAACATTTATGACTGATACTATTGATTGGATGATGTCTCCATTGTTATCCAAGCTATACTTTGAGCTTGATTCGAATGAACTACTTGGGATAATTCGAATCCTATATGATGCTACATCATAGTTTATTGTAACACATTCTTTACATTCATTATTCCATTTATTTTACTTATATTGTCTATTATTTTGTGTTTATCTGTGATTATTGAGGGCATTCTTCTCTTATTCTTTGCAACATTCTTGAGAGTTTGATTGTGAGTTTGTTACAGTTTCTAGATCCCTTGTATATTATCAAATCAATGTGTCTCTGGAACAACATCGGCTAGAGTATCTCCCATGTGTACCTCGGGGAGAAAGTGGAAAAACACCCCTCAAGAGAGGGGATAAGCCTTGGAGTATGCGACACTACCTTAGGGGAATTTTTTCCTCAATGGTGAAAGATTAGTGCCAAGTGAGAGAGATGATGGAAATAAAAACAATTGAACAAATGAAAAAATATGCCAACCACAACAGATGCAAAATAGTGAAAAAGTGAGTGATATGTGCTATGTCGGTTTAGGAAAAGAGACCCCATATGTAAGTTCTTTTTAATTACGAGTTAATGAAATTGTACTTAAGAATAAAATGAGTGTAAGTTACCTAATGACGCAACGTACTTCCTCTCAAATGTAATTAGACCTTGCAAAATCACAATTGATGGTGATAATGGGATCCACACACCAATTAACTAGTGAAGGTAACAAAGAGTTAGTTATACTGACGATGGGGCTATGTTCCAAAAGTACTGGAAACACTTCCCAAGAACAATATTTGAGTTCAGGACTCAATTACATTCACAATTAATCCTTGTCAATGTCCTAAGTTTGGTCACTAAGATACCTTGCATCAGGTGTGGATAAGTGGTTCTGCCTGGGCGGTATAGTGTCACCTCTACAAAAATCTGTGTGGCTCTTTCGAGAGGGAAGGGAAAATATACCCTGAGTTTGACCTCCTTGGGAATGATGCACTTCTTATCTGGGTTTTCTTTTAACACTTGCTGATAGCAGGATTTGATAGTTCCCTATAAGTCAACAATGTTATGTTTCAAAAACTTAATGAAACAAGATTGATGGGCATTTAGGGATTCCTAGCCCAATCAATCCTACCTAACTAATATTTGTTTTGTGACCTCCTGTGGAGGATTTTAGTTGGTTGGAATTTACAAATGTTGATTTTAAGGGTGAAAATTCACTTAAGGAGTGTAAGGGAGGTATTTCACAATTCCCTTCCTTTCTGATTCACAAAGCTCACAAGAAGTGTGAGGTGAAGAGCATATGTGGAATGAAAGAGATTTTAGGTCCCTTATTGTGTGCTAGTGATGCAAACAATGTGAGATAAGAAAATTGATTGTTGCAATTAACTAAAGAGTGTGAAATAAATGCAAATGGATATTTAACTTCAACTCTAAAGATACTAATGGTGTTTGCAAAATAAAATGCTAATGGAGTAAAAGTGTGCAATGGAGGTATTTCACACTTCTCACCCTTTTCTGATACACCAAGCTCACAAGAAGTGCGAGGTGAAGAGCATACTTAAGGAGATGAGAGTCTTTATGTCCTTGCTTATGTGAAAAAAATGAATTTACACTACGTACCCGAAAAACATGAAAAGTAAACAAAGAACATGATATGTCTTGAATACTAATGACAACAATGAGGCCCATTGAAAGCCTCAAGGTGTTACCTAAGTAGATTTAAATAGAGAAGGACTCTTTACTCCCTAATATTAGTTTAAGTGAGCTAATTACTAAAGAAAAAATAAATATTACAAGTTAATTTCAATCTTCTTCATTAGTGAGCAGTCACTAGGACTGCAAGATTGTATGTTGATCTGATAAAAAGAAAATCAAGTGACAGTAGCACGGAAAAATAAAAAACAGACGTGCAACAACATGGAAAAAAGTAGTCACTAGCGCATAGTAACGCGATTACAACAAAGAAAGGATGCGCATATTGAGAAACAAATTACCGCTTGGGAGAGGGTCAATTAATGCGCGTAGACAACACGTCTTTCAAAGGTAAATTTACGTGGGTAGTGCGCTTGGGGCACCGAGATCTGTGCTCCTGTGTAAAAAAAAATTACAACCCAAAGGAGGACGAAATCCAGGAAGGAAGAGTATGGACCTATTCACCTTCACACAACAAGTACCCATAATTATCTATATAACAAATAAGAACCTAGTTAACAAGAAATGAACAAAAGTAGAGTGGAATCGCCAAAAATACTATTGTGGGAAAATATGCACAAGAGTAGTGCAACACTTCCCACTTTGGTGGAATCCTTTGAGGTTATGAACAAGGCCTAGTATCTTAGTATATAAAGAAAATGTGACTGACCCAAAATTGCTCCTACAAGCCCTTGTTAGTGATTTACAACAAAATAAAAACAAAAACTTGAAATAAAACAAAGAGGGTCGAGAGGATGCAAACCAAAACGAAGAGCAAATGCATGAACCAATTTAAATTTCCCAATGGTCAAGCTTGTTACAAGAACTGTCACATAGAAGGTGTGGAATTCAAATTTAATCTAACAATCTCCCTTAGGGAGGTCCTTTTTGTCCAAACTAAATGGTAGATAACTTGAGAGGGATCAATGGGAGAAACACTTTCCCCTTGGAGGAAGGTGGCAAGGTATCTTGAAGGATTCTTGGGGGTATGGGAAGAGGTGGAAGAATTTCCAACACAATTCCTATAGCATAAGCTTGCTCGAATTTCTCCTTTCTAGATGCATGCCCATGGTTTCCTTTTATAGTCCAAGAGGTGGACAAGAAACAACTAGATCAAAATGTGAACCCATTGACTCAATGATTTGGATCCAAAGTACACAAAGGGGGGGCATTCAATGAACCCAAGAACATAGGGATTCGAATTCTTGGAGACGGGGCCTTAATGAGCCTTCAATCCATTTTTGGTGGTTCAAATCCCTCCATTTCGACAGTCACGTGGATTTCAAAGTGAAACTCTTATTGGTATAGTGTAGACACATAAGTGATAATACCTATTGTAGCACACCATATCACAGGATGAACTATGTTGTATTTGTTTTTTACTATTTTTTTGGCATTTTTGGACTCATTCTACTTTCTGGATCTGATGAGGAGGCCTTCGGTGGGATACATGTTGTATGTTGATGATGTCTTACTGCAAGATTAGCCAAATTGTTGAATGTGTGAAAAATTTAGGCATTAATAACCATTCCATATTTAAACTATCCAAGGCAACAACACACACTTTCTCGCTCATCTAGATGGTGAAATCCTAGGAGTTGATGTAAATGGGAGGCTCGTCAAATGGTTCCTAAAATACTAAAGTCTTGAAGGAGCACACATCTATGTAAACTAGTATTTTAGATATAATATTTCAATTTTGTTCTTGCATAAGTCATTACAAAAGAATAAGGAAATCATAAAGGGACCTAGAGTTCCTAACATGTACATAATGTTGAGCACCCAGAAGCTAATTCATTAGTTCGAAGGATGGAGCAGATAAGTGCTTGAGTGCTAAAACTTACTTATAATGGAGCGGTTAGAGAAGAAATAAAGGTTAAATGTTTAGGTTCTTGGTGACAATGATACAAATACTAAAGGATGAAAGGGAAGCACTCGAGCTCTAGGATAAAAAATTACAAAGGATCGAGGGTTGAGAACCAATGGCTAAGCGAAAAGTGCTAATAAGCAGCAATGGGAAGATCTCTTGTCGAGAACCCAGACCAACTGTCGAGAACCACAATGCATCCATAAGGTGTACAAGGGATAACGACATGGATTCAAGCCATTGGTGCATATTTCCTGACCATGTGTTAGATCATTATTGGCAACGAATCCAACAAAGGCCCTCCTAAAATCGCCTTTGGTCGAGTTGTTACCACTCACCTCGCCAAAATATTGCGTCTACACATCCCACCACAAAGACAATAGGTAGACTCTGGTGGGACCCTCTGAGTACCATGACATGCACAATCAACCATTTGAGATGTCACTTCCACACCTCGAGGACACGTAGGTGCCACATGTACCAACCTAATTGTGACACATGTTTCTTGATGATGTCATGTCGACATCAACCTTAAATATACCCAATAACTGTAAATTCAAATTTGAATTTAAAAGAACATGATAAAGGTGACCCAAAAGCCCCTATTCAGTACACTAAAGAAGGAATTTTTCCACCGTGTTGTACCGGAGACTCAGTTTCACCGCATCACTGTTAACTTCCTAAATATACAACCCATCTAGTAATTCTAACCGCACTTTCACCCTCTGTCCAATCATCTACTTTCAATGGTAAATAAAAATATAGCATGTCCTCCTCTGTTGGAATTAACCCTCCCCTGACTCATACCAAGACTAACCCAAAGGAAGAAAACTTGGAAGACCAAGAAGCTGATGTGTTTGACCCAATTGTATCCACCCCTATATCCACCACATGATTGAAGAAGATGAAGAAAACCATGCCAATCGACACGAATTCTGTCATCTCTGTGAATTGAAACTTGCTCAAGCAATTTCCCCATAAACCTTTCATTTCATAGAATTCATAACCTAGTGTGCATTGAATTACTTCCTTGACAAGAGGGACATAATTCCTTAGATGGAACCATGTCCATCTATGTCAGGTGGTCATATCTTAGATGCTCTATTTTCCTAATCGCCTAAGACTTCAACTGTTTGATTATGATTCCCTAGGCCCCTAGCTACCAATATATTTCCCAAACAAAAAGGGGATAGTTTCTAAGTGTCCATCTCAACAAGGATACACCCAGTTCTAGTAAGCCCCCCCTCCTTAAGAACATTCCATATTATTTGAGAATTCCAGAAGAGCTTTGATACTAATATGTCTGATATTTGGTTATGAAAATGACAAGTGCATGTATGATACTTTTCTAGTATTTTTTGGCAAGCTTAACCTCCCATACAGGCGTTATGCTTACCAAATTTGATTTTTTCTAATTATTTTCCAATAGCAATAAGTTCCCAGCTAAGAAACGTTTTATACCCTGAAATGTTTTAGACACCCATACTATCTTCTATACCTAATCCTATATCAAAATTCTATATGGATAAGTTGGCATTGATGTCAAAAGCTGAAGAATGTTGATCACCTAGTGAAATGAAAGATTTAAAACAGAGAGGATGCAATTGAAAAATAATTTGGATGACTACCATTATTCTAGTCCATCTATTGAATCCTTTGCTTGACATTATATACTGACCATAAAGCACAACAATGTACATAAAAATTAATTATCCATTCCCACAGGAATGACTACAAACATTGCATGGAACAACTTGAAATGATATGTGGAATTAATTGCACGGAACAATTAAAAATGCTGCATGGATCACTATGTAATTCCTTACTAATCTGATTCCCCACAAATATTCTCAAGCAATGAATAGGTCAGCCCAACCGAAGCAAAGTCCCAAGTTATCCATAAACAAGTCATCCCAACCAATCCAAATTCCCTTGCTAAACATGGTAGCCACAAAACAAAAGATGAACCATATAAAATTAATATTATCTCAATGCATTTTGTGTGAGTGGGTGTGAGAGATGAGTGGTACTGAGCTCTAAGGTATCAAATTGATAGGTATTGGAGTAAGAATGCACTCCACTCTATGATACAAATAATGAATTTTTGGGTATTGTAATAGGCTTTCATACACTATGTAACATGTACAACGAATCATTTGTTAATAAAAATGATGAAGAATGAAGTTTTGTTCAAGATACTTGACACAATGATGCTTTGTGTCTATCTCTCTCATGGAGCTCAGAAGTGTGCTGATATTGTGGCACTAGAAGTGCAGAATGCGAAATGAAATATATGTAAACTACAACAATCAGCCATGAATTCCAGAAGAACCTTTGGGCATATTATGTTATGAAAGGGCCGATCTAAGGACAATTTAATGTCGCACTTAGTCACGAATTTCGGAATCCTGGAATGGTGAAGAAACTCCGTTCCATTGATCAAGTAAACGAATGACGATCATTGTATAGACAAGGGAAGATGATGTATATGTTAGCATAATGGACTGGGTTTGTATGCAAAAGTTTGATTCCCAAGAAGCATAATTTTAATGCATTGGATTTAGTTTTCATGCAAAATTTTGATGCGTAGGAAGCAAAAGTTTGATCCGTAGGAAGCATAAGTATGATATGGTGGACTGAGTTTTAATGCAAAAGTTTGATGCCCAGGAATCATAAGTTTGATGCACTAGATTGAGTTTGTATGAAAATTCTGATCTGTAGGAAGCATAAGTTTGATGCATCTGATTGAGGTTTTAAAGGTTTATGTTCGGGGCGTTGTATACAAATGTTTGGTGTGATATATACAAAATTTTGGCGCATTAGATATAGAATCTAGGTGCTTAGAATATAGTGTGCATATAATAAATTTGAAAAAACTAACACAAACAATGAGAAAGTATAAACAAAGAATAAACACATGAAGAACTAAGAAGTTGCACATACAAAGGAAGTATAGAAATCATAAATTTATAAATTAGGGGATTGGTTTTTCCTACAGACTGGTGTCTGTAAACTATAGGGGATTGGTGTCTCTTACATATTGGTCTATACAATACATGGGATTGGTGTCTCCTACAAGTTGGTGCTTGTAAATCTTAGGGAATTGATGTATCCTACAAGTTGGTGCTTGTAAATCTCAGGGGATTGGTGTCTCTATAAGTTGGTTCTTGTAAATTATTAGGGGATTGGTGTCTCTTGCAAGTTGAAGCTTGAAAGATTTGTAAAGTGTATATTGATGATTAATAAAATACAAATATTTTATTACTCTGAGTTGTGTATATTTGATGGGATGTACATATTGATAAATTAAGATGAAAAGAAAAATATGTGTAATACTTATTCCCCCCCCATCTTAGTATTACTGTGTATTCCAACAAATGATCCATATTTTCAATCCTTGGAGCTGAAGAAAAAATATGTCACATGAGTACAATTTGTAGTTCATGAATGGACCCAAAGTGACTCTAAATCCACTTGGAAATGAAGGATTTCAAGCCTCCATAGATAGGTTTATGTTCATGGTTTATTTCCTCTTGCATAATTGGTCTCCACCTAGAATATTCTCCTGAGACAAGGAGTTGTTTCAATTAAGCAAGAACACAAAAATTGGATATTGGTTCATATATGAAGAACACAATTATAATATTCTATGGTTTTGAAGATAAGCCCTACCTCCTACCTGCAATCATGGCCAAAATATTATTTTCACTTGAATATATTAGATAGGGATTTCTATTAGATCAAACACATTTTTTTTAAACTTAAGAACCCTATAAATTTCAAGCTTCTCAAGGAAGTAGGACCATTCATAGTCAAGAATAGGAGTGCTCTAGGACAAGTGGAGAAGACATTGATATAGATCTATTTGGCGAAGGGTGAAAAATGGACTTATGATCCCGATCAGGTCATTTCTAAGAAAAGGATAGAAAACAAAAACTCTACTTATAATCATAATCCACATCCAATATGGGAGGCAATAGTGAATTTGAGCACATGGAGCATGTAAGTGTAGTCATATGGAATAATATAAATAAATATGCATAAGATAAAGAGGTAAGAATAGAGAGTGAGACGATAGTGGTCCCCTCACCACATAAGCATGAAACAAAGTCCAAGAGAACAACTTCATAAACACTCATATATATGGACATAGATGTACCTAAAGTAGAACATGCAATTAAAAGTGTGAAAAAAGGGAAGAAGAAGATTCTCAATAGGACATGGTAGAGGCCACATAGATTTAAGTATCCACTAGTGGGTCAGAGACAGTTTCAGAGTAGTCTAAAAAAATGGAAAATATGCCAATTATGGAAATATGACATTTTCCTTTAGCATTCTTGACAACATATGAAGCGCAACCCAACTCTTCATCTACAAGGATTGCTCAAACAAAATCCATTTTTTTCTCAAAAATTATGGACATTAAAATACATAACTTTGACATCATGAAAGATACATGTCCCAAACAATGGGAAGAAATTACCAAAAGTAAATTGTTGACAGCAATAGAACACAAACAAGGAACTTTTAAAATGGAAATCTTAGAGACAAAGTTCCAAGTGGATAAAACATATGATGACTACATGGAAACACAAATCAATTTTAAATTTGATGAATTTATCCTTGTAGATTGTGTGCAACTTTACAAGCAATCTAGAGAGTTTCTTTGCAAATATGTGCTCCAATATTCTTTCAGTGTCAAAAAAATGAAATCGATGGTACATACTAATAAAAAAAAACTCAGGATTGAGAATGTGGCCATAAGGGCCAAACAAGTAAGGATTAAAGAGTTGTAACAACAAGTTATTACATTAGGATTTGACCCCACCAATCCCATAACTATGGATTCCTTGACACAACACAAGGATAATGAAATACAAGTACTAAAAAATAGGCTAAAGGTGCCTAATGTAGAAAATGTACAAACCCCTGAGATGATAGTGTTGCAGAGGGAAAAAGACAAGATACATCAACAAATGTTAGACTTTAAATTCTTGATGGAGGAATACCGAGATAAGGTAGATGATTTGTAGCTCCAAACATCGAGAATAAAATTATAAAACAACCACCATAACAACTTAGGACACCCCTCAACCCATTGAGGGGGGAAGGGAATCTCTTGACGAACTTATCCATGAGCCAGATAGAGGTGGACACCATCAAAAAGAGGCTTGGATAAAGAGAACTAGAAATTGCAGAGCTAGAGAGTGATGTACATGAAAAGGGAGAGCTCATAGACCACCTGGAAGAATACAAAAATGAGCTAAAGCAGGAGGTGTAATCACTAAAAGGTAGGATTGTGGGGAAATCCCCCCTCAAAGGGGATAAAAGGAATATATGGGACAAAATATCATAGGTAGTTATTCAACATTGGGACCATTTGAAGCTCATCCAATATGATCTTGAGCTAGCAACATCTACAACAATAGAGATAAAAATAATATAGGCTTAGCTAGAAGTAAAGCTTGACATTGCAAGAAAGTTCCTAAATAGTAGAACCAAGTGGCAATTGCAGGATTTGGGGATCGATAACATGAATCAATTGATAATAGATATAAACAAGTTCATATAAAAATGGACTAAGCTGTATAGAGATCAGACTAAAGTGGAAATGATATCATAGAAATTGCATTCTTTAAATCCATGTTCAGGGATGCAACGAAAAGAGAAATTCCCTCCTTTTGGGATGGGAATGGAGACCTGTATAATCAAGGAAAATATTAGGAGTTAATAAATGATAAGAGGAACAATGATGATAAATTTGAGGGTATTGAAGAAATCGTAAAGGGAACAACTATAGTTTATCTTTTGTCTAATGAGTTCGAGCTGTTAGCTAGTGTAAATCTCAACTTCAAAAGATTTCCACTTGTATCATATGAAACACTTACAAATGTTGAGATGGAAATAAATTCCATGATATCCCATGAATACCCCATGGGAAATATTTGGCATAAAATTTATAAATATCATAAAGTAATTTTTCTATCTTAGGGGAAACTATCCAAATCGGGACAAACTTCAAGGCAAGTTTCCCTAGAACAAGGCTCCACAAAACAAGACTAGAATGGAAAATATAACCTCATTAGATTAGCAACATAGATTAGCAGAAAGTAGAGAAGAAGAATAACTAGAAACACAAGGGATATAACTCAATTGGGATGAAATCCAAATTTGTATATTATTCAGTAAGATGTGTGCAATATATAGTACATCTCAAGAGAGAAATTTGTGATCCTTAGAAGTAAGTTGAGCAGATCACATTAATGCTAGGCTTAATGCAGTAATTCCCCCAACCTATGACATTGTGCCAAGTGTGACTCATCTATTGGGCCATAATGAGGTCCAATGAGCCTATGAGGACCATGAGGATGTTAGGCTAGTCAGTTAATGTGGATGGAATCATTATGAGGGAGAATTAGGTGGTTTAGGGGCTTGGTAGTGGACATTAATGAGCAATTTGACCAATTCTAGTCCATTAGCGGCCTTGGTCCAACCTTATCCCATAAAATAGGTAACATGGGGCACCTCCCTCATTAAATACATCAATGTGGGCACATTTGACTCCCCAGATTAAGGAAATAGGGAACACTTGTGGAAAAACTTGGCTATTATGGAAAACCACTAGTCTAAGATGTGGACAAACCCCATATACTAGGTACTATGAATCCAAACCATGGAACAACTTATACTAAACACTTGGAATCTTATGAAAGGAGTATTAACCAAGGTCTAGATAGGAATTATGTTCCACTAGAGGCCACCTTTTGTATATGACGTACACTATTTTTTGGTGATATATATATATATATATATATATATATATATATATATATATATATAGATATATATGTATGTATACATACATATATTCTCACACACACACATATATACCATTTTGGTGGCACATGTATGGTCTCATGTTTTATGTATGTGATGTATTGTTTGTGATGTATATGATTATGATGTTTATATGCATATTTTGATGTTCTATATGCATAGTTGTAGATATTGGCATATGATTTGTATGATGAACAACACACATATATACATGCTTTGTTTTGTGTATGTAGATTTAGATAGATGGTTGGTTCATTATATTCCAGTCCAACACCACATTGGAGACATGTCTATGAATTCATTAGTTCCCCTAGGGACATGCGTGAATGTGATGGTTTCAAATTGTTGCAGTAGGAGGTGTACTTACAAAATATTGCAAAAGAGGAGCAGGTTAAGGACCCAAAATACATTATTGAGCTAAGAAACAACTAATTTAGAATCTAGGTGTACATGCATATAGTGTATTCCAAGGTGGATGGAATCACTTAGGAGACTAATGACAACATTGTATTATGCTTGGTTGTTTGTAAGTTCCCCGAGGAAAAATCCTCTGGTGTGGTATAGAGTTTGGGAGGGGGTGTAAATGGCCAAGGTAGTTGATGCTAGATTCTTTGAACAATGACTTGCACCATCGACGAATCCATTATAACTATCTGAGAAGGGGATCATCTGCATGAAAAAAGGAAGGACTTATTCTCAATCGAAGGGATAAAAAATACAAAACATAAAATATCTACATTGTGTAAATGGACAATGTAAAGGGTGAAAGATGGTTTCAACCTTCTGGTAGGGGGGACCCTTAAATGTTGGATATTTGAGAAATATCTAGGTGATAGCATCCCCTATGAGGGTTTGGTAGGTATCCAAAATTTGAAAGGATATACCCTCATGTTTTTAGGCACCAAGCAATGGCTGCGAACAATCCAAGTCTTCATTGGAATATGATGAATCATCGCTAGTAAGTAAACCAAGCAAGGATGAAGTGGTATTGATGGTATCCGGTGGAGGGGGAACAATTTCCTCAGTGGGTAAGCCTTCTGGGACTATGTTAAGGTACGAGAGTCTATCTTGGAGCCTCATTAGTTTGAGGCATGCCACATGTTTGACATGGGCATGGAACCCTAGCATGGGGGGGCATCTGTGTTGAAGGTAGGTTGGCATGATCAAGAATGGTTGTGATAGTGTCAGAGGGGATCATGTGCATATGATGCACCTAGGATGTGAATCCATTATGTTGTGCCATCGTTGTAATATCCGTAGTAAGGGGGTCTTGCAATGTCATAGTCTTAATAGCGGATATTGCTATGATGATAGGTTCTGAGGTAGGCGCAATGGGTTTTGTTGCCGATGAAGTGATAACATTAATGGAAGCTGTTTCTTAGGGTTGAGGTGAGGGAATCTCAAACAAAGTTTGGGTGAGGTGAATGGTCTTCAAAGCATCCCAAAATCAAGGGAGGTAGGGACATTGGTGCATATAATCACCGAATTGGGAACAAATTGAACATGTGTGATAGGTACGCAATGATTTGGAATTAGGTGTCAAGTTGGGCAAGGAAGAGGTTCCCCCTTCTATTGTAAGTGGATCATGCATCACACTGACAAGGGCATTGAGAATATTCCTAAGCTTCGACAAGGTGGGGCACATGTTGGTCGCATGGCGTTGTTTCCTGCATAGAGCACACAGTGGTGTGACCCTTTTCACAAGAGTAGTGGTGGTCATTACTAGGGTTTTTAACCATTGCTAGGTTATGCCCCTTGATTTAGGCTTGGCGATCCCTAACGATGATTCAGGAGTAGGTTTGGGTATGAGGGAAACTGTCAAATTAGGTTCGATCATGCTCCCATTGGCAGTTTTATTGACAACCGGTGTTGGTTTAGTCATAGGTAATGTATGCTCGGCTTGTGGTACAGATGGCGTGACTAGCCTAGATGGTGCAACATCCAAAAAAAGAACAAAATCATAATGGGATATGGGTATGGTGGTGTAAGGTACCACATATGTATACCCAAGGTAAGCCCATGTAGATTCAATTGAGCCATAACCGACATCCCTTTCACTCCGGTGGGGGGGAACAAGAATGGTATTTGGAATATTGGAGGCATTGATGGAATAAACATTTTTTCAATGCCATGACTTAGTAGTGCTGATGATTATGATGTGGAAGAGGTGGGAACATTTGCGAAGGTGAAAATTGTGCACATAATGCCATCGGTTGATGCGGGGATCTTAGGTGGTGGAAAAAAATACACCCCTAGCAAGTTAGAGTCCTTGTACACTCCTGGGAAAATGCCAATTTATGGGGGTTGATTCGTCCCAAAGACTGTGGGTAGGACGTTTTCTGAATTGGTGTTGGTGTGGGGGTCGTAGTAATTCAGTTGGTTGAGGGTGACTATTATCCCATTGAAAGGAAAGATCATGATGCAAAATAACGAGGAGGAAACTTCCTTCATGGCATACATGTAACTACGAACTAAGAGAGTGTTGTAGTTGTTTTGTACATTGACTACTTTGATATTGATCATGACCATCTTGCCCCTAGTTCGATGGGGACATTATGGTACAATCCCCTAGGTTGGTAGGTATTCCCATCATATGCGTGGAGAGTGATAGACAAGGGGAATAACTCAGGTGATCCCAATTTCTTCCAAACATTAGAGGACATGATGCATGTGGATGTTCCTTCATCGATGAATCATAATTTTTTTTACTGTAACGAGGACTTGGAAGACGACTAACAAGGGTAGTTGCAGTTCACCTTTTTCAAGATTAAAATTCATAAGGCATGAGACAGAAGGGTCGACGATGCCAAGTACATTAATTATTTCCTTTCGTTGGGTTGGATAATTCTGTAGCACCTATAACATGGAAATTTTCATGGGGGACTGAGCCAAGTCATCCACAATACCATAATTGTGGGTGGATTTCATATGGGGGTTATTAAGGGCTCACCAAAGTGGTACCTTGGGGATGCATGGGATCTTCTCACCACTTAGGTGTGGTATCTGAAAAGGGACGTATATCCTCTACTTGAGGGGTGTTAGGCCCACTATAACGTTTGGCTCTAGTATGAAGGTTACAATGTAAAGTATAGATGTTTTGGAAGGAGCCATCACTAGAGGGGTGGGTCTTTTGTTGTTGAGTAACAACCGCTTGATTGGGAAAGGGTTTTTGTAATAAAACAATTTGGGGTTGTGTGGGGTTAGGCACCTCAGGGGGGTTTACTTCTATCTTCTTCTTGGCTTCCACCAATTGTTGGAAATAAGGAATAAGAGGACAATGGTGAGTGTAGTGACCATATTCTCCACAAATGGAAAAGGAGTAATTGGTCCTCAGATTAACATTATTCCCTTGTTTGGGATGGGGATCACCCCCTTGCCCCTATTGCTGATTCTATTTTTTCTTTCCCTTCTTCTTCCCCTGATTTTGAGGATTTTGAGGGTTTGCATTGTTAAACTGATCAAACTATCAATCTTTTTGAGTGAAATAATGTTGGACGAAATTAACACCCAAATGCGGCATGGGGGAAGAAGTATGAGGACATGGAAATGGGTAGTAAGCGTTATAATCCAGTAGTGGGATAAATGCAATTTGTGCTCCATAGGATGTGGATGTAGAAGCGACTTGTGCCATTGATGGTGTAGGTACCACCGCTCCTTAGATAACATTGGGATAAGTAGGACTATAGGGTCCATACTGTAACTGACCAAGCGGAGGAGTGGGTACATGAAAAAGGGGGTGTTAAAATGGGAGGGATGGGTGTGTACTGTGGTGCCAAGTTGAATGGCATAGAAGTAGGAGGGGGAGGAACCTTTCCTTGATGGGAAATGGAACCTATAATTCCATCTATTGATTTTGATGAATCCGTAGGTGTAGGATCCAACGAACGATGTCGAGGAGCATCAAGAATGATGTTGTATAAGTATCGAGATTATGTGCAGATAAGATCGAAATGTTGGGATTTTAGGATGGCCTCTTTCTCATTTTGTGGAATGGATGTGGCTACATATTTTGCAATGGCTGGTTGGAGTGACTTGATGAACCAATCCAATAGGAATTAAGGTTGTAATTCGATTTTACATAATGTTTGATGTCTATGCCACTTATGGATATTGTCCACGATGTGTGTATATGTGTTTTGGTGAAATTATATGAGAATTTCTAGACCAAGGTCACGACCAATAGGAAGCTGGAAGTATGTGAGAAATTCAGTGTCCAATGTCACAAAGGTGGCATGAGTCGATTCTGGGAAATTCACATACCATTTGGCTACCGTTACGGTGAGGGTTCGCCGAAATATGTGAAGGCTCACTGAGTCTTTCACTATGCTATTGGAGGAACGCCATAAGTAAAATGACATGACATGGTTGCATGGGTCATCTCCTTGATTACCTTCGAATTTAGGAATATCGGAGGGGAGTCTATATGACAAAGATGGCCATGCTTGATCATGTTCTATAGTGTCGTTGATCAATTTGACCAAATCAGGGAGATTTAGGCTAGCCATGAAAGGTAGGTTGGGAGTAGGTCCTACAATTGTATGTTGTGTTTGGTTTCCGTGAGGTGGATACTAGGGTATGTGTGGCAGTGATCTTTGTCTTTGATGAGAAGATGTGGATGTTTTGCGCCCTCCTCCTGAAGAGGGAGAAGATATAGGTGTATTTTAGGGTGGAAAGAAAGGGGAACCACTTCCACAAGAGGAAGAACCAAAGGGATCCAAAGTATCTTCGAGGGGATAAAAGGGAGGATTTCCGCTTTCATGAGAGGATGAAGGAAAATGATCTATACCTTATTTGAGAGGAGAAAATGAATAAAGAAATGAGTGGCCTCACCCCAATGATCCTGTCAATTGTTGGAATATTCTCCCCATCATTTTTCAGTTTTGCATGTCTGCATGCATCCAGTCATCATCTTGATGGTCCTCCCAGCACCTAGAGCTTGCTTCAATCTCTCTAGAGCCTGTCTTTAGCCCCCAGTTGGCATCCTACCTACCTCATGCACCCTATTTGACCTTTCTGCATTCCAAGTACACGTTTGCTCACCTACCACACTCAGTTAGTGCACCTTTGCTCACCTACCATTTGTTATCACTCAGTTAGAGCACCCTTCTTCACCTACTAGGAGCTATCACTCAGTTAATGCATGGATTGAGTACTTATTCCACTGATTGCTCATCCTAACTACTTGTAGCTCCTAGTTAGTTAGTTTTGGAGTGCCACTTGAACCTATGACAGCCTCATGCGCCCCCCTTGGAGTCTCCATTCCCTGATTTATGCCTAGATGGTTCTATTAGACTCAGTTAGACACACTTGACTGACTATTAACATTTATGACTGATACTATTGATTGGATGATGTCTCCATTGTTATCCAAGCTATACTTTGAGCTTGATTCGAATGAACTACTTGGGATAATTCGAATCCTATATGATGCTACATCATAGTTTATTGTAACACATTCTTTACATTCATTATTCCATTTATTTTACTTATATTGTCTATTATTTTGTGTTTATCTGTGATTATTGAGGGCATTCTTCTCTTATTCTTTGCAACATTCTTGAGAGTTTGATTGTGAGTTTGTTACAGTTTCTAGATCCCTTGTATATTATCACATCAATGTGTCTCTGGAACAACATCGGCTAGAGTATCTCCCATGTGTACCTCGGGGAGAAAGTGGAAAAACACCCCTCAAGAGAGGGGATAAGCCTTGGAGTATGCGACACTACCTTAGGGGAATTTTTTCCTCAATGGTGAAAGATTAGTGCCAAGTGAGAGAGATGATGGAAATAAAAACAATTGAACAAATGAAAAAATATGCCAACCACAACAGATGCAAAATAGTGAAAAAGTGAGTGATATGTGCTATGTCGGTTTAGGAAAAGAGACCCCATATGTAAGTTCTTTTTAATTACGAGTTAATGAAATTGTACTTAAGAATAAAATGAGTGTAAGTTACCTAATGACGCAACGTACTTCCTCTCAAATGTAATTAGACCTTGCAAAATCACAATTGATGGTGATAATGGGATCCACACACCAATTAACTAGTGAAGGTAACAAAGAGTTAGTTATACTGACGATGGGGCTATGTTCCAAAAGTACTGGAAACACTTCCCAAGAACAATATTTGAGTTCAGGACTCAATTACATTCACAATTAATCCTTGTCAATGTCCTAAGTTTGGTCACTAAGATACCTTGCATCAGGTGTGGATAAGTGGTTCTGCCTGGGCGGTATAGTGTCACCTCTACAAAAATCTGTGTGGCTCTTTCGAGAGGGAAGGGAAAATATACCCTGAGTTTGACCTCCTTGGGAATGATGCACTTCTTATTTGGGTTTTCTTTTAACACTTGCTGATAGCAGGATTTGATAGTTCCCTATAAGTCAACAATGTTATGTTTCAAAAACTTAATGAAACAAGATTGATGGGCATTTAGGGATTCCTAGCCCAATCAATCCTACCTAACTAATATTTGTTTTGTGACCTCCTGTGGAGGATTTTAGTTGGTTGGAATTTACAAATGTTGATTTTAAGGGTGAAAATTCACTTAAGGAGTGTAAGGGAGGTATTTCACAATTCCCTTCCTTTCTGATTCACAAAGCTCACAAGAAGTGTGAGGTGAAGAGCATATGTGGAATGAAAGAGATTTTAGGTCCCTTATTGTGTGCTAGTGATGCAAACACATGTGAGATAAGAAAATTGATTGTTGCGATTAACTAAAGAGTGTGAAATAAATGCAAATGGATATTTAACTTCAACTCTAAAGATACTAATGGTGTTTGCAAAATAAAATGCTAATGGAGTAAAAGTGTGCAATGGAGGTATTTCACACTTCTCACCCTTTTCTGATACACCAAGCTCACAAGAAGTGCGAGGTGAAGAGCATACTTAAGGAGATGAGAGTCTTTATGTCCTTGCTTATGTGAAAAAAATGAATTTACACTACGTACCCGAAAAACATGAAAAGTAAACAAAGAACATGATATGTCTTGAATACTAATGACAACAATGAGGCCCATTGAAAGCCTCAAGGTGTTACCTAAGTAGATTTAAATAGAGAAGGACTCTTTACTCCCTAATATTAGTTTAAGTGAGCTAATTACTAAAGAAAAAATAAATATTACAAGTTAATTTCAATCTTCTTCATTAGTGAGCAGTCACTAGGACTGCAAGATTGTATGTTGATCTGATAAAAAGAAAATCAAGTGACAGTAGCACGGAAAAATAAAAAACAGACGTGCAACAACATGGAAAAAGTAGTCACTAGCGCATAGTAACGCGATTACAACAAAGAAAGGATGCGCATATTGAGAAACAAATTACCGCTTGGGAGAGGGTCAATTAATGCGCGTAGACAACACGTCTTTCAAAGGTAAATTTACGTGGGTAGTGCGCTTGGGGCACCGAGATCTGTGCTCCTGTGTAAAAAAAAATTACAACCCAAAGGAGGACGAAATCCAGGAAGGAAGAGTATGGACCTATTCACCTTCACACAACAAGTACCCATAATTATCTATATAACAAATAAGAACCTAGTTAACAAGAAATGAACAAAAGTAGAGTGGAATCGCCAAAAATACTATTGTGGGAAAATATGCACAAGAGTAGTGCAACACTTCCCACTTTGGTGGAATCCTTTGAGGTTATGAACAAGGCCTAGTATCTTAGTATATAAAGAAAATGTGACTGACCCAAAATTGCTCCTACAAGCCCTTGTTAGTGATTTACAACAAAATAAAAACAAAAACTTGAAATAAAACAAAGAGGGTCGAGAGGATGCAAACCAAAACGAAGAGCAAATGCATGAACCAATTTAAATTTCCCAATGGTCAAGCTTGTTACAAGAACTGTCACATAGAAGGTGTGGAATTCAAATTTAATCTAACAATCTCCCTTAGGGAGGTCCTTTTTGTCCAAACTAAATGGTAGATAACTTGAGAGGGATCAATGGGAGAAACACTTTCCCCTTGGAGGAAGGTGGCAAGGTATCTTGAAGGATTCTTGGGGGTATGGGAAGAGGTGGAAGAATTTCCAACACAATTCCTATAGCATAAGCTTGCTCGAATTTCTCCTTTCTAGATGCATGCCCATGGTTTCCTTTTATAGTCCAAGAGGTGGACAAGAAACAACTAGATCAAAATGTGAACCCATTGACTCAATGATTTGGATCCAAAGTACACAAAGGGGGGGCATTCAATGAACCCAAGAACATAGGGATTCGAATTCTTGGAGACGGGGCCTTAATGAGCCTTCAATCCATTTTTGGTGGTTCAAATCCCTCCATTTCGACAGTCACGTGGATTTCAAAGTGAAACTCTTATTGGTATAGTGTAGACACATAAGTGATAATACCTATTGTAGCACACCATATCACAGGATGAACTATGTTGTATTTGTTTTTTACTATTTTTTGGCATTTTTGGACTCATTCTACTTTCTGGATCTGATGAGGAGGCCTTCGGTGGGATACATGTTGTATGTTGATGATGCCTTACTGCAAGATTAGCCAAATTGTTGAATGTGTGAAAAATTTAGGCATTAATAACCATTCCATATTTAAACTATCCAAGGCAACAACACACACTTTCTCGCTCATCTAGATGGTGAAATCCTAGGAGTTGATGTAAATGGGAGGCTCGTCAAATGGTTCCTAAAATACTAAAGTCTTGAAGGAGCACACATCTATGTAAACTAGTATTTTAGATATAATATTTCAATTTTGTTCTTGCATAAGTCATTACAAAAGAATAAGGAAATCATAAAGGGACCTAGAGTTCCTAACATGTACATAATGTTGAGCACCCAGAAGCTAATTCATTAGTTCGAAGGATGGAGCGGATAAGTGCTTGAGTGCTAAAACTTACTTATAATGGAGCGGTTAGAGAAGAAATAAAGGTTAAATGTTTAGGTTCTTGGTGACAATGATACAAATACTAAAGGATGAAAGGGAAGCACTCGAGCTCTAGGATAAAAAATTACAAAGGATCGAGGGTTGAGAACCAATGGCTAAGCGAAAAGTGCTAATAAGCAGCAATGGGAAGATCTCTTGTCGAGAACCCAGACCAACTGTCGAGAACCACAATGCATCCATAAGGTGTACAAGGGATAACGACATGGATTCAAGCCATTGGTGCATATTTCCTGACCATGTGTTAGATCATTATTGGCAACGAATCCAACAAAGGCCCTCCTAAAATCGCCTTTGGTCGAGTTGTTACCACTCACCTCGCCAAAATATTGCGTCTACACATCCCACCACAAAGACAATAGGTAGACTCTGGTGGGACCCTCTGAGTACCATGACATGCACAATCAACCATTTGAGATGTCACTTCCACACCTCGAGGACACGTAGGTGCCACATGTACCAACCTAATTGTGACACATGTTTCTTGATGATGTCATGTCGACATCAACCTTAAATATACCCAATAACTGTAAATTCAAATTTGAATTTAAAAGAACATGATAAAGGTGACCCAAAAGCCCCTATTCAGTACACTAAAGAAGGAATTTTTCCACCGTGTTGTACCGGAGACTCAGTTTCACCGCATCACTGTTAACTTCCTAAATATACAACCCATCTAGTAATTCTAACCGCACTTTCACCCTCTGTCCAATCATCTACTTTCAATGGTAAATAAAAATATAGCATGTCCTCCTCTGTTGGAATTAACCCTCCCCTGACTCATACCAAGACTAACCCAAAGGAAGAAAACTTGGAAGACCAAGAAGCTGATGTGTTTGACCCAATTGTATCCACCCCTATATCCACCACATGATTGAAGAAGATGAAGCAAACCATGCCAATCGACACGAATTCTGTCATCTCTGTGAATTGAAACTTGCTCAAGCAATTTCCCCATAAACCTTTCATTTCATAGAATTCATAACCTAGTGTGCATTGAATTACTTCCTTGACAAGAGGGACATAATTCCTTAGATGGAACCATGTCCATCTATGTCATTTTCAAGGTGGTCATATCTTAGATGCTCTATTTTCCTAATCGCCTAAGACTTCAACTGTTTGATTATGATTCCCTAGCCCCTAGCTACCAATATATTTCCCAAACAAAAAGGGGATAGTTTCTAAGTGTCCATCTCAACAAGGATACCCCAGTTCTAGTAAGCCCCCCTCCTTAAGAACATTCCATATTATTTGAGAATTCCAGAAGAGCTTTGATACTAATATGTCTGATATTTGGTTATGAAAATGACAAGTGCATGTATGATACTTTTCTAGTATTTTTGGCAAGCTTAACCTCCCATACAGGCGTTATGCTTACCAAATTTGATTTTTTCTAATTATTTTCCAATAGCATAAGTTCCGAGCTAGAAACGTTTTATACCCTGAAATGTTTTAGACACCCATACTATCTTCTATACCTAATCCTATATCAAAATTCTATTGGATAAGTTGGCATTGATGTCAAAAGCTGAAGAATGTTGATCACCTAGTGAAATGAAAGATTTAAAACAGAGAGGATGCAATTGAAAAATAATTTGGATGACTACCAGTATTCTAGTCCATCTATTGAATCCTTTGCTTGACATTATATACTGACCATAAAGCACAACAATGTACATAAAAATTAATTATCCATTCCACAGGAATGACTACAAACATTGCATGGAACAACTTGAAAT
The DNA here is from genome assembly GCA_027924585.1 of Larix kaempferi. Classification (NCBI taxonomy): domain Eukaryota; kingdom Viridiplantae; phylum Streptophyta; class Pinopsida; order Pinales; family Pinaceae; genus Larix; species Larix kaempferi. The sequence goes on from BSBM01001575.1 coordinate 96,027, forward strand.
GATATGTGGAATTATTGCACGGAACAATTAAAAATGCTGCATGGATCAATATGTAATTCCTTACTAATCTGATTCCCCACAAATATTCTCAAGCAATGAATAGGTCAGCCCAACCGAAGCAAAGTCCCAAGTTATCCATAAACAAGTCATCCCAACCAATCCAAAATTCCCTTGCTAAACATGGTAGCCACAAAACAAAAGATGAACCATATAAAATTAATATTATCTCAATGCATTTTGTGTGAGTGGGTGTGAGAGATGAGTGGTACTGAGCTCTAAGGTATCAAATTTATAGGTATTGGAGTAAGAATGCACTCCACTCTATGATACAAATAATGAATTTTTGGGTATTGTAATAGGCTTTCATACACTATGTAACATGTACAACGAATCATTTGTTAATAAAAATGATGAAGAATGAAGTTTGTTCAAGATACTTGACACAATGATGCTTTGTGTCTATCTCTCTCATGGAGCTCTGAAGTGTGCTGATATTGTGGCACTAGAAGTGCAGAATGCGAAATGAAATATATGTAAACTACAACAAATCAGCCATGAATTCCAGAAGAACCTTTGGGCATATGATGTTGATGAAAGGGCCGATCTAAGGACAATTTAATGTCGCACTTTGTCACGAATTTCTGAATCCTGGAATGGTGAAGAAACTCCGTTCCATTGATCAAGTAAACGAATGACGATCTTGTATAGACAAGGGAAGATGATGTATATGTTAGCATAATGGACTGGGTTTGTATGCAAAAGTTTGATTCCCAAGAAGCATAATTTTAATGCATTGGATTTAGTTTTCATGCAAAATTTTGATGCGTAGGAAGCAAAAGTTTGATCCGTAGGAAGCATAAGTATGATATGGTGGACTGAGTTTTAATGCAAAAGTTTGATGCCCAGGAATCATAAGTTTGATGCACTAGATTGAGTTTGTATGAAAAATTCTGATCTGTAGGAAGCATAAGTTTGATGCACTGGATTGAGGTTTTAAAGGTTTATGTTCGGGGCGTTGTATACAAATGTTTGGTGTGATATATACAAAATTTTGGCGCATTAGATATAGAATCTAGGTGCTTAGAATATAGTGTGCTATAATAAATTTGAAAAACTAACACAAACAATGAGAAAGTATAAACAAAGAATAAACACATGAAGAACTAAGAAGTTAGCACATACAAAGGAAGTATAGAAATCATAAATTTATAAATTAGGGGATTGGTTTTTCCTACAGATTGGTGTCTGTAAACTATAGGGGATTGGTGTCTCTTACATATTGGTCTATACAATACATGGGATTGGTGTCTCCTACAAGTTGGTGCTTGTAAATCTTAGGGAATTGATGTATCCTACAAGTTGGTGCTTGTAAATCTCAGGGGATTGGTGTCTCCTATAAGTTGGTTCTTGTAAATATTAGGGGATTGGTGTCTCTTGCAAGTTGAAGCTTGAAAAAATTTGTAAAGTGTATATTGATGATTAATAAAATACAAATATTTTATTACTCTGAGTTGTGTATATTTTGATGGGATGTACATATTGATAAATTAAGATGAAAAGAAAAAATATGTGTAATACTTATTCACCCCCCCTCTTAGTATTACTGTGTATTCCAACAAATGATCCATATTTTCAATCCTTGGAGCTGAAGAAAAAATATGTCACATGAGTACAATTTGTAGTTCATGAATGGACCAAAGTGACTCTAAATCCACTTGGAAATGAAGGATTTCAAGCCTCCATAGATAGGTTTATGTTCATGGTTTATTTCCTCTTGCATAATTGGTCTCCACCTAGAATATTCTCCTGAGACAAGGAGTTGTTTCAATTAAGCAAGAACACAAAAATTGGATATTGGTTCATATATGAAGAACACAATTATAATATTCTATGGTTTTGAAGATAAGCCCTACCTCCTACCTGCAATCATGGCCAAAATATTATTTTCACTTGAATATATTAGATAGGGATTTCTATTAGATCAAACACATTTTTTTTAAACTTAAGAACCCTATAAATTTCAAGCTTCTCAAGGAAGTAGGACCATTCATAGTCAAGAATAGGAGTGCTCTAGGACAAGTGGAGAAGACATTGATATAGATCTATTTGGCGAAGGGTGAAAAATGGACTTATGATCCCGATCAGGTCATTTCTAAGAAAAGGATAGAAAACAAAAACTCTACTTATAATCATAATCCACATCCAATATGGGAGGCAATAGTGAATTTGAGCACATGGAGCATGTAAGTGTAGTCATATGGAATAATATAAATAAATATGCATAAGATAAAGAGGTAAGAATAGAGAGTGAGACGATAGTGGTCCCCTCACCACATAAGCATGAAACAAAGTCCAAGAGAACAACTTCATAAACACTCATATATATGGACATAGATGTACCTAAAGTAGAACATGCAATTAAAAGTGCGAAAAAAGGGAAGAAGAAGATTCTCAATAGGACATGGTAGAGGCCACATAGATTTAAGTATCCACTAGTGGGTCAGAGACAGTTTCAGAGTAGTCTAAAAAAATGGAAAATATGCCAATTATGGAAATACGACATTTTCCTTTAGCATTCTTGACAACATATGAAGCGCAACCCAACTCTTCATCTACAAGGATTGCTCAAACAAAATCCATTTTTTTCTCAAAAATTATGGACATTAAAATACATAACTTTGACATCATGAAAGATACATGTCCCAAACAATGGGAAGAAATTACCAAAAGTAAATTGTTGACAGCAATAGAACACAAACAAGGAACTTTTAAAATGGAAATCTTAGAGACAAAGTTCCAAGTGGATAAAACATATGATGACTACATGGAAACACAAATCAATTTTAAATTTGATGAATTTATCCTTGTAGATTGTGTGCAACTTTACAAGCAATCTAGAGAGTTTCTTTGCAAATATGTGCTCCAATATTCTTCCAGTGTCAAAAAAATGAAATCGATGGTACATACTAATAAAAAAAAACTCAGGATTGAGAATGTGGCCATAAGGGCCAAACAAGTAAGGATTAAAGAGTTGTAACAACAAGTTATTACATTAGGATTTGACCCCACCAATCCCATAACTATGGATTCCTTGACACAACACAAGGATAATGAAATACAAGTACTAAAAAATAGGCTAAAGGTGCCTAATGTAGAAAATGTACAAACCCCTGAGATGATAGTGTTGCAGAGGGAAAAAGACAAGATACATCAACAAATGTTAGACTTTAAATTCTTGATGGAGGAATACCGAGATAAGGTAGATGATTTGTAGCTCCAAACATCGAGAATAAAATTATAAAACAACCACCATAACAACTTAGGACACCCCTCAACCCATTGAGGGGGGAAGGGAATCTCTTGACGAACTTATCCATGAGCCAGATAGAGGTGGACACCATCAAAAAGAGGCTTGGATAAAGAGAACTAGAAATTGCAGAGCTAGAGAGTGATGTACATGAAAAGGGAGAGCTCATAGACCACCTGGAAGAATACAAAAATGAGCTAAAGCAGGAGGTGTAATCACTAAAAGGTAGGATTGTGGGGAAATCCCCCCTCAAAGGGGATAAAAGGAATATATGGGACAAAATATCATAGGTAGTTATTCAACATTGGGACCATTTGAAGCTCATCCAATATGATCTTGAGCTAGCAACATCTACAACAATAGAGATAAAAATAATATAGGCTTAGCTAGAAGTAAAGCTTGACATTGCAAGAAAGTTCCTAAATAGTAGAACCAAGTGGCAATTGCAGGATTTGGGGATCGATAACATGAATCAATTGATAATAGATATAAACAAGTTCATATAAAAATGGACTAAGCTGTATAGAGATCAGACTAAAGTGGAAATGTTATCATAGAAATTGCATTCTTTAAATCCATGTTCAGGGATGCAACGAAAAGAGAAATTCCCTCCTTTTGGGATGGGAATGGAGACCTGTATAATCAAGGAAAATATTAGGAGTTAATAAATGATAAGAGGAACAATGATGATAAATTTGAGGGTATTGAAGAAATCGTAAAGGGAACAACTATAGTTTATCTTTTGTCTAATGAGTTCGAGCTGTTAGCTAGTGTAAATCTCAACTTCAAAAGATTTCCACTTGTATCATATGAAACACTTACAAATGTTGAGATGGAAATAAATTCCATGATATCCCATGAATACCCCATGGGAAATATTTGGCATAAAATTTATAAATATCATAAAGTAATTTTTCTATCTTAGGGGAAACTATCCAAATCGGGACAAACTTCAAGGCAAGTTTCCCTAGAACAAGGCTCCACACAACAAGACTAGAATGGAAAAATTAGTTAGTCAGTTTTAAAAATAAAATAGAATTTGAAGGAGCCTATTGGAGACAACCATCGTAGGGAAACTATAGTTTTTTAAAGCAACATATAATATTTTTTGAGTAGTAAAGTAGTTTTTGAGGAATCCAATAAAATAGGGGTAGTATCAAGAAACAACCAATAACTATAAAAGATGAATTCGGATCCCAATGACAGTTTCATCAGGTATTATTTGGAAAGTTACTCTGGATACTGTAGGATCATATTTTCTCAGGACTAGGAAGGTTGTGTACTTGTCAAATTGTTCATGAGATTTAGATCTCAAGTTTATGTCTTCCTGCAACAACTCTTCAATGTTATTGTAATTCTTCTTATGTAAACACAAATCCCCTTTATACTATGAAATATTTCTTGATATATATAAAGCTTTGAGTAGCCTTCTATTTCACCATATTCATGGCATGGATGTGTTGAGTACCAAATCATGATCTTTGATTTCATTTGCATGAACTATTTTCTTCATAGATGTTTATTTGGGTTGAATAATATATGAAGTTTTCAATTTCTATTTAATATGTGAATGTATTAGTTGGCATTGTATGAGATTCAACAAGTTTTAAATTACTTGTGTATGAATTAATGAATTCTTAAATACTCAGTACATTTTCTGTCACCTAGAATTGTGAGATTTAACCTTGAGTATAGCTCACACATTTTAATGTGTTCCATATTCTCCCTAATTCACCTCCTACTACATTGATTACTGAATGTAAACTTGGTAAATGCCTCCAAATCAAGAAGCCTAGTAAATCAACCTGTCATATGTCCTAAATATATGTAATTCTTTACATAAAATCAAGAAAACCCCATTTCGAAAATATTGAGATCTAAATCAGAATAAATTGAGTTGCATGATGCCCTTGCATAGTTCCATGACAATGTGGAGCATCGCGAGGGATAACATGTTGATTGACTTGGGTACTTTATTTCGTATAACTTCCCACAAGAAGTGGTTTTGTGAATATGAAAAGTGTTAACACCCCAAAAATGCTCACTACATCATCTCCCTAGTCACATGACCCATTTCTCCACTTTTCCTACCATTTTAGCCTCTAAAACCTCAAAAAATATTCAAATGGCCACCAAAAAGGCCAAAATCAATCTTTTTCTCCTCAAAACAATTAAATTTCCTCAAAAATACCAAAAAACCCCAAAAAGGGTCCAAAATTCCCAAAAAATCAATTAAAAGGGAATAAAATTCAAAAAAGGAAAAAAGAGGGAAAAAGAGGAAAAGAAACCCTAAACCATTTACCAATACCATTGGTTTTGCAAAACCATGGTTTTATATTCCATCACCAAAAATCTATAAAAAGGTGATAGAGGCTCCCCATTATTCATCCACATTCTTACCTATCCTTATGCTGTCAAAATCACTCTTGAGAGCCCTAGCCTCCATTTGAGCTTGAGTTCCTCATTTAGAGTGAGACTTTGGCCCACCCGTGAAGCATCTTGGATAAGAGAGAGACCATTGGAGCACCGGAGCACCTTGTCCGTGCAACTGCACAAGCTCCATCAACCTCACCATTTGAGGTAACACCATTGCAAACCCTTGTTTTCCCATTAATACAAAAATATCATTTTTACTGTATCTCTCATGGTTATTTATTTTTTACTGTTTTAGATTTAGATTTACTTTCATGCACATGTTAATGGTTAAATTTTATTGATCTTGCATCTTAGATTTACTTTTTATTTGAACTGCTACTAAGGAATCCATTCTCCTTAGTAGGTGCCCATTTGCACAAGCTAGGGTGAAAATCATAGCCACAGTTTTGGCAACTCCACTAATTTGAATCTTTAGTTAGATCTAGAATTCTTCTTGTTTTAGTTATTATTTTGCTTTATTATTGTAGATCTGGTTTACCCTTAAGCATGTACCTTGCTGCCCAAGCCCATTTCTATTTTTGCAAGACATGTAGTCCCCATTTTTCAGTTTCGGCTATCGTTTTTCGGCGGCTGTTTTTGCGCTGTTGAGCATAGGTTTTTTACCCCACAACCGCCATCCAGATTGTGACTATCCAACCCAAACCCATGACCCAGATCGTGACTATTTATCCCAAACCTGCGATCTGCAACTCAGCTTCTAAGCCCCGATCGCGGCTGTCCAACCCAAACCCGCTACCCAAATCACGACTGTTTACCCCAAACCCACGATCTGTAACTTGGCTTCTAAGACCTGATCGTTCCTACCCAGCCCATAACTGTGACCGAGATCATGTTTGTTTACCCCAAACTCATGATCTACAACTCGGCTTCTCCACCCCGATCGCGCCTACCCAACTCATAACTGTGACCCAAATCGCGTCTGCTTACCACAAACTCGTGATCTGCAACTTGGATTTTGAGCCCCGATTGCGTCATCTAGCCTCACAGTCGCGATCCTGATCGCATCTTTCAGCCTCACAACCGCGATCTAGATCACATCTTTCAGCCTCATAGTCGTGACCCAGATCATGTCTTTCAGCCTCACAGTCGCGACCCAGACCACGAGATTTCTCACAGACAGCCGCGACCCAGATCCCTAGTTTCGACCTGAAACCTGTGATCTGTTTTCTGAGTTTTCCCAACCTATTTTCGACCCAGATTTTTCCTGCACCTTGACAACCACCTGTTTTCCTGTATCCCAAGCTACTTCTTGATTTTTTCTGTTATTTGATTCACTGTACCACTTTACAGATTTTTTAGCATTTTCATTGAAAAAGAAAATTTTTGAGCAATTACAGTTAAATTTCAGAATTTACAAGTAAATTTCAGTATTTATAGTTGATAGATTGTTTCCCAAGTGTGGAATTTTGTTAGATACATCATCTCACTTGCACACACTCTGTCACCTTAATACAAGTGAGCCTTAAAATTCACTTAACACAACCAACCTTCTAACCCCACTTGGGGAACATAAAAGAACTTTGTAGTTAGGTAGGATTGGGGGGATAGGCATCCAAATAACACCCCTCGGTCATTTTCACTTGAAACATAGTTGTTTCCCATTAGGGTACCAAAATACCCTAGTATTTTTTTGCATGGTTATACACCAATTTGTCAGAAAGGCCTCTCCCCTAGGAGGGTCGAAGTAGCAAGACTAGTTTTGATAGCCTGAGTGGAATACTGCAATCCATTCAGTAACCGAAGGCTACCTACTCGTTGTTCTCATTGTCCCACCCTGGTGGGAGCTGCGGATTTACCTTTCTGGACGTGTCATGAACAAGGTATCATAGTAGCCATTCTTCTAGGATTCCTTTACTCGCTGTCCCTCCTAGTAGGGGGACATTTATCCATTTGGTTATACTTTTAATATTGAATGACATGTATTTCATCACCTTGCAGAGGGTATGTCTAGTCTGGGCTAGCATACCTTTTAGTTAGGCATTTGCATGCTTTCTTACATCCCCTTAGTTTAGCGAGTACACCATTTTTTAATTTTAGGAGCCATTTGCTTGTTGGTATTCTGACCACCTTTTCTGGTCACTCCACTTACCGTAGCACAGTTGTTACAGTGCGTGTTTTGAGTTTTTTATTGGCTTGAGTTCCATTTTTTTTGTGCTCCCCTTCTGCACACCTAGTTGCATTAGGGTTTTTGAGCTTTTCACTCGCCACTACCTACTAGTTTTATATCCGTCTGTCGCCATTGAGTCCACGAGACGTTCTCGGTGCTTCTGGGGTGAACCCCCGCAACACGGTTCACTTGAAACCACTCGTCATAGGCATAGGGCCTCGTCACTTGACCCCACTCATCACCAGCATAGAGCCTCGTCACCCGACTCTGATGCCCCTCATTTCACATCTAACTCTGAGGTAGAATAAAAAAACCCTACATACACAACACTGACTAGCCCCATGGCTGGCATGAATTCAAACCCATTCTTCGTAGGGATTGTTGGTGGAGCATACACCACCACCCTAGCCACCACAATAGCCACCACTACAACACCTAGCCTGGGTATGCCCTCGATGGGGACCACACCTACCATCCCTGTCACTATTCCAATTCCAACGGCTGCTGGAACCAATCCCACCCCATCTGTGACCCACGCTACACTTGGAGGCACAGGCCCCTCCCACACTATCCTCACATCTCTGTTTGGGGGTCACATCCTCATCACGACTCATATTCTCACTTCACACATTGGGGGAAGCGGCCTGATCAACAATTCTACCACTAGCACATACGCCCTAGCAACCATGTCATATCCTTCTTCCAGTTTTCCATTTATGGCTAGTCTCAACCTCCCTGAACTAGAAATATTGACAAACGATCCCATCCGACATGATCACACTTGGCCTTATATGCCTACCAAACTCCCATCAGACATCCCTAAGTTTGAGGGAAAGGATGGGGAGGACCCCCAAAATATGTTAGTTTTTCATAATTCAGTTCAATCTAATCTAGGATCTTAATTGAGAGAACAACATGTACAGCATATCTACATCATATCAATCATGGACACAATAATGCAAGCACACAAGAGACACAGAGTTTCACTGGGGAAAACCAAGAAGGTGAAAAACCTCGTAACTTCCTTAGAGATAGATAGAGCAATGATACAAACCAAGTACAAGAGATAGTCTTCTCCTAGGAGCGGCTTCTCCTCCTCCACAAGTGTGCCAATCTCCCATGAGTGTGTGAGTGAGAAAGTGAAAATGATCAAATAGAGTGCCAGGCACTCTATTTATACTTGACATGACTTGCCTAATAACCTTTACTAGGTCGGCCTTAACTTAACCACATAACATAATGTTGACAGGGCCGACCCCCAATAGGGTGGTCTAATAACCCTTTTACCCACATGACTCATACAGGGCCGACCCCATCAAGGTGGTCTAATAACCCATCAAGTATAAGTTACGACACTTACAATATAAATGACGACACTTCCATATAGAGGAATAATAACATCTCTATAGGAATACAATATACATAGGTGAAATACATTCCGAAGTTACAATTACATCAACACTCCCTCTTAACTAGGAAGGTATTTCTCAACATAGGTCTTCTAGCACAAGTCTTCTTCACTGGATCATTGTCACTGGATCATCAACATTGAATCATCGTCATTGTCACTGCTGCTGTTATCTCAATCAAACTTTGAACTACTCGTCATAGGAAGTTCTACAGAGCCTGTCCTTTTTCATACTAGATGTAGGCCCACCACCTGTAGGTCTTCATCATCACTGGCCATACTGTGGAATGCTCAGGACTTATTACGTGCGTCACAATGCCTCGAAAGAGTATCCCAGGATCCTTTATGTGTCGAAGCACGACCGACAAGATCTCCTAGGTCCACTTACATGTGACTGTCACAAAACCTTAAAAGAGTGTCTTGACTAGCAAGAACTCTAAAGAGCATCCAAGACCTTTTACATGACTAGCACAACCTGTCTGGATCTCCAGGATGTATTACATGTGACCCCCCACCACAATTCCTTGAAAGAGCATCCTAGGACTTATTACGGGCACACAGCCCAACCTATCGGATCTCCCAAGTCTACTTACATGTGGTCATGGTAATGCCTCGAAAGAGAATCCCAGGACTTATTACGGGCACACAGCCTAACCTATCGGATCTCCTAGGTCTACTTATATGCCATAGGACAATGCCTCGAAAGAACATCCCAGGACTTATTACAGGCACACAACCCAACCTATCGGATCTCCCAGGTCTACTTATATGTCCTCCCAGAGCAATGCCTCGAAAAATAATCCCAGGACTTATTACAAGCACACAGCCCAACCTATCGGATCTCCCAGGTCTACTTATATGCTCATATGCACAACATGTCCACGGCCATAGAGTATCAACCTGATACTCACCATACATCATCCTAATATACATTATCATCCTGATGCATGTCATCCAGAGCATCGTCCTGATACTCATCACATATGATCATCCTGATCATCGTCACTGCATCATCCTGATGCATGTCATCCAGAGCATCGTCCTGATACTCATCACATATGATCATCCTGATCATCGTCACTGCATCGTCCTGATGCATGTCATCCAGAGCATCGTCTTAATACTCATCACATATGATCATCCTAATCATCGTCACTGCATCGTCCTGATGCATGTCATCTGGAGCAACATCCTGAAGCTCATCATCCATGATCATCCTGATCATGTAATGCATCCACCTGATGCATACCAAGTATCTACCTGATACATATCATCATATATGATCTACTTGATCATACAATGTATCCACCTGATACATATCATCATACATGATCTACATGATCATACAATGTATCCACCTGATACATATACAAATATATGATCCAACTGATCATATCCAACATCCAACATGATGCATATACATATACATGATCCAACTGATCATAATAAGCATCCAACATGATGCATATATATATATACATGATCCAACTGATCATAACAAGCATCCAACATGATGCATATACAGAGTAGTAACTGTAGCATCGTCTTGATGCTCATCATCTAGCGCTTACATCCACAGCCATGGGAAGGATCCTCCTCTCACCATGCTTGGAATGGATTCCAGCAAATGTGTCCATCACTTCTTCCTCGAAGTGTCATCAATTTTAAGAACACCAAGCCTCTCCCTGAAGTACTCAAACTTCACTCTGGCTAGTGGTTTCGTCAGTACATCTGCAACCTGCTCATCCATCGCAACATACAGGAGCTTTACTTCTTCTCTCTGCACCATATTTCTGATATAGTGATATTTGATCTCAATGTGTTTCAATGTGTTGTGGAACACCGGGTTCTCAGACAGCTTCACACAACTCTGGTTGTCACAAAAGATACCAGTAGCCTCCAGTGGGAGATCAAATAAGTTAGACAGTAGCTTCCAGAGCCATATTGCCTCACCACTAGCCGAACAAGCTGCAACATACTATGCTTCGGCTGTACTCAGTGCTACGCAGGACTGCTTCCTGCTAAACCAAGAGATCACACCTGGTCCCATGCTAAAGCAACACCTAGATGTGCTCTTCCTATATGCAACACTGCCTGCCTAATATGAATCAACATAACCCTGCAGGTTAAACTTTTGATTTGCATCATACTTCAGCCCATAATCAATCGTACCCTTCAGGTACCTCAAAATATGATTTACAACAACTAGGCGAACACCTCTGGGATCCATTAGGAACGGGCTCAATGTATTCACCGTAAAGCAAATATCTGGTCTCGTATTCGTCAGGTACATCAAGGACCCAATCATCTGACGATACATTGTGACATCAACCGAATCAGATGAAGCATCACACATAAGCTTCAGGTTCGATGCCATAGGTGTGGCCATGGCCTTGCAGTCCATCATCCCAAACCTCTTCAAGATCTCTATTGCATACTTCCCTTGTCCAAGGAAGATCCCATCTACACTCTGCCACACCTCCATACCTAGAAAATAGTGCATCATCCCCAAGTCCTTCATCTCAAACTCAGTAGCAAGCTTCCGATGCGTGTCAGCAATCAATCTATCCTCACCTGTAACAAACAGGTCATCCACATACAAAAGTAGTATCACTAGATTGCCTTCCTCAACCTTGTAGTAAAGGTTGGAATCTTCTTTACTCTTGGTAAAGCCTAAACTGGATAGAAAGCTGTCTGTCCTACCATACCAAGTCTTAGGAGCTTGCTTCAATCCATACAAGGATTTCTTCAGTTTGTACACATGAGTCCCTCTGTCATGTGTCTCAAACCCGAGTGTTTGCTCCACATAGACTTCCTCCTCAACTACACCATTCAAGAAAGCTGTCTTGACATCCATCTGGTGTATTTTCCATTTCATCACTGCAGCAAGAGCTAGTACTGATCTGATGGAAGTGTACCTGTGTCTTTATAATCTATCCCCTCTTTCTAGGAGAAGCCATGAGCAACAAACTTTGCCTATGCTACCATCTGCAGCATGCTCGATCTTATAGATCCACGTGGAAGTCACAATAGACTTACCTTCAAGTCTTGGGACCACATCCCAAACATCATTCTTCATGATCGACGGATCATGGCATTCTTCCCGGATCCTGGGAACTTCAATATATTCAATATCTTCAATAGATAACTTTGTTGCTGAAACAAATGTTGTAGTCCTTCTTTTGTAGGTGCTCGTATACGATCTTTCCTACAAAACAAGTTAAATTGCATGATTAGAAATATTCATAGTTTTCAGAACAAATTCTTACACATAAATAAATATGTCATTCAGTCATGCAATTATCTTAGCCAATGCTTCAATACAACATTTATCCATATCCTGTAACTTTCTAGATGCCTTCCAATCTCTACCAGAACATTGTTAAGAGTGTGCACAACTCCCAACATGTCGGCAAAGAGGTTTCATTCTAGATAAGTAGCAATGGAATGTTGTACAGTGCCATAGGCCACTTACCCATCACATGCATCTTAGCAGTATACTGTTCATTAATGCAATTATTCTAATATGCATAATACACACCCTAAGTCTAGGAAAATAAGCATATACATCATTGAACAATATTATTTAAACAAACAAATATGCAAGAAATGACAATTCAAATACTTATCTTTGTTTGGTTGTAGGGTGGACTCCCTGTCAATATTTGCTTCCTTGCAGGAACTACTGGAGTGTGCTCCCTCTTGATCTTTTCTTCTTGGATTACCTGTCTTTGAACTTATATCCATCATCGATCACTATGCATACTTACTAGTATCATCATTGTGTTATCCTTGAGGTCTCATAGATACATTCATTAGTATAATCTCAATACTATCAAAACACAATAATCTTAAACATGTATAGTCATGATTATTCCAAACACAAATAATAAGTATTAGCATTCAATGTTTTAGGGAAGACTTCTCTTACTCATGCATATTCATATTTGACCATAGAACTCTTCTGGTTAGTCATAGGTAAGAGACATAATATGCATAAACCCTAGATTACTTAAATTTCTAACTTCATAAATAATCATTATCAATCATGCCATGCATACTTATATAAGAGATCCTAACACAAGGTAGGATTCTAACTTGATATAGGAAAAACATACCTGGATTAATATGTTAGATGGTTATGTCTAACATACCCACATGATGTCTTCTTGTTCTCTTAAATGACTTGTGCTAGTAACCTGCATATCTCATAGGTTAAGCATTATAGAACCAAGTTATACATACCTCGTAAGTAGATCTTCTATGTGATCCATGACAATGGATGAATCTTTGTCTTCATGTCACTATGGTCATATATTCTTGAACTAGAACATGATTTGTCTTTCTTGATGTACCTTTCATGTTAGCGGATAACATCAACCTCATACAACACCATAATGCATTAGTACAATCATAAGTGCCAAAACCCTAATTAATGAATATCTGCATTCATAATTGTATTAAGGTGATATGACAAGTCTAAGGTTAATCAAGATTGTACTAACCTTAATGAAGACAAACATACCATAAACTTAATCATGAACAGATCTTGAAACATACTTGGATAAGTCATATCTGTCGAGATTGCTTGTAATCTTCTTATGTAATGCCTTGGCCTCATCTCCCTCTGAAACAAGAACTTCTTCACTTATGCAGGTGACCAATCCATCCCAATCCACTTGATTTTCAAAAACTGGATCTGGAGCTAGATTAGGGTTTGTCAAGGAAACCCTAAAAATTCAAACTTTGAATTTGAAACTTCTGAAAGTATAGAAAGATGTGCCTTGATGAGCGGATCAACCTGGTATACTCAGAATTTGAAAACTACAAAGTTTCACCCTTCAGAAATGCTTTTCAATCTCCCGGATTCACTAGGGAGGACCCTGAGTTAGGGTTTGAGTTTCCCGGAGCTTCACCCAACCAATTGGTTTGATCCAAAGCTCTAAACTTCTATTTTCCCAAGGAGCTTCCATTTATGGTCACAGATTTCAGAAATTCCTATTTTTGCAGAAGCCCTAATTTTTCACCTTTTCGATCAAAGTCCCGAACAAGGGTTTGATCAAGCCCGGCGTTCTTACCAACCAAAAAATTCGATCTGGGTCTCTAAATTTTGATTTTGATGAAGAGCATCCAGCCGTGGTCTTCGATACAAAAATTCCAACATTCTCTGAAACCCTAACTTCCCGGAGCCATGAATGAAGGTGCTCAAAATCCCAATTCTGTTTTGACAGAAATATGCACCTGACTGTTTCTGGTGTCACTCCAAAATTTCAGATCTACAGGGTATTAAAACTATTCCAATGGTACCCCAACCTGTTATATTTTCAACCCCATAGGTTTGACATCAAATGGATTCTCTGAGAGAGAGTTATGCCATGTGTCGCAATGTGACTTGTTTATGGGATAAAACAAGAGAGCGAAATTGTATGGTGTCCCACGTGTCACTAGTTTAGTTTTGGCCTTTGGAAAACTTACCTGAGAAATTAAAGTCCGTTCCCTACCTGTCACTTTTTACGAAATTTCATTTGGAGCTTCCTAGCCCATGTTATGACCTTTTTTTCCTAGGTCACCTGTTTATGACTCATATCTAGAAGAGGCAGAAACCCTATTTTGTACAGATCATAAATCACAAAGTACAACGAATTAGAGGTTGTACTTTGGACACAAGGTACATGGGGATCTTATCGTCTACCTGTAATATTTTCAGATCCTGAAACATTTCCAAAATGTATTTATAGAGAAAGTGCTACGATGACTGGTTTTTTCTATATCAAGCCATAACTTCGCAAGAGCAACACATGTCATAAATGCCATACCATGCCTTCTTTCAGGCTAGCTCTGATACCATGTTATTTTTTCAGAATTTACTTCAATTTGATCTAGGATATTAACTGAGAGAACAACATGTACAACATATCTACAGCATATCAATCATGGACACAATAATGCAAGCACACAAGAGACACAGAATTTCACCGGGGAAAACTAAGAAGGTGAAAAACCCCGCAACTTCCTCAGAGATAGATAGAGCAATTATACAAACCAAGTACAAGAGATAGTCTTCTCCTAGAAGCAGCTTCTCCTCCTCCATAAGTGCACCAATCTCCCATGAGTGTGTGAGTGAGAAAGTGAAAATGATCAAATAGAGTGCCTCCCGCACTCTATTTATACTTGACTTGACTTGCCTAATAACCTTTACTAGGTCGGCCTTAACTTAACCACATAACATAATGCTGACAGGGCCAACCCCCAATAGGGTGTTCTAATAACCCTTTTACCCACATGAATCATACAGGGCCGACCCCATCAAGGTGGTCTAATAACCCATCAAGTAAAAGTTACAACACTTACAATATAAATGACGACACTTCCGTATAGAGGAATAATAACATCTCTATAGGAATACAATATACATAGGTGAAATACATTCCAAAGTTACAATTACATCAACAAAATCACTTCATGTCTTTCCATCTATGGTGTTCCTCCAACTCTATAGTGGATGACTCCATCCGCCTATGCTTGTTGCAATGGACACTCACTAGCTCTGCAGCTAAGTGGTATATCGAGCAGCCTCACGGTACCCACTCCACTTTTACATATCCTGCCTCGACATTTATGTAGTTCTTTTAGTTACCCGTCTATTACGACATGGGAGTAGAGATCCTACTATCTTGTAGGAAAAACACGGCCACCCACATCATTGATCACATTCATGAGTGGTGTAAACACCGAATCTTATGCAATATTAAGTTAGATGACCGTATCTTCCTAGATTGGTTTCTGAAATCTCTCCTTCCATCCATTGCCAAAGATGTGGCATCTGAACAACCCCAGTCTGAAGAAGAAGCCATTATGAAAGCCCACCAGTTTGATCTGATCCATGCCCAGTCTGGCTACTTGTATACCATTTACCTGATGCCCCCCGCGACGATTCCTCCCAGAATGATGCCACGGGGGCATCTCATGCCACTGATAGCATCATTGGTCATGTTGTGTCACACAACCAACCCTTTTCAATTACGAGGAATAATACTAGCCCCGACCTTTCATGGGAGACATCTCACTCTGGAGCTGCGACTTCTTTTGCTACCATGAAACACCCCCACCACACTCATGGACCCTCATGTCCACCACAGTGTTACAGTCACGCACCTTCAGCCTATGCACCTCCAGTTTCACCTCCTACATATTATCACCAGCAGATCACTTATTCTCCTGTTCACTCACAAGCCCCAATGACTTATTAGTCACCACAAGAAGTGCTTGCAGCACCACAACAACCAGTCACTCAGACTTACCAACAACCACCATCAACACCAACACCTGGACCACCTCTAGACCCTCCCTCATACTATCCACCGTAGCCTTCTACAGAACCTGTGCAACTTCAAAATCCCCCTGTTTCCCAAGGGAAAGTGTATGCACAACAAAATCCGCTACAAAACCAGAATACACAACGTAATCAACAAGGTCAACAAAACCGCGGAAGAGGACGCAACTAGGGAAACAACCAACCTCAGAACCAAGGCGTTCAGCCACCCAATCCTCCAAATAATAATAACTCTTCCCCCGCAAACCAAAACCCTGATCGACCACTGAAACAAGGAAAGAACCCTAATTTACGAACAAACCACCCATGTTCCATATGTGAGGTATACGACCATTATACACACACTTGCCCCCATTTGGAGCGAGCGCACCAACTTTGGACCGACGACGCCCAACGCCAGGGGCACGTGGCACAACTGGCACCACCTCCTTAACCGCAACCTATGGTGCTGCAGAATCCTTTTCCCACACAAGGAGTGGTAAGCACTCTTCCGTTGGATCCCCCTCCAGGTGTTAGTTTTTCATCATTTGATTCAATAGATCTAGAATCTTAACTGAAAGATGAACATGTACAACATATCAACCATAAGAGACAAGAGACAAGAGACACAAAACATTTCACCGGAGAAAACCAAGAAGGTGAAAAACCCCGCAACTTCCTCAGAGATAGAATAAGCACCAATACAAGGATCACCATGATCAAACCCAAGAGATAGATATCTTTAGTAGCATACTCCTCCTCCACTTGTGTGCACCCCTCATCTTTCTCACTAATGCGAAGTGAGTGAATAAGAGAATGTGTAAAATGAGAGAGACACACTCTCTATTTATACACTACTTTACCTGTCTTTTAACTTTAACTAGGTCAGCCCCAACTTAACCACTTAACATAATGTTGACTAGGCCGACCCCCACTAGGGTGGTCTAATAACCCTTTAACCCACATGACTCATATAAGGCCGACCCCATCAAGTATAAGTTACGACACTTACAATATAACTTGCGACAATAGCAAGTACAACTGACGACACTTCCAATCAGAGGAATAATACATCTCCGTTGGGGATACAATAAAGTACAAATCCAATATACAAGTGAATATCTTCCAAAGTTACAAATACATCAACACTCCCTCTTAAGTAGGAAGGTATTCTCTTGACACAAGTCATCAATACATATAGGCACAAGTCTTCAATTCTGGAGCTGGATCATCGTCACTGGATCACAGAGCATCATCATCACTGCTGCTATACTTGTCATCTCGATCACTAGGATATCTATGAATTCTTCTTGTCATAGGAAGTTCTACAGAGCCATCCCTTTTTCATGCTGGTTGTAGACCTAGCCTCCTGCAGGTCTTCATCATCACTGGCCATTCTGTGGAATCCTCAGGACTTATTACATGCGTTAACAAAATATCGAAAGAGCATCCCGAGACTGATTTACGAGCTTACGGCTCAACCTATCGGATCTCCCAGGATCGTTTACATGTTGACTGTCACAAAAACTTAAAAGAGTGTCTTGATTCCTGCAAGAACTCTAAAGAGCATCCTAGGACTGATTTAAGAGCTTACCGCTCAACCTATCGGATCTCTAGGACTGATTACATCTGACCCCCACCACAAAACCTTAAAAGTGTGTCTTGCTTCCTGTAAGAACTCTAAAGAGCATCCCAAGACTGATTATGAGCTTACGGCTCAACCTATCGGATCTCCAGGACTGATTATATGTGGTTAGGAAAAATCTTTAAAGAGTGTCTTGCTTCCTGCAAGAACTCTAAAGAGCATCCCAGGACTGATTATGAGCTTACCGCTCAACCTATCAGATCTCCAGGACTCATTACATGCCTCTAGTAGCAAAACCTCGAAAGAGCATCCCAGGACTGATTTACGAGCTTACTGCTCAACCTATCAGATCTCCC
Organism: Larix kaempferi; assembly: GCA_027924585.1. Lineage (NCBI taxonomy): Eukaryota > Viridiplantae > Streptophyta > Pinopsida > Pinales > Pinaceae > Larix > Larix kaempferi. The sequence continues at coordinate 114,538 of BSBM01001575.1, forward strand.
GATATCTTTTCTATGCTACATGCACAACCTATCCATGACCATGGAGTATCAACCTGATACTCATGATCATACTGATCATCATCATATGGCACATCATCTTGATGCACATCATCATCGCATGATCATCCTGATCATTGTCACATCATCGTCCTGATGCATATCGTCTGGAGCATTGTCCTGATACATTCACATATGATCATCCTGATCATCATCATAGCATCGTCCTAATGCATATCATCTGAAGCATCGTCCTGATACTCATAACGTATGATCATCCTGATCATCATCATAGCATCGTCTTGATGCATATCATCTGGAGCATCGTCCTGATACTCATCACATATGATAATCCTGATCATCATCATAGCATTGTCCTGATGTATATCATCTGGAGCATCATCCTGATACTCATCATCATCGTATAATCAAACTGATCATACAAAACATCCACCTAATGCATATCATCACACATGATCCAACTGATCATGTAAAGCATCCACATGATGCATATCATCACTCATGATCCAACTACTCATGTAAAGCATCCACCTGATGCATATCATCACACATGATCCAACTGATCATGTAAAGAATCCACCTGATGCATATCATCACTCATGATCCAACTGATCATGTAAAGCATTCACCTGATGCATATCATCACATATGATCATCCTGATCAACATAATGTAGAACATCATCCAAAGCATCGTCTTGATGCTCATCAAACAACGCTTACATCCATAGCCATGGGAAGGATCCTCCTATCACCATGCTTGGAATGGCTCCTGCAAATGTGTCCCATCACTTCTTCCTTGAAGTATCTTCCATCTAAAGAACACCAAGCCTCTCTTTGAAGTACTCAAAATTCACTCTGGATAGTGGTTTAGTCAACACATCTACAATATGCTCATCTATCGCAACATACAGGAGCTTCACTAGTCCTCTATGCACCATATCCCTGATATAGTGATATTTGATCTCAATGTGCTTCGACCTGTCATGGAACACCGGGTTCTCAAACAACTTCACGCAACTCTGGTTGTCACAATAGATACAGGTAGCAACCAACGAGAGATCAAATAACTCAGATAGTAGCTTCCTAAGCCATACTGCCTCATAACTGGCCAAACAAGTTGCAACATACTATGCTTCAGTTGTACTCAGTGCTACGTAGGATTGCTTCCTGCTAAACCAAGAGATCACACCTGATCCCATACTGAAGCAGCACTGTCTACCCAATTTGAATCAACATAACCCTCCAGTTTAAACTTTTGATTTTCATCATACATGAGCCCATAATCAACCATACCCTTCAAGTACCTCAGAATATGCTTTGCAGCAACCAGGTGAACATGTCTCGGATCTGTCAGGAACTAGCTTAGGGTGTTCACAATAAATCAAATATTTGATCTCGTGTTCGTTAGGTACATCAAGGACCCAATCATCTGATGATACATCATGGCATCAACCGACTCTGATTAAGCATCACTCAATAGCTTCAGGTTCGATGCCATATGTGTGTCCATGGCCTTGCAGTCCATCATCCCGAACCGCTTCAAGATCTCTACTACATACTTCCCTTGTCCAAGGAAGATTCCATCTGCACTCTGCCACATCTCTATACCTAGAAAGTAATGCATCATACCGAAGTCCTTCATCTCGATCTTGGAAGCAACCTTCCTCTTCGTGTCGGAAATCAACCTATCATCTCCTATCACAAACAGGTCATCCACATACAATAGGAGTATCACTGGATTGCCTTCCTCAACCTTGTAGTAAAGATTGGAATCTGCTTTACTCTTAGTAAAGCCCAAACTAGATAGGAAGCTGTCTATCCTACCATACCAAGTCCTAAGAGCTTGCTTCAAGCCATACAAGGCTTTCTTCAATCGACACACATATGACTCCCTGTCATGTGTCTCAAAACCGAGTGGTTGCTCCAGAGACACTTCCTCTTCGACTACACCATTCAAGAAAGTTGTCTTGACATCCATCTAGTGTATATTTAACTTCATCACTGCAGCCAAAGCAAGTAGTGTTCTGATGGAAGTGTATCTGGATACATGTGTAAAACTCTCTTCATAATATATCCCCTCTTTTTGGGAGAATCCATGAGCTACAAACCTCGCCTTGTATTTCTCTATGCTACCATCTGCAGCATGCTTGATCTTATAGATCCACTTGGAAGTCACAATAGACTTCCCTTCTGGTCTTGGGACCACATCCCAAACATCATTCTTCATGATTGACTAGTATTCCTTGATCATGGCATTCTTCCATTACAGCATCTCGGATACTGGGAACTTCAATTTCTTCAATGTCTTCAATAGATAGTTTTCTTTGAACTTCATTGCTGGAACAAATGTTGTAGTCCTTCTTTTGTAGGTGATGGTACACAGTCTTTCCTACAAGACAAGTTCAATTGCATGATTAGAAACATCTTATATATTTCAAAACAAGATTCTTATGCATAAAGACATATGTCATACAATCATGCAATTATCTTAGCCAATGCTTCAATACAACATTTATCCATATCCTGTAACTTTCTAGATTCCTTCCATCTCTACCAGAACAATGTTAAGAGTGTGCACAAATCCCAACATGTCAGCAAAGAGGTTTCATTCTAGATAAGTAGCAATGGAATGTTGTACAATACCATAGGCCACTTACCCGTTACTATATTAGTAGTATCTTGTTCATTAATGCAACCTTTTCTAATATGCATAATACATATCCTAAATCTAGGAACATAAGTATGTACATGACTGGACGCCATCATTTAAGTAATCATATATACAAGAAATGACAATTCAAATACTTATCTTTGTTTGGTTGTAGGGTGGACTCCCTCTCAATCTTTGCTTCCTTGCAAGAACTACTGGAGTGTGCTCCCTCTTGATCTTTGCTTCCTTGCAAGAACAACTGGAGTGTGCTCCCTCTTGATCTTTGATTCCTAGATTATCTGTCTTTGAACTTATATCCATCCTGGACCACTATGCATGCTTTAGTGTGTACTAGTGTCATCATTGTGTCATCCTCAAGATCTCATACATAATCATACATTCATTAGTATAATCTCACTACTATCAAAACATTATGATTCTAAATAATCTTAAATATGTATGGTCATGATCATTTCATACATAGGAAATAGACGTTAGTATTCAAGGTTTCAGGGAAGACTTCTTTTACTCATGCATATTCTTATTTGACCATAGACCTCTTTTGGTTAGTCATATCATCAATCAAAGTAATAAACATAATATGCATAAACCCTTGATTACTTAAACTTATAACTTCAAGAATAATCATTATCATTCATACAAAAGTATAACATCCTAACACAAGGATTCTAACTTGATATAGGAAAAAACATACCTAGATTATCATGCTTGATAGTTATGTCTAACATGCCCATATAATGTCTTTTTGTTCTTCTTCAAAGACTTGTGCTAGCAACCTGCATAATTCATAAGTTAACCATTGCATAACCAAAATTATAGATACCTTGTAAGTAGAGCTTCTATGTGATCCATGACTATGGATGAGTCTTTGTCTTCATGTCACCATGGTCATATGTTCTTGATCTAGAACTTGATTTGTCTTTCTTGATGTATCTTTCATGTTAGCGGACAATATCATCCTCATACAACACCACAGTGCATTAGTACAATCATAAGTGTCATAACCCTAATCAATGAATGTACTCTATCATTCACATGCATTCATACTTTTACTAGGGTGATAAGACAAGTCTAACATTAATCAAGATTGGACTAACCTAAATAATATCAAGACAAACATATCATAATTGTAATCATGAACATATTTCAAAACATACCTGTATCTCCTCAAGTCATACCTGTCGAGATTTGCTTGTAGTTTTCTTATGTAAGGCCTTAACCTCATCTCCCTCTAAAACTGGAACTTCTTCACTTATACAAGTGTCTAATTCATTCTCTTCTAGGATTAACCCAATCCACTTTGATTTGCTAAAACTAGATCTGGAGCTGGATTAGGGTTTGTTAGAGAAACCATAAAAATTGAAACTTTGAATTTCAAACTTCTGATTGGATGAAAAGATGTGTCTTGCTGAGCTGATCAAGCTGGTATACTTCAATTTTGAAATCTCCAAAATTTGACCCCTCAAAATTGCCTTTGAAACTTCCAGATCTTCTGGACAGGATCCCAAACTTCCCATCCAAAAGGTTCGATATTGTGTTCTAAACTTCTATTTTTCTGAGGAGCTTCCAGCCATGCTCACAGATTTAAAAAATTCCAACTTTTGCAGAAGCCCTAATTTTCCACCTTTCCGATAAAAATTCTGAAGTAGGGTTTGATCAAGCCCGACCTTCTGCCCAACCAAAAGATTCGATCTTGGTTTCTAAATTTTGATTTTGATGAAGAGCGTTCAGCCGTGGTCTCCGATTCCAAAAATTCCAACTTTCTTCGAAGCCCTAAATTCCCGCAGCAGTGACAAGATAAGAATGAAGGTGCTTAGAATCCAATTATGTTTTGATAGAAATATGCACCTTATTGTTTCTGGTGCATCTCTGAAATTACGATTCCACAGGGTCTGAAACTTCTTTCTGTGGTATCCTGACCTATCTTCTTTCCAACCCCACAGATCTGACCTCAAATAGATTCTCTGAGACAGAGTTATTCCAAGTCGCAACGTGACATGTTTATGGGATAAAACAATATAATGAACTTGTATGGAATGCCATGTGTCACTGGTTCAACTTAGGCCTCTGAAAAGAGGAAGTGTGAAAGTACAATTCGTTCCATACCTATCACTTTTTATGAAATTTTATTTGGAGCTTCCTAGCCCAAGTTGTTACCTTTTTTCCTCGGTCACCTATTTATGACTGAGATCTGGAAGAGGCAGAAACCCTAGATTGTACGGATCATAAAATAGAAATTACAACAAATTAGATGCTATTATTCGGACACAAGGTACATGGAAATGTTATCTACGACCTGTAAAGGTTTCAGATCGTGATCCTTTTCCAAAATGGATTTATAGTGAAAGTTCTATGATGACTGGTTTTTTCTATATCAAGCCCTAGCTTCCAATTTGTCACAAGTGAAACAAGTCTCATAAATGCCATACCATGCCATCCTTCAGGCTAGCTCTAATAACATGTTATTTTTTCATCATTTAATTCAATAGATCTAGGATCTTAACTGAAAGAAAAACATTTACAACATATCAACAATAAGAGACAAGAGACAAGAGAGACACAACATTTCACCGGGGAAAACCAAGAAGGTGAAAAACCCCGCAACTTCCTCAGAGATAGAATAAGCACCAATACAAGGATCACCATGATCAAACACAAAAGATATATATCTTTAGCAGCATACTCCTCCTCCACTTGTGTGCACTCCTCCTCTCTCTCACTAATGTGAAGTGAGTGAATAAGAGAATGTGTAAAATGAGAGAGACACACTCTCTATTTATACACTACTTTACTTGTCTTTTAACTTTAACTAGGTCGGCCCCAACTTAACCACTTAACATAATGTTGATTGGGCCAACCCCCACTAGGGTGGTCTAATAACCCTTTTACCCACATGACTCATAGAAGGACAACAACATCAAGGTGTTCTAATAACCCATCAAGTATAAGTTACGACACTTACAATATAACTTGCGACACTTGCAAGTAACACTGACGACACTTCCAATCGGAGGAATAATACATCTCCGTTGGGGATACAATAAAGTACAAATACAATATACAAGTGAATATCTTCCGAAGTTACAAATACATCAACACAAGGAACCGTGAAACCACAACAACAAATCACCTATGCTGCAACTGATCACCAACATATGGACTCAGGTACTCACCATCTGTTAATGATGTCATCGGCTGATGTCCACCTCCAAACATGCCGAAACCAATATGGCTCCACCTTGAAAGCCATTCCCATTGATAAAGCCACCAACACTCTTCCCATTGATCATCCATTATGCATACCTACTTCACAGTTAGACGGGGTCTCTAAAGCCCCTCACTTCCCACTATGTCAAATCAATAATTATTCTAACGCTTGTGCCACCTCGAATTATAACATTGTGGATGACTTAGCCAAGTCCCTCACTGCTATGTTTGTTGTTGAAGTCCTAAATTGTCCTGCACAGTGAAAAATATTGTTATCTGCCATTGGTGCGATAGACCCTTATAACTCACGAATGATGGCATTCGACTTGGACCAAGCCAAACCACGTTTTCCCTCTACATTAGCATTTCAGGTTTTTGTATCCATTCAGAACCTTGTGATTCATCGATGCATCATCGATGAAGGTGCCTCCACCTACGTGATGTTGACATTTTTCTGGCAGAAGCTTGGATCCCCTACACTAAAACCATCCACAACCGCATTACGAGCTTATGATGGCCGCTCAGCTCAACCATAAGGCCTTTTGGCCAATGTGTTAGAACATTTTTCCACCTATGTACATTAATCATTTATTAATGATGATTAATTAGCCCAAGTGATTAATGATTACATCCCTAAGTTGATTAGCTACTAAATGGTCAATTATCATGAACTAGATAGCAAATGTGAACAAGTGCTGAGTCAAACCAGCTATGTGGAGCGCTCCCCAGGGCAATTAATGCACTCAGCATGCCTAGAGCGCCCTCCTCAGGTCATTTAATGCACTCAGCATGCTTCTCTTCTACCTAGGGCGCATTTGCTCTCTTTGTGGACAATCTTGCCTTGTTTTGTCACATTTTTGACCAATTTTAGACTCCAAACCTCTAACCAACCAGTTTCTTCACATGTGTGAGGTCACATGGGCCTGTCCAGTCATTCCCAACATTCACACTGCAGATTCGAACCAGTTTGGGATGGTTTGGGATATTTTGGTCAACCTAGGGGGGTTTGAGCTTTTTCTAAGCTAGATCAGTGTGAACACTCCAGATGGATTCGAATTCTTCCAGATTTGTATATATGGGTGTTCTTAACCTTTGTTAAGGTTGGACAGTTAATAATATTGACATTATTCACCATTTCATGTGTAATTGTTCTTCATTCATTTAAATTTTTTTATGCCATTCTTGCAAATGTTGTGCAATCTTTCACCAGTGAGGAATCCACAGTAGCTAGATTCAGCTGTGCTTGAGATTTTACATGGTATCAGAGCTCTTGGAGCTAGAATTCGAACCAGCAAGACTGTTGTAGTGGATTTCCAGAAGCAGTGGAGAAACCACATAATTCCTGAGGCCATTGCCTTGAGCTTACTGGAGAAATCTAGTGGCTCCTCTCAGGTGTGATGCTCTCCCGAATGCACCCACTATCCATACAGGGTTCGAATCTATTAGCGTAGATCCCTCCAGAGTGATTTGAGAGTTGTTTGCAGGTACTGAAGATCAGCATTGTCAGCAAGTGCGAATTGCAGCAGAGAGAATGGAGCCATCTCACCCAAACGTGCTCACTCCCTTCAACTATTTCGATTGGAAGGCAGAAATGGTGATTTTGCTGAGATCCAAGGGTCTCTACAGAATCACGATGGGCACTGAGGTTGAGCCAAACTCAGCTGTGGAGAAATCCAAGTTTTTTAACAGAATGGATGAGGCATTTGGCCTCCTTTGTCTCAGCATTTCGAGAGACCTCCTGTTTCATGTAGAAAGTCTAGCAACTCCAAATGAAGTGTGGCTCAAGCTTGAGACACTGTTTGGAAAGACTGATGAGATGAGAGGCCACCAGCTCGAAAATGAGCTTGTCTCACTGAGCCCAGGGAATTTCGATTCCATCCAGGACTTCTTCACCAAGTTCAAGAACTTGGTCTTGCAGATCAGACAATGTGGCATAGAAAAGAAAGAAGAACAGTTGGTGTTGTCCATTCTCTCCAAATTGGGTTCTGAATACTCAGTTTTTGTGTCTTCCTTCAACTCCACAAGGCTCACAGTTAGAGGTTGGAAGATGCCATCCTTGGCTGACTTCATGGAGATGCTAACTCAAGAGCAAGACAAGCTGGTCTTGATGGGCTCCATCAAGCAAAAAGATCAAGTTCTTGCAGCTGGAGATTCGAAATGTGGAAGAGGCAAGCAAAAACCCAAGGGGTCGAAACCTCAAGAGAAGAAGAGGAAGGACGAGAGGCCCAAATCCTCTGAGGGGGTTTCGAATCCTGTCAAGAACAAGGGAAAGAAGGCTGAGAAGACAAAATGTAGCTACTGTCAAAGAGGTTTTCATCCAGAGAGCTCATGCATGAAGAAAACCATAGACACCATGACCCATCTCCTACAGAAAAATAACATTCCTCTTCCTGAAAGTTCCAAGAAGAAGGAGTGCGTTTCTGAAGACAAGGAGAGCTGCCATGCTTTGGTGGCTAGCTCATCTCATTCACCTTTGTTCATCATTGATTCAGGTGCCTCAAGGCACATGGCTTCCTCAAGAGACTCATTTTCTGAACTTGCTCCCTACAGTGGTCTCTCAATTCGAATGGGAGATGACTCAGAAATCCCTGCTCATGGCATTGGGAAAATCTCTATGGAGAATGGCTTCTTCTCCAATGTGCTGTATGTGCCAAATATTGCAGCAAACTTGCTCTCTGTATATCAAATGACACATACAGGAGCAGCAAAGAAGGTGGTCTTCACTCAGGATGAAGTGGAGATATCAGAAGTTTCCACTGGAAAATTGTTGCAAAGGGTGTTGCAGACCATGACATGAAGATGTACAAGTTCTCCCACTTCCTCGAATTTTCTTCACCAAGTGTGCTTCTGTCACATGGGAATGAGACCAGCAAGCTATGGCATCAAAGGTATGGTCACCTAAACTACAGATATCTTCAAGTTTTAAGCAAACAAAATATGGTAGAAGGGCTGCCCCAAATCAGTTTTTCGAGTGGAACATGCAAGGGTTGCATGATTGGGAAACATCCTGAAAGGAAGTATGACAAAGGGAAGGCTAGGAGGGCTGATCAACCTCTTGGTATAGTGCATTCTGATATGATAGGGCCACTCCCCACTCCCTCCTATGGCTGCAGCAAATATGTGCTCACCTTCATCGATGACTACTCAAGGTACTGCTGGTTATTTTTCCTTAAGCAAAAATCTGAAGTCTTTGAATGTTTCAAGATTTTTAAGAGCATGGTTGAGAACTTCAGTGGGAAGGCCATGAAGGTTTTGAGGACTGATAATGGCAGAGAGTATGTCAATAACAATTTGCAGCAGCTCTGTCAAGAGCATGGCATTCAGATGCAACACTCAGTGCCCTATACACCTCAGCAAAATGGTGTTGCAGAGCGCAAAAATAGAGCACTGGAAGAGATGGCAACTTGCATGTTGCAAGCAAGGGATTTGTCTCCTAAATTATGGGATGAAGCTATGAATTGTGCAGCATATGTTCAGAACAGAGCACCACACAAAGCATTGCAAGGAATCACTCCATTTGAATCTTGGATGGGCCACAAGCCAAATGTCTCACATTTCAGAATTTTTGGCTCAAGGGCTTGGGCCAGAATTCCACCGGAGAAGAGAAAGGCATTGCAGCCCCAAAGCAAGGAGTCAATCATGGTTGGGTATGCAGAGGATTCCAAGGGCTACAAGCTCTTTGATCCATCCACTCACAAAAATTTCATTGAAAGAAGTGTCAAATTCGAAGAGGAAGAATTCTTGCAAGCTAGTGAACAAGGTGATGGGGAATGCTCATTTCCTCGTCTTGATGATGAAGTAAGTAGTGATTCTTTCTCTGATATTTCTGATTATGATATTGCTGAAGATGATGTTGATATGGATTCTGAACATATCCCCCCTTCAAGGCCCAAGTGGGCAGAGAAAACAATTCAAAGTGCCGGAGAGCTAGTGGGAGATCCCCAAGATGCTAGGAAAACTAGATCTCAATTTCACAATTCCTTTGCATATAATAATTCTGATCTGAGTGAGGCATGTTATTTGATGGTTGGATCTGATCCAATGTCATATTCAGAAGCATGTACAGACCCAAGATGGCAATCATCCATGCAAGAGGAGATGAACTCACTCCATGAGAACAAAACTTGGGATTTGGTCCCTCTTCCTCCCAAGAGGAAACTAGTGCAATGCAAGTGGATTTATAGAACCAAAATTGGATCTGATTGCTCTGATCTGAAGTATAAGGCCAGGTTGATAGCTAAGGGTTACTCTCAGGTCCAAGGAGTGGACTATACAGAGACATTTGCACCGGTGGCAAAGATGGACTCCATAAGACTAGTTTTGGCAATTGGGGCTTCCAAGCGATGGGAGATTCATCACATGGATGTAAAGAGTGCCTTTATTCATGGGAATCTGAATGAGGAGATATATATGCAGCAGCCTGAAGGTTTTATTTCTGATCATACACTTGTTTTCAGGTTGAACAAGTCACTCTATGGGCTCAAGCAAGCTCCTAGAGCATGGTATACAAAAATGGACAATTTTCTGCTATCTTTGGGGTTTGAGAGGTGTAAGTCTGATCCAAATGTGTATATGCAGCATGTTAGTGATCTGATATTGATTATTGTACTGTATGTTGATGATCTTTTGATCACTGGTAGCTGCACCAAAGAACTTGACTCAGTTAAGAGAGCATTGCACAGTGCATTCTCCATGACCGATCTAGGATTGCTAAAACAATTTCTGGGTTTGGAGATTGATCAATCTGTGAATGGAATTTCTGTATGTCAGTCAAGGTATGCTTCAGATTTGCTACAGAAATTTAAGATGGCTGAATGTAAGTCTGCAAAATTTCCATTTCTTTCAGGAGTTAAGCTTATAGAATGGGGTTCTTCACCACTAGTTGACAGTTCGTTGTATAGGCAACTTGTTGGGAGTTTGCTATATCTTACTCATTCTAGACCAGATTTGTCATATGCTGTTGGGGTTGTTGCAAGGCACATGCAAGAGCCTCATGAGATCCATTGGAAGGCAGCCAAGAGGATCCTTCATTATGTTCAGGGTACTAAGTCTTTTGGTATCCATTATGCTGCTGGTTCATCCCTTGAACTAGTAGGATTTACAGATTCTGATTGGGCCGGTGATTGTATTGATCGGAAGTCAACTTCCGGTTATGTATTTATGCTTGCACATGGACCTATATGCTGGTCAAGCAAGAAACAAAGCACTATTTCCTTATCTTCAGCTGAGGCCGAGTACAGGGGAGCAGTCAATGCAGCCACACAATGTGTTTGGTTGCAAGGTATTCTTGCAGAGTTCGGGATTGTCTTTGATTCACCCACTATTCTTTGGTGTGATAATCAAAGTACAATCAAGATTTCTATCGATCCAGTACAGAGACAGAGGACCAAGCACATAGAGATACACATGCATTACATTCGGGGTTTGGTGCATGACCGGATCATAGCATTGCAGTATTGCCCATCCAGTGAGCAAACTGCTGATATCTTCACCAAGTGTTTTACCGAGAAGACCTTCACTCACCTTAGATCTTTGCTTGGGGTGAGTGATGCATGGTGATGATTGGTGTATTTTGATATATGCCACATGTCCATTTTAGAGGGGAGGTTTTATTTCCCATGTGGTTTTCCTCCTTACCTTGGTTACATGGACAAATAAATTTTATGATGTAAAAGGTGACTTGAGCCTAGTTGCCAAGGCCTTAATTTTTGATATTTCACTAAGTCTAGCTTAAGGGGGGGTTTTAGAAAAAATTTCCACCTATGTACATTAATCATTTATTAATGATGATTAATTAGCCCAAGTGATTAATGATTACATCCCTAAGTTGATTAGCTACTAAATGGTCAATTATCATGAACTAGATAGCAAATGTGAACAAGTGCTGAGTCAAACCAGCTATGTGGAGCGCTCCCCAGGGAAATTAATGCACTCAGCATGCCTAGAGCGCCCTCCTCAGGTCATTTAATGCACTCAGCATGCTTCTCTTCTACCTAGGGCGCATTTGCTCTCTTTGTGGACAATCTTGCCTTGTTTTGTCACATTTTTGACCAATTTTAGACTCCAAACCTCTAACCAACCAGTTTCTTCACATGTGTGAGGTCACATGGGCCTGTCCAGTCATTCCCAGCATTCACACTACAGATTCGAACCAGTTTGGGATGGTTTGGGATATTTTGGTCAACCTAGGGGGGTTTGAGCTTTTTCTAAGCTAGATCAGTGTGAACACTCCAGATGGATTCGAATTCTTCCAGATTTGTATATATGGGTGTTCTTAACCTTTGTTAAGGTTGGACAGTTAATAATATTGACATTATTCACCATTTCATGTGTAATTGTTCTTCATTCATTTAAATTTTTTTATGCCATTCTTACAAATGTTGTGCAATCTTTCACCAGTGAGGAATCCACAGTAGCTAGATTCAGCTGTGCTTGAGATTTTACACAATGTACCCATTCAATTAGCTGGAAAAATGATCCTTATCAACATAGAGGTCATCAATGCCCAACTTGATTACAACCTCTTACTTGGACGCAGTTACATGTATGCCATGAAGGTTGTTGCTTCATCCTTTTTCCACACCATGATGTTCTCCCATGAGGGACGCGTGATCAAGATCGATCAACTGATGTACTACAATCCTAACACCCCCGCCACACCTGAAAATGTTCTCCCTATGATTGAACAACCCATTCACAATGCACCTACGCCATTCATATCCACAGTCGGACCCGAGATATACTTAGATACACCCATGACTTCTACGTTCCAATACATTCCACCACCTTTACGGACAGCTGAAATATCTGATTTGTGCACCCTCTCACAGGAACCCAACCAACAACCCCCTTTACTGCTGTAAGCACCCTCAGTTCCTAGTCATGTAGGAGCCACACCAATCCACACTATCCCATTCATATTCCCCCCTTCAGGATCAATCAGCACCCCAGTAATGGCTACGCTCAATCCTCCTGGGTTAACGTTAGGACTACCTGTGTGGTACCTTCCCACCCCAAATCCTCCCCCAACACCAAATGTCATTTTACAACTTGTCCAACCAATGACCATAATGAACCGACCAACTCCAAGGGTGACAACTGCATCAACATCTAGTAATGCACCCCCTCCACCCCAGTACACTAGGGGAAGAGGCCCACAAACCTACACTGCTCCACCTGCAACCTACACCGCCCAACCTACTCCAAATATGACAAAGAATCCACCGCCATTTCATGCTCCCCTCAAGTGCCCTTTGTGTGACGATTTGGGCCACGCTACCCACCAATGTCCGCAATTACCAGCACTTCAGGAACACATGCAAACATTAGATGACGATCCCAAAATCCTCGTCGTCACACTTGACCCTACCCCTAAGCCCCGCGATAAATTGTTATGTACTAATCACCCTTGCGGGATATGCGGTATTTACGACCATTACTCACATCACTGCCCAGATCTCCCGGAATACAGATTGGCTCTTTATGAACTAACTCATTTCGATTCAGAAACATCCTCTCTTACCATTGAAGAAATTTATCCCTCACCATCTTCCTTTTTAGGAGAGATCAATACCATTTATATAATTTCATCCACCAGTGCACCTCAGTTGACTGATTTGATGACACAGTGCTTCCGTAGTGACGAGGAAATCCTCGAAGCACTAACCGCACCCGACTACATTTGGGATGATATGCACCATCAATCATACTTCATCCCTGAAGCGTCTACCACCTCCACGGCAACCCAATTCTCTATCAAATCCAAGTATTTCCTTCCAACCAAGGTTGACTGGTTTAAATATCCCATCCCAACTTTCGATGCCTTTGAGGAAGGTAATATGGCCAATATTTCACCCATCATAAAAGTTGACATCTCTACCATGCCCGGAATACCCAAACTCATTTATTTGGGTGCATCATTCACTGAGGATGAGGTTCAAGCTTATAAGAAGCTCTTCCAAGAGTTTCATGACGTCTTTGCATGGTCCTACACCGCGACTCCTGGTCTTGACCCCACTATCGTAGAACACCACATCGACACTTGGCCCAACGTACCACCCATTCGCCAAAAACAACGCCCCATCCACCCATCTAACCTTCCTATCGTCAAAGCTTAAGTTGAGAAGCTTCGTACAACTGGGTTCATTTCCCCATTGCTTATGCCACCTGGGTTTCCAACCCGGTACCAGTCAACAAAAGGCAAGGCACTATTCGTGTCTGTACTGATTTTCGTGACTTAAACCAAGCTTTCCCCAAAGACAAATTCCCCACACCTTTTATCGACCAGCTTATCGATGCCTGTGCGGGGCATGAGACACTATCTTTCATGGATGGTTTCTCTACATATAATAAAATTTAGATCCGTAAAGAAGATCAGTACAAGACTGTCTTCACCACCCCATGGGGTACCTTCGCTTATCGCGTTATGCCTTTCGGCCTTTAAAAAACTGGCGCCACCTTTCAATGGGCCATGACCAATTGTTGTTGGCTTCTGCTGACCCAGAGGTTTCCAATTAGACCCAGGTTCATTGCGGTTCCCCCTTTTGACCAACAAAACCCCTTCGCACCGGCCCTTTCGGCAACAACCTATGAGCAGGCTGAGGTCTCACCCGAGGTGTATCTTATGGGGTATTGCAGAATCAGGTTTCCATAGTAAATGATGACTTGTTTATATGAACAAGCTGCATAGGGCAGGACAGAAGGAGTGCGCTGCGGGTCAAAGCGATGTAGTACGTAGTAGGATCTACACTGCGAGCGACTACGGTGTGGTGATGGCAACGCTGTGGGCCTCACTAAGGGCTCTTACTGTTGTGAATCTTCTACTGGAACTACGAATCAACCACACTTATCCTCTACTTGGAAGATCTTGAAAAGGTTAAGGCACTGAGATGAATATCACCCATCCATCCATTCAGGAACTTATTGGTTATCTTTCTAGCATTCATTCAAGGACTTAGATTATCACAATGTGAACTGAATTGATAGATGCGACTAACCGTGTTGTGTTCCTTCACTGTGTTTAAGAAAGCATTAAACCTAAATGATTGATTCACGATCTTAACATATAATTGAAATGTTCGCCATTCATATGTTCTTGTGGAACCTAGCATATCATTCCCAAACTTCTCCTATTGGTAAATTCATATCAAAGTTCTCCTATTACAGCATGCAAGGAAACATTCAAACATTCAATATAAAGACAATACAGACGGTCATTCATTCATTAAACATAATCGCATAACACAGGATTTAACGTGGTTCACTTCCTCGGATGGAAAGCGACATCCACAAGAACGATTGGTAATATATTTATTTCAAAAGGGATGGGGCAACCATTCTTAGTCTGCGCACTTAGCTGCAGACTCTCCTTTCTCTCGGCTAGGTCTCTGCGCACATAGCTGCAGAGCCTTTACAATATTCTCAGCTCGGAGAGATTTCTCAATATAAAAGGTTATATCGAGATTACTCTAGCAACTAGCATCTAGCCCCCAAAAATAGAGCAACCCCATCCCATACAAAATTGTCTTCTTAAATAGATCATGCCTGAAGGTCATGTCTGTACAATGTCAGAGACCTAAAAACCCAAAACCCTAAGGGTTTTGAAAACTGCGCCGATTTTCCAAACCGGCTTACTGGCTCCTAGTAGCATCTGCTTGATCATGGTGGATCTCCACGTCCTCATCCTGTCACTATCGACCTTCCTGTCGCACATGTTCCTATAGGCTGCTTCTGCCGAACCGCTTCTCTCTAACGGTTTCACCTTCCAAGCATGCCAAACATCACTTTCCTTAACAACCCACGTGTGCCCGCCTTCCTGATTTGCTTATGTCCGCCGCTCGGTAATCTTCGAATATCTTTCCAAAAATGGCTGCTACCGATCCAACCGGTACCTGCACCTGATACTTGTCCAGCATTCTGCTTTGCTGGCTCCACGTGGCCTCCTAACTCCACAGCACTACTTTTGCATAGTACTGGTCTTCGCATCACGGCCAAAACTTTGATGCTGCACGCAACTCTGCTGTCTGATCCAAAGTTGGATGCTGTGCATAACTTCGCAGCATCCTCAATACTTAGGCAAAATTGTATTTCTGAGTTGCGCTTAGCTCAACTTTCCCTGCTTATCTCAAAAAGGTGTTTCCAAAATTTTTGTCTCAACCTGGGCCCAACATGCCCCTAACACTTACATGTGGCTCGTCCCCGAGCGACTTGCTGCTTTAGTTGTCTCACTCTGCTCCGCGACTGGTGGGACTAGTTTGGCCGCGAACTCGTTATATACACCGAGCAACTGCTCCACTGCTTGTCTGGTATCCTGCTCAACTTGCTGAACTGTTTCAAGCAGTGTTGGAGTTATCTCTTCTCCAATCTGGTCCTGTACCTGCTCCTGGTTTTCACGCAGTTCCTTTATCTTATCCTCTATCTGCTGCGATACTGCTGTAGCATCCTCCAGGAGTTGCTGTGACTAATTGTCCATCTCAGTCTCCTTCTCTCTTAATACTTGGACTTGCTTCTTTCATCCTGATACTTCCTTGTACTTGGACAACCTCTCCCTGGGTGGCAAAGCCTTGAGCTCTGCATCCAACTTTTCTAATGCGGTATGTTTTTCTTTTATCGCGGTCTTTACCTGTAGTAGCCCCTGATCCTCTTCAAGGGCGGTGAATGCCTTGGAAACTTGTTCCAACAGATCTTGGCACTGAGCCATGCCACTTGTTATGTTCTACGCGGCAGTCTTGATGGCTTGCTCTCTCAACTGTTGCTCAGTTAATGGCACCTGCTCATTCAGCTTATCCTTCAATGTGGCAATATCGGTCTCATAATAAATCTCTTTATCATGCATCTCTAACTGCAAGGATCTCACCTTATCTCCGATCCTTAGAACTGTGTCTGTAGGATCATCCTGGATTTCTATGCCTTCAATATCCTTCGCAAAATTGGATATGGTAGTCTCCAAATTTTTTCAGCGGTCGAGTTCGTTCCGTAGCTGCATTTATGCGTGTAGCTGAATTTGCCTGTTTGATGCAATGATCTCTACTTGTGACTTCATCGACTCCACCATCCGGTCATGCATCTCCTCAACGATCTGAATGTGGATGAAGTGCAATCCTGGTAAGGGGATTTTGGCTAGGTCGAGCTCTACCCTCTTGACTCCCTTTGCGTCCAACACAACTTGTTCTGCCATTGGCAATGTAACAACCAATGGGTCCACATGGACAATTCTAGTCTTCGACGGCAACGTTATTGCTAACTGTGATGGTTCTTGTTGCGAGGTCCCTATAGTCCTCCCTTCAGCTCCTGCTTTCCGTAGCAAGGTAAGGTTTTTCTGGACATCGTCCATTTTCTTCATCAGACCTTGCATTGCGAGCTGCATCTTCTGCAGGTCATCCTGGATGACCATGTCCTTCTTTTCTGTAACTACCATGAGCTCCTTCATTTGCTCTGAGACTGTTTCAGCTATCATCTCGTAGTCATCATCATTGAGGACTGCCTCCGATTGAATCTTTGTGGCCTTCACCTTCTTCCTTGACTTTGGCTTCTGCGAAGTCTCGGGTTCTTTTCTCTTCCCTGTTTCTTCAGTGATTGGGCATGAGAGCGGGATTGGCTCATCTTCTACTGAATCTGTCTCCACGTCCATAACTTCTACGCGGAACTCTGGTGGCCAATCTTTCATGAGTTCTTCAACGTCCTACTCATACATGATGTAGTTCCTTGGGAACCACTCTGATTTTTTTCGTTTGTGCTTTCGGCGATATGAAGATACATTTCATATCCGCCTCAAAGTCGATGACGCAGATATACTTCACCGTGACTTGCTTTGTAATGTGGGCTTTCTTCGTGATTGCATCACGCAGCTGGATATAGTACTGGTAAAAGACTTCTGCTGTCACATGCTGGCACTCTGCATTTGTGTTTTCCCAAATGTTGACAAACTTAAACCCTCTAGGATCATTGGTGTCCATAATGATGCCCACATAATCTCACAGCTCCTTCCATCCACAAAAAGCAATCAGGACGATCAGCTAGGTGAAATGGAATTGGCTGCCATTCACCTGTGTGTCATTGAGTTCTTCAAGGAACTCATTCAACAGAAACTAACACCAATTAAAGTTGGTGCCTTCAGCCGCTGTGACACCAAGGAGTATTGTGCCCACAGGCACTTCCGAAGGCCTAGCTGTTTTGAGTATCTTTCCTACGAGCAACTGTGTTACAAATTTTGTTGCTCTATCCTCTATGTCATCTATTGGGGAGCCTCTTTTTTCCTTCACCACCGTATGGGTTTTCTTCATCTTCTCAACAACCTCTTTTTCTTTGCTCTTCCCCTGGAAGAGTTGCTTAGGATCCTTACTGTTCTTTCTTAGCCCGATGATGCGGTGGATCAAATTGATTTTAATATCAATGTTCCTATCCAGCCACATATAACCTTGGTGGATTCACACCATGAGTGTGCGAACGATGATATTAAGTTCTGGGGAATGGTCAAAATGTGGCAAGCTGAGAAAGTTTAGTAGCCACGACTGAACGATAGGTGTTAGCTAGCTCTCAACAACCAGGTTAAGAGTTCCCTTGGCATCCTTTTTCCAGCACATATAGTGGTTTGGTTGAAAATCTGGGTACTTGGGAACATCTGGCTTGTCCTTCTTCATTCCCAAGAGGTCATAATCCTCCCATTTACATTTTGCTATCTTTCCCAACAGATTCTTAGAAATCTTTACATGTTTTGAGATAGGTGATAGCGAGATGTCATATCTCACATTCTTGAACAATTTAAACACAGGGGCATTCAATGCTCGTAGGGAGATATATTCGGGTGTCATCTTCAAGGGTTCTTTCTGAAAGACTGGCAATTTTTTTGCTGAGGATCCCATCTTTATGACCTTGGATCGAGGTGGAGCTATGTCCTTTCCATTATCTTTCGCTTTTTCCTGCATTGTCGGATTAATTCTTGGTGATCTGTGGGATCCTTCACCTTATTCTACAGCGACCTTCTTAACTGGAGTTTTCATTAACTGTTGAATCCCTCCATGCTGAAAGATACTTAGTGCTTCTTTAAGGGTCAGTTCTTCTTTTCTATAGGAAGGTTCGGACATTCACTAATGAGGTAGCGGCTAAGGCAGACAAAATACAGATGGCTATTAGCTCGGAGAGGTTAATCACAAGAAAATTCTAAGTGCTCGGTAACACCCGCGAGTCTCCCAACGGTGTTATTTATAGGCGTAGCAGACCCCCTCCCGTGCCCTTCAATGGCTAGATAGGCGTTTAATGTGGTGTCCGTTGGCAAATTTGAGCATATCCTTCGGTATTTTCCGTCGTCAGCGTGCTTAGAATGGTTATTTTCTCTTTAATTGCTGAAGCAGTTGCTGCAACGGTCATCTAACGGCTATTTTTCTGAAAATCCATGCAATGACTATTTTTCTCTGAGTGCTGCGCCGAACTACATGACAATCCATTTGCAATCCTGCGCAGATACTTCGTAGTGCCAAAAATTTCCAACTTTTTTTTTTCCCCCGCACAGCTTCGATAGTGCTGCGCGGTGCATAGATCATTCTTCTTATCACACCTTCTTCCTTTTATCATACATGTACAAACTCGTTTACATTTCTAGTGTCCAATTTCAACTGTACTTGACACTTAGAACTTCCTTCCTTTGCTCGTTATTCAAGGTTCTACGAAGCAGTGCTATCATGGTATAGCTTTAGCCTGCTTCCATTTATCAAGGTTGGCAAAGTATCACCAGCTAAATTGGCTAACTAGACTGCACTAGTGTTAGTAACATGTATCACAGTATATGGGCCAAGCCAATGCATCTTAAATTTACCAAGGAATTTCATGAATTTGGTATCATACAGGAGGACTAGGTCACCTACTTGAAAAAACTTTTTCTTTATATGGCGATCATGCCATGCTTTCTCGCGGCCCTTCTGAGTTTGCTGGTGGAAGCCTGCGATGAAGCAATATTACTCCAATCCCAATAAGTGTAGCAATCTCTCTTCTAGAGCTTTGCAATCTGCCATCCCTGTAAATGCAGAGATTCTTAAACTAGGGACAATATATTCCATAGGCATTATAGCCTCCTTCCCATAAACCAACCAAAAGGCTGTCTGTCCTGTCAGTTTCTTGCATGTGGTCCTGTATGCCCATAACACAGATGAGATGCGCAGGTCCCAATCATCTCTATTTACATTGCATACCTTAGTGAGTGCGTTCTCCAATATTTTATTGAAAGCCTCTACAGTACCATTCGCCTATGGATGATATGGAGTACTGCGCTGATGACAAATGTGGAATTCTTCCGTAAGTGCCTCAATAGTCTTGTTCAAAAAGTGAGTACCTTGGTCACTCATCAAAATCTTCAGACAACCAAATCTAGTGAGTATTTCTTCAAAAATAAACTGTACAGCAGTACTGGTGCTGCACTCCTTAACTGGTTTTGCTTCCGCCCATCTGGTGAGGTAATTAGTAGCAGTAATAATATACCTTGCACCCGTTCTTTTTCCTGGTGGGTTTATAGGACCCACAAACTCTATTGCCCATTTTTCAAATGGCTGCAGTGTCAACTGTGGATGCAATGGCATCTCATCGCGGCATGATGGTTTTCATGTTCTCTGACAGACATCACAGTTCCTGCAATGTTCTTTGGCATCTTTATGGAGCGTAGGCCACCATAGCCCTGCACGCAATATCTTCTGCGCGGTAGCCCTTCCTGCATAGTGACCTCCTGCGATTATTGAGTGTGTGTCTGCTAAAATAAATGGCTTCTCATGATCGAGTATGCACCTGCGTAGGACTTCATCCGACCCAAGTTTGTATAGCTAACCTGTAATTATAGTGAAGTCCGTGGTGCACACAACTAACTGTTTTTTCTGATGGACAGAGAATTCCTGGGGTGCTAGCCCCGTGGTTAGGAAATCAATGATATCCTTGTAATAATAATCGACAACCTGTATAGAAAATAGCTGCGCATCAGGTAAACTCTCTTCAATGTTCATCGGCTCCTCTCCTGACTCAATCCTTGACAAATGATCAGGTCCCAAGTTCAATCTACCTGGCTTGACAACAATCTCAAAGTCATATTCCTAGAACAGCAATAGCCATCTGCATATGCGTCCCCCTAACACTGGCTTGTTGACCAAATATTTCAACGCAAAATGGTCAGTAAACATAAGGAAGTGAGATCCCAACAAGTAGTCTCTAAATTTTTGTAGGGCATATACCATCGGAAGGCCTTCCCTCTCAATAGTAGTATAGTTCTTCTCTACTGTTGAAAGCTTTCTGCTCGAAAATGCAATAGGGTGGTCAATACCTCCCTCTCCTGGCTGAGCCAACACGACCCCCAGGGCAATACATGATGCGTCAACATGGACATGGAATGGTTTTGTCTAGTCTGGAAAGACTAGAATCGGCGTAGTGACCATCTTTTCTTTCAATGTATCAAAACCCTATTTGCATTCTGCGTTCCAAATGAACGGTGCGTCCTTCTTCAACAGCTTTTCCATTGCTGCGGTTATCTGTGCATAACCCTCTATGAATTTCCTGTAGTATCCAGTATGGCCTAAGGTAGAGCGCAACATCTTGACTGAATTTGGTGTTGGTAAGTTTGCGATGACTGCAATCTTCGCAGGGTCTACCATCAATCCTTGCTTATAGACAATGTGGCCAAGTAAAATTCCATAGGGCAGAAAAAAAATACACTTCTTCAAATTCAAGGATATTTGATGCTGTCGGCACTTTTCTAGCATCATACGGAGATTCGCGCAATGATTTTTCAATAGACCAAACACAGTCCAATCATCAAAGTATGCTTCTATAAACTTGTGCATAAAATCTTTAAATGCTGCGACGACGAATCTGGAGAATATGGCAGGTGCGTTCTTTAGACCAAAAGGCATGACGGTGTATTGGAATGACCCCCATTCTGTAGCAAATTTCGTCTTATGCCTATCCGCAGGATCAATCCTGATTTGATGGTAACCAGAGAAATCATCAATGAAAGAATATGCCTCATTACCTCCAACGTTATCAAGCACTTCGTCTGTGAATGGAGTAGGAAATGGGTCATGCATGGAAGCATCATTCAGTTTTCTGAGATCCACACAAATCCTGATCTCGCCTTTTGCTTTCTTGTCTTGAACAACCATGGGGCTAATCCATTCGGATACTTCGAATGGTTCAATGATTCCTACCTCTAGCATCTTATCTAGCTCTACACAGACTTTTTCCTTGTAGCGCGGATTTAATCTGTATGGCCTCTGCTTGACAGGATTAGCACCTGGCTTTAAAGGTATTTTCATGACCCCTAGGTCTCCCAAAATTCCTTTCATCTCTGTAAATTTTGTCGAAAACAGTTCCTGATACTCATGTAAGGTATCTGCGATCTCTGCAATAGTCTGATCATCCCAATAATCTCCTATTGATGCGAACTTCAGCTCTTTGTCTGTGCCAATGTTCACTTTTTGTGTTTTTACTGGTCCAGTCATATCTGGGATTTCCAACGGGGGTCCTTCTACCTCGTGCCTACCTTCTGACTCTGGTATATCTATGTTGCATAGGTCCTCCTCATCATCTTCATTTGTATCATTGGTATCTTCAGCTAAGTTGTAACACTCGATAAAGTGATCCTCATGTTCCTTCCATTCTGATTGTAAGTGTGCAGGAACGCAATCTATCCCAAAAAATTCTTGCAATGTTATGTTTTGATGACGACAGTCGTCCTGGAATATGCGCTTTTTGATTAGCTGTAATGCTTCATGGATTAATGGATTCTCATCTTCAAAACTGAAGTCCTTTTGGAAGTTTGCAGTGAGCAGCTTCCAATCAGTGAGTTCGCTGCGCAACTCCAGGTCTAGGTACCATTTTTCTGGGATACCCGCATCCAATGTATGTACAAACAAGTGTACCCATTCTGTAGGTGGTCTTTCCACCCATGCCTTTGAACAGACTTCAATATGCTGACTAGGGTATGTCCGTCCATTATACTTTTCGAAAGGTAAAGTAACCTTTTCGGCGAACCGGATCTGCATCTTAGTTCTGCATTGAACCCAAGTGGTCAATGTCTTCTTATGTGCATTCCACCATTTGGCAGGTGTATCGCGCAATGCTATATCTAAGGCTGATAGTCTATGCTCATCTGGTATAGCTGTAGTATATTCCCTTATGAAACTGTAAACATTAGTAGAACCATCATATGTGGGAATAGGACTCACCTCTTTTCCTATCTAGCGCAGTGATTTCATAACCTGCGCACATCTTCTTGCTGATACTTCATGCATGCGGCTTTGCCAATTCTCCAGTCTTGTATCCGATTCAGAGATACAAGAAGTGTCACATCACCAAATGAGCATACCGTCCGCAGTAGGATTAATGTAGTCTTCCTTGTTCGCAGTCAGTTGGTATAGTCGGTCTAAATCTTGAGCTTGGGATTCCTCCTGAGTCGGCTCACTGTATCTGTCACCATCTTTAGGATCCAATGGTGCGATGACCCTAAGATGCTTCCCTTCAAAGATCATCTTCTTTGTCTTCAATTTTATGATAGCCAAGTTATCCATAGCCCAATGAATTCCCAATATTGGTAGAAAAGGTTGATTATCATCCACAATTTCAATAACTTCAAAGTCTGCATGACTTTGTACTCTGTCGATGTCAACTACTACATTAGCTAAGCAGCCAAAAGGTATGACGAGCGACTATGGTGCGGTGATGAAAATGCTGCGGGCCTCACTAAGGGCTCTTAATGCTGCAAATCTTCTACTGGAACTGCGAATCAACCACACTTATCCTCTACTTGGAAGATCTTGAAAAGGTTAAGGCACTGAGATGAATATCACCCATCCATCCATTCAGGCACTTACTGGTTATCTTTCTAGCATTCATTCAAGGACTTAGATTATTACAATGTGAACTGAATTGATAGACGTGACTAACCGTGCTGCGTCCTTCACTATGTTTAAGAAAGCATTAAACCTAAATGTCTGATTCATGATCTTAACATATAATTGAAATGTTCGCCATTCATCTCTTCTCATGGAACCTAGCATATCATTCCCAAACTTCTCCTATTGGTAAATGCATATCAAAGTTCTCCTATTACAGCATGCAAGGAAACATTCAAATGTTCATTCTACAGACAATACAGACAGTCATTCATTCATTAAACATAATCACATAACACAGGACTTAACGTGGTTCACTTCCCCGGATGGAAAGCTACGTCCACAAGAATGGTTGGTAATATATTTCTTTCAAAAGGGATGGGGCAACCGTTCTTAGTTTGCGCACTCAACTGCAGACTCTCCTTTCTCTCGGCTAGGTCTCTGCGCACACAGTTGTAGATCCTTTACAATATTCTCAGCTCGGAGATATTTCTCAATACAAAAGGTTATATCATGATTACCCTAGCAACTAGCATCTAGCCCCCAAAAATAGAGCAACCCCATCCCATACAAAATTGTCTTCTTAAATAGATCATGCCTGAAGGTCATGTCTATACAATGTAGAAGACCTAAAAACCCAAACCCTAAGGGTTTCCAAAACTGTGCCGATTTTCCAAACCGGCTTGCTAGCTCCTGGTAGCGTCTGCTTGATCATGGTGGATCTCCACGTCCTCATCCTGTCGCTATCAGCCTTCTTGTCGCACGCGTGCCTACAGGCTGCTTCTGCCGAACTGCTTATGTCTAACAGTTTCTCCTTCCAAGTGTGCCAAACGTCGCTTTCCTTAACAACCCACGCATGGCCTCCTTCCTGATTTGCTTATGTCCGTCGCTCGGCAATCCTAGAATATCTTTCCAAAAATGGATGCTACCAGTCCAACTGGTACCTGCACCTGATACTTGTCTAGCATTCTGCTTTGCTGGCTCCACGTGGCCTCCTAACTCCGCAGCACTGCTTCTATGCAGTACTGGTCTTCGCATTACAGCCAAAACTTTGATGTTGCACGCAACTCTACAGTCTGATCAAAAGTTGGATACTGCGCGAAACTTCGCAACATCCTCAATACTTAGGCAAAATTGTATTTCTGAGCTACTCTCAGCTCAGCTTTCCCTGCTTGTCTCAAAAAGGTGTTTCCAAAACTTTTGTCTCAACCTGGGCCCAACAATTGTTTTCATGACTTGGTTAACATCATTTTGGTCTACCTCGACGACCTCACGACTCGATCCAAGAAATGGTCCAACCACCTGAATGACCTCTGGCAAGTCTTTCTACGTTGTCGCAAGTATCAAATCCGCTTGAACCCACTCAAGTGTGTATTTTGCATCCCGACAGGCCGGTTGTTGGGTTTTATCATTTCACAGAAAGGAATTGTGGTAGATCCATTAAAATTCCAAGCCATTCTAGACCTCCCATCACCATGTACACTTCGACAGTTACAGAGCCTTCAGGGGAGGGCCAATTTCCTCCATCGTTTTGTCTCCGACTATGCCACAATGGTTCACAGTTTTCTTTGTTTGCTCCGCACTCACATCCCTTTTGTTTGGGACGACCAAGCACAAGGAGCTTTCAAAGACCTGAAAAAATATCTCACACATGCCCCATTGATCTCCCCTCTGGATTTCTCAAAAGACTTCATCCTTTACATTTTGGCATCCGACTATGTCGTTTCTGGGGTTCTTATTCAAGAAGATTCTAGTCGTCAAGAGCATGTCATTTATTATGTGAGCCAAACCTTATCAGGCCCACCGCTACATTACCCATATGAAGAGAAAATGGCCCTCACAGTCGTCTTTTCAGTTCAAAAGTTGTGACATTACATCCTCATAAGCCACACTACAGTTGTCGCAAACTCCAACGCCATGGTCTATCTCTTGAATCATCACCTTCTTCAAGGCCGAGTCTCTATATGGGTCATTATCCTACAAGAGTATGATCTGACTTTCACAACCCCTAAGAGTACTAAAGCCCTTGTGCTTGCACAACTCATGATGGATTTACCATCCCTCTCGCTATCACCCTCAGTCACTACTAGTCTAACTGATGACCATTTGTTTATGATCTCATTAGATGACCCTTGGTACGACGACATCTTGGTGTACCTCCGAACAAAAAAGTTTTGAACTGATATTGACCATGATGGACGTCACCGCATCTGTCACCATGCTTCCCTCTATCTCCTCCTAGGCGATGTTCTATATCGATGCAGTATTGACACTATCCTATGACGTTGCCTCACACGAGAGGAAGCAGAAGAAGTTCTCAATGACTGTCATAGCGGTGCCTGCGGCGTCCATTTCTCTGGAATGGTCACTTCCCAAAAGGTAATCCACGCAGGGTATTTTTGGCCCTCACTATTATTGATTTCATCACAGCGATCAAACATTGCCACAACTGTTAGCTCTTTTCCCCAAGGAAAGGACACCCCCCGCCCCCCTTATACAGTCGTCACCACTGGCCCTTTTTGAAAATGGGCCATTGACTTCATGGAATGTAATCCTCCCTCTGCCAGTGGCCACAGATACGTCATTGTGGATGTGGACTACTTTACCAAATGGGAAGAAGCCATGCCTACCTTCAGCTACAAAGCCGATACTGCATCCGGCTTCTTCTTTAACCACGTCATTACTCATTTCAGAGTCCCTAAGTAACTCATCTCCGACCATGGATCTCATTTTGAGGACTCTATCTGGAAAGAGTTGTCAACCCTCCTCAAATTCAAACATCAATACGCCTCCCCCTACTACCCCCTAGGGAACGACCAAGTCGAGGCCATTAAATAAATTTTGAAGACCATCCTTCAATGCACCATCGACCAACATAAGTCCAATTGACATCATATTCTTTTTCCAGCACTATGGGCTTACCACACATTGTAATGTCCCTTGTTAGGAATTTTATTAAAATGGCAAATTTTCACTTTTTTCCCTAGTTCGACCTTTGACTAGTTTTGAGCTCTAGGTCTCCAAATTGCTCAAATTGCTCCCAAATATTATGAGAAGGTATATGTATGATTTTATAACATAAATATATGTTTCAAGGATGCTTTTGGACCTTTAAAATACTTCTGCAAATCCTCTTTCGATTATGGCCAATGTAGGGAACTTCACTAGTAATTTCCCTTTGACTAGTATTGGTCTCTAGGTCTCAAATTGGCTCCAAATGCCTTAAAATATTCAAGGAAGGTGTATGAATAATATTTTTACTTTATCATGATGTTCAAGGATGATTTATGACCATCAAAATACTTCTGAAAACTTGTTTAAGATTCTGGACAAAGTATGGAATTTAACTAGCAATTTGAGGTTCAAATCCCCCCAGGGTAATGACTGAAATTGGCTTTCCAAATACCTCCAAACCTAATAGAATTTATGAACATAGGTATTGGATATATTAATTATGTTATTAAGGTCTGATATGCACCATTAATCAGTTATTAATTCTGTTCTAACCTTCTCCCAAACAATAGCAAAACTCACCAGTTCGACCCTTGGGGAAATGGCACCCAAGCTTCTCCAAATGTAAATAAACTGAGTAAAATGACTTCAAATGCTTGAGTGCTGAACATGAAACTTGTATAATACATCAATAAAATTTCATTCATAAATAAACCATTAGTATTTTACTTATCCATTCGAATCCATCAACATTACATTGGTTCTCAACAAGGTAGTGGGGAAATGGCACAGTTCTTTCATTAAAAATGAGATTTATACATTTCTAGTTAGAATTTTGACCTGAAAATTTCTGGAGATGAATAACAGATTATTTAATTCATATTACAAAATAAATGGGGCATTAGAAGCTCCCCCAAAGAGTACAATATCTCACCAAAAACTCTCTCCCTCAAGGAGCAAGAATATTTCTTCAAAACTGGAAATGGATGAGAGAATGTGATGCATTAGAAGAAACCATGATTTTTCCTGTAGCTTACACCCTCAAAAAATTACTCCATTAAAGCTACAAATGAAATGTATGAATGTCCTTTCCAATTACCAACTTGGATGGGAATCTTTCACCCTCGAAATTGGCTAAGGCAAGAAACTAGTCATCCACTAGCTCTCCCTCTTCACAAATGCAATTGAAAATTTCTCAAATGATCAAAAGCTGGTTTCATTCTTTTTTATTGACATTTATAGACTTATAATTTCCTCCATGGGTCGAATTTCTTCCAAGAGACTCATGCCAACTCAAGTTGGGAAGAGATTCCAAAGAACGCCACTTATACAACAATTCCTAGTCTCCCACTTCCACCAAATTACATGTGGAAGCATCTTAGCTTCCCTAAATCCCTTGAGTGCCCTCTTGGAGACTATTTTTAGCCTTGAAATGTCATATATGTCATATTTCAGCCTTAAGGTTTTATTTGTGTCATAGCTGTCATAGCATCTTCATCATTGTTGTCATAGAGCTAGGGAATCTAGCCCAAGTGTCTCACTAGCTCCAAATTGCCTCTTCCTATTCCATGGGAGTTACTGTTCCTCTACATTTCGACCTTGGATGAGTGATGCAATGAATAATACTTTTTGAACTCCCCCAAGTATGTCACCATTAACCTTGAATTTGAATTGGTGAGAGAATGATGCCAAGTGTAGGGGGGAACCTAGCCATATGTGTGTTCCACTTCCTCCATGTGTCTTCATGATCAACTGCCACTTTCATTTTCACTTGCATATATTTATTTAAATCCTTTATTAAATATTCATTACATTCTAATGTTCAAACATCATTTATTATCCCCCTTATTCCAAATCCCAAAGCTTCCACCCCAAACCTCGGAAACTAGAAATTTTCCTCCTTGGAAATTATTTGACCTTTAGCATCAATTTGATAAAATATCATGAATATGGCCAATGGGATTAGGCCATTGTGACCCAAGGAAAAATTTGGGACATGACACACATCCACTAATACTGCCACTAGTTTTAACCCTTTTCATTTGGTTCACGGTGTAGAATTTGTGCTCCCCATCGAGTGTCAAATCCCAGCATTGCACATCGCTATTGAAATCCTTCCAGACACATCACCGCTCGAACAACGCTTAATCCTATTGGAGAAATCTAACGAAGATCACCGCGCAACCCTTCAAACGATTGAAGCCGCGAAGAGCCGCTCCAAATCCGATTACGATAAACATGTTCACCCAAGAGCATTCTGTGAAGGAGAGCTTGTACACGTTTATGACCAAGCCCATGATAAAATAGGTAAAGGAAAGTTTGAATCCATGTGGCAAGGCCCATATATCATACACACTTGCATTGGACAAGGGGAATACATTCTGACTGATTCATAAGGTAACCCACTGCCCAACCCCCATAATGGGTTGTACCTCAAACACGTTTACCCATAACACTTTTTGGACACCACGGTCCATGTTGTACAAATTTGATTCTTTTTTCGCTTTCATCTTCCAAAAACCTTACATTTTGTTTTTCCTGCATTACTATAGATGGATCCGGTTCCACTTTACTATGTTGGATTTGCCAATGGTGCAAGTCGTTGGTCTCCAAATCTCGCCTCCATAGCTTGGATACTCTATTCCCCCTCACATGATTTGATCCACCTCAACGGAGTGTGCATAGGTTCTGCTACTAATAACGAGGCTGAGTATAATGATGTGACCGGTCTCCTGACCGCTGCCCTCCAGATGGGTATAAGTTACCTTCGTGTATTCCTATAATCCTAGCTTCTTGTTTCCAAACTCAACAATTGTTACCAGGTATGCGATCCCTGCCTCTTTAGAAAGTTCCTATGCACTAAACAAATGATTATACAATTCAAATCCATTACATTCACTCATGTCCCAAGAAATCAAAACAATGTCACAGACCAAATGGCTAACAACATCCTAGATTGGCACATCAACCAAACCATGTAGGACATTAACCATGCATTATCATAACATCATATAGGCATCTAAAACCATAGAAAAAACAAAAATTATCCATCATAACACTGCATCCATGTGAATCGTGGCCCACATGGGTGTGGCTCATTGGCGGTTCACTTTATATGAAGTCACTTGTTGTAAATTGGAGGTCACAAGTTCAAATGAAACCCGGCTTTACTCATGTCCCATGCTTGCAGGGTGTGTGGGGAACCTATGGGTATAGTGGTATCGGGCTTGGATCCCTGGACCCCATGTCACGCGAGTACCAGCCCAGTCTCCAGTTGTCGATTCACCTAGCACAAAAAAACAAAAAAAAAACACTACATCCATGTGCATATCATTTACATAAAAAATGTCTCCATAGGCATACAAAAAACATAACAATTGCATCCACATGCAACAAAA
Organism: Larix kaempferi; assembly: GCA_027924585.1. Lineage (NCBI taxonomy): Eukaryota > Viridiplantae > Streptophyta > Pinopsida > Pinales > Pinaceae > Larix > Larix kaempferi. Next base: position 144,646 of record BSBM01001575.1, read on the forward strand.
CATAAAACAACGACAAAATGTGCATCCATGACTATAGCATAAAAAAATGCATCTATAGTCATAAAAAAGTCATAAGTGCCCTAAGCACCCAACTATACAAAAATACATCTGCCGTATATCAGTTGTATATACAAAAAATATCCCCATATGCTCATCAACATTTGGGGGCAGATCACGAACAAACTAGTTAGAGTACTCTCCTCGGTCGGTGTCCTCATCATCACTAGCCTTTGTGGCCGAATCATCCTCTCCCTGCTCCTCCTCTGGGTCCTCCTCCTATGGATCCTCATCATCATCCTCAGGAAAGTCCAGCAGGTCTCGAGCCCTCCTCTCTGCTGCCAATACAAAAACCCATCTCAAGATCAATCTCCACTCTCGTGGAGCATCGTAACACAAATCCAATATATCTGGGTCTAAGTCCCGCCAACCCTCATTTGCTACCTCACCCAATAAGTGATAAAAACTATCTCGTGAGGTCTCCAGAGCCACATCTTCCTCCCATTTTCATATGGCCCCTCGAGCAGGTGGGGCTGCAATCACCATACAACCCCTCTGGTCTCGATGCCCCTCTAGTGGCTGTGGTCCCATATCTGCAAGAACCAACAAAAGCAGGTCAACATCATCTAACATCTCTAGCTATCATCATAAACTGGCAAGAAAAAAATACAATATGATATGCTAAGAAGAAACAAAAACAAACACGTACCATCTGGCCCCTAGGCCTGTCCAGGAGGCCGCAGAAACTCAGGGTCTCTCCAGTAGTCCATTTGTGAAAATAAGATCACATCCAAGAACTATTCAAGAAATTACACTCTCTCATATGAAAAATCTCACACAACTGGTCAAAGGCACAAAAATTATGCACAAGAGTAGATTTCTGTATTACTTCTCATGAATAGAATTACATTAATCAACATATGAATGTAGTAGGCTGTTATTAAACAAAATTACAGAAGAAAATCGAATGGCTAAAGATTCCAAACAAAACTCCTAATCATTAGACTTGCTAAAAGTGCCCATCCCCCCTAGGTGGCAAGTTGGCTTTCCAAATCAGCCCAAAAGCTCACAAATTTCTAATTTAGTGAGCTGAAGGTGAAATATAGGTAAAAAAAATTCCAAATACGAAATTTGGGTGGAATAGACATTAAGGAAAGTTTTTGGTGAGAAAAACACTTTCCTAGGTTGACTAGCTTTTCCCTATGGGGGAAAAAGCAGTAAAAAGCAGCAGTTTCTTCACAAGTGCGCCTTTCTTCCTTAAACTCATCTAGAAATATTTAGGAAGGCACCCAAGTGGCCTAAGAAGCTTGTAGGTCACACCTTGGATGTATTCTTATCCTCTTATGTTGCCCTGTGTCCCACACAAGGCAATTTCCTAGTCTATTACATAGAATTAACCATAAAAGATTAATTAATGCATTTGATGTAAATAATGACATGGTAGGAAGAATTAAATATTCCAACACCCCCTCTTAGCCTGACTTAAATGATCTAAATATCAGAATATAAAAATACTAAGGGCCCAGTAACAAGACTTGGTCACCCCGTACAAAATACTGTCGGTCCACAAAACAAGGATAGAAGGAAAACCTCATGGGAAAAACCTTCCCTCAAAACAAGGACATATAAAAATTGAAAGGTTTCTGATCAACCCTTCACTCCACCACATGTTCAACCATCCCAACCAGTGATCTAAGATAGCTGAATGTCTTCTCTGTGAAAGCCTTGGTGAAGATATCTATAGTTTGCTCACCTGTGGGGCAATACTGCAAATCTATGATCTAGTCATGCACTAAGACTCTGATGTAGTGCATATGAATATCTATGTGCTTGGTCCTCTACCTCTGTACTATATCACATGAAACTCTAATGGCACTCCGGTTGTCACAATAAATGACAATAGGAGTACTGAAAGAAATCTGAAACTCAGACAAAATCCTCTGCAACCAGACACACTGTGTAGCAGCATTCACTGCTCCTCTGTACTCTGCCTCCACTGAAGATAGTGCTATGGCATTTTGTTTGTTGCTGGACCAGCAAAGAGGGCCACCTCCAAGCATGAATACAAATCCTGATGTTGATTTCATGTCAAGGCTATCACCAGCCCAATCCGAATCTGTGAAACCCAAGAGATCTAAGCTCAAATCTGCCACATAGTGAATCCTATCACTCTTTGTGCCCTACACATAATGAAGGATTCTTTTTGCATCCCTCCAATATAACTCATGTGGCTGATCCATATATCTAGATGCTACACTCACAGCATATGCAAGATCTGGTTGAGTGTGTGTCAAGTAGAGAAAGCTTCCAATCAATTGTCTGTATAGAGTACTGTCAAAAAGCGGTGTAGATTCTGCTTCTTCCATTCTAACTCCAGAAAGGAATGGAGTCTTAGAAGGCTTGCAATAAGCCATCTTAAACTTCTTTAACATAACAGAATCATACTTTGACTGACATACCTTGGTTCCTTCTTTTGTTTGAGAAATCTCAAGCCCCAAAAATTGCTTAAGAATTCCCAAGTCACTCATGGAGAATGCTTGGTGCATTGCGGTCTTAAGTGATGCTATTTGTTCAGTTCTATCACCTGTCATCAGAAAATCATCAACATATAGCACTATTAACATAATAAAACCATCAGAAAACTTCATATAGACATTTGGGTCAGATTTACACCGAACATAGGATTGTGACAGCAAAAAACTGTCCATCTTTGCATACCAAGCCCTGGGGGCTTGCTTGAGTCCATACAATGATTTTTTCAATCTGCAAACAAGGTTTGTATCTGATGTGTACCCCTATGGCTGCTACATATATATTTATTCTTCAAGCTCCCCATGGAGGAAATCACTTTTCACATCCATGTGATGTACTTCCCACCACTTGGAAGCTACCACTGCCAAAACTAGTCTAATGGAGTCTTTCTGAGCTACCGGTGAAAATGTTTCATTATAATCAAGTCCTTGGATTTTAGAATACCCCTTTTCTACCAACCTTTCTTTGTACTTAATGGCTGTACCATCCATTGCACATTTAGTCTTATAAATCCATTTGCATCTTACCAACTTTCTTCCTACGGGGAGCTTGACTAGCTCCCAAGTTTCATTCTTCTACAATGACTAAAACTCCTCATCCATATCAATCTACCATCTAGGATCATGTGAGGCATCCTCATATGTTTTTGGATCAGAATCTATCATCATATAGCACTTCTCAGAAAGAAAGGGATCATTCACATTGAGAGCAGTCTCAAACTGTGATCTAGTCCTTCTTTGGTCCTGAGGGTTTCCTGCTAGTTCACCTACTGCTTGCAAAGTTTTTGCAGCCCACTTAGGCCTTGCAGGTGAGTTAGCATCTGCAATAAATTGATCCTCATCATCAGAAATATCAGAATAAAAAATATCAAGAACATCACTTACTTCTTCTTCAGTCGGTGGTGAAGATGAATCTCCAATTTCTGCGCTCTGAGAGGGCTCTTCCTCAAGCTACACACTTCTTTTGATGAATGCTTTATGAGTAGTCATGTTCAGCAGCTTATAAGCTTTGGAGTCATCTAAATATCCAACAAACAAACATGGTTGGATTTGGGTCCGCATAGCCCTCCTCTTCTCAATTGGAATCCTAGCCCAAGCCTTTGAGCCAAAAATCCTGAAATGAGAGATGTCCGGTTTGTTACTTGTCCAAGCCTCGAAAGGAGTGATACCTTTGAGAGCTATGTGTGGCACTCTATTATGAATATAGGTGGCACAATTTATTGCTTCAGCCCATATCTTAGGAGACAAATATTTTGCCTCAAGCATGCATGTGGCCATCTCCTTAAGAGATTTGTTCTTCCTCTCAGCAACCCCATTTTGCTGAGGTGTATATGGAATTGTATGTTGCAACTGTATGCCTGATGAAGTTGGGAAAGGTATTTGTAGTTTAGGTGGCCAAATATTTCATGCCATAGCTTACTGGACTCATTGGCATGGGTTAATAGAGCAGAAGGTGAGGAGTTTGGCACAAAATGAGAAAACTTGTAAATTCTAGAACAGTGATCAGCAGTACCAAATGCAATAATTTTTCCTGTTGAAATTTCTGCTATCTCAACATCATTGGGGGTAAAGGTTACTCTCTTGGGAAGCCCTGTATGGGTCATTTGATAGACTGACACTAGTTTTGCAGCAAGTCCAGGGACATATAAAACATTATTGAATGACACAAACTCGAAATCTATGCTACCTTTGCCTTTGCTAGAAGTTTCAAAATTGTCTCCCAATACAATATTCAGACCACTGGAAGAGTCAAGTGAAGTAAAATACATACTTGCAGACACCATGTGTCTTGAAGCACCAGAACAATGATGAATGATGAATATTGGGAAGTGCTAGGCATCAGTGCATGAACTCTCTCTTTGTCATCGAAATTTGATCCTCCATCCTTCCTTCTTGCGCTCTCTGGGAGAGGGATATTGGCTTTCTCCAATGCATGAGTTATTTGGTCGATGGTATTCTTCATACAAGAGCTTTCGGGATGAAAGCCCTTGCTACAATAAGTTCACTTTTTCCTCTCATTCTTCTTTTCAATAAGCGCACTTTGTCCTCTCATTCTTCTTTTTTGGATTCTTCTTGAAGTTTGATGGTTCTCCATTAAAATTATGCTTGTCTTTCCGCTCACCGGTGGGCTTCTTGAAGTTGCCTTTCTTCTTGCCTTTCGAATTCTTTGAGTCTCTAACATTTAGACAATGGTATTTGGATGTATTTTTAATGGCTCCCATTAAGACCAGCTTGTCTTGTTCTGGTGTTAATGACTCCATGAATTCTGAAAGTGATGGGCTCTTCCAAGTTTTAATTGCTTTCCGGGTGGAATGGAAGGTTGAGACAAAAATTGAGAAGTCGGGGCCAAGCTTGGAGAGAATGGCCAAAATTAATTGCTCTTCTTTCTTTTCTATACCACATTGCTTCAGCTGCAATACAAGAGACTTGAATTTGGAGAAGAAGTCTTGTAGATTATCAAAATTTTGCGGACTCAAAGAGACTAGCTCGTTATCCAATTGGTGGCCTCTCATTTTATCGGTTTTACTAAACAATTCTTGAAGTTTCAGCAATACTTTATTGGGTGAAGTGAGGCCATCAAGATGAAATAAGAGTTCTTTGGATGTAGTGAGACATAACAATCCATAGGCTTCATCCCTTTGATTATGCCATTTAGATTGCTCCACTGTTGAGGTTGGCTCAGCTTCTATTGCCATGGTCACCCTGTAGAGCCCTTTGCTCCTCAGTAGAATCTCCATCTGTTCTTTCCAATCAAAGTAATTGAAAGAGGATGATCTACTGTGTATGATCCATTGCTGCAACTGATATAAACTTTTGGACTGAAATTAGAACACTTCTGGATTCCAAAATGCGCCCTACAGAGAATAGAATTCACCCGGTGAATTGATCAATGCGCCCTTCCTGAGACTGTTGGATCCTCCAAGAGAATCAATAGATGAAAGGAATATCTTGATGTCTCTGATACCATGTGAAAATCAGATCACATCCAAGAACTATTCAAGAAATTACACTCTCTCATATGAAAAATCTCACACAACTAGTCAAAGGCACAAAAATTATGCACAAGAGTATATTTTTGTATTACTTCTCATGAATAGAATTACATCAGCCAACATATGAATGTAGTAGGCTGTTATTAAATAACATTACAGCAGAAAATCGAATGGCTAAAGATGCCAAACAAAACTCCTAATCATTAGACTTTCTAAAAGTGCCCATCCCCCCTAGGTGGCAAGTTGGATTTCCAAATCAGCCCAAAAGATCACGAATTGCTAATTTAGTGAGCTGAAGGTGAAATATAGGTAAAAAAAATGCCAAATACAAAATTTGGGTGGAATAGACATTAAGGAAAGTTTTTGGTGAGAAAAACAATTTCCTCGGTTGACTAGCTTTTCCCTATGGGGGAAAATGCAGTAAAAAGCAGCAATTTCTTCACAAGTACGCCTTTCTTCCTTAAAAGCATCCAAAAATCTTTAGGAAGGTGCCCAAGTGGCCTAGGTAGCTTGTAGATCACACCTTCGATGTATTCTTATCATCTTATGTTTCCTTGTGGCCCACACAAGGAAATTTCCTAGTCTATTGCATAGAATTAACCATAAAAGATTAATTAATGCATCTAATGTAAATAATGACATGGTAGGAAGACTTAAATATTCCAACACCATCCCCCAGTACAGATAGTCATCAAACAAAACTGACATCTGCAGCCACTTCCTGAAAGTCTCTACCTAAAATACTGGCCAACATCCCCGCCACTAAGGCGTTGCATCATCGCCCCCCACTGCGCCATCCGCGGATCCATCACCCCTCCATATTGGATAGGAACGCGGGGCTGTAGTGAAGACACCTGCTCAAAGAAAAAACAAAACAAAAGGGAAGCATAACTGAACTCCCCTCTAATCTGCCTCACCTTGCTCAGCTCGCACTGAATGTAGGCAAGGAACATCTGCCCCCATGCATAATAAGTCCCCGATAGTACTCACTCAATCAACTGCATCTTCCCTCCTAACACACAATTGGGAACTTATGATCCCAGTACTCGCACCACGCATGTTGCGACTGCTCGAGTCAACGGATCTCGCAAATCACTGAGTAACAGTGCATTCCAATGCACATGAGCACTCGGAACACAATACCTCTGCAGCAGATCCTCCATCTCCGCATCCCCTGACCTCCTCGGCTGAGTGTCTGCCATCAGAACCAAATGGGGAAATCTAGTCAAGAAGTACACATCTGCTAAGGTGAGATCCAATCTCTCACTCTGGACCATGAACACCCGAATTTTCAGGTACCAAAACCTGACCAACTTGTCTAGCAAAAACGATGTTGAACGCATGAGGGGAAGCTATGCAAACTTCAGCAGCCCGCCCAGTGCCAAAGTCACCTGAACACGATGATCCCAATGGATGATCCTCATCAGATCCACTAGTATCTTGCGCTCCCTCCATGACGCCCTTGACATCCTACCAAACACACAATGAAATCTCATCAAAAAACACATCAAATAAGTAAGTACTTATGAGGCCCACAATTAGAATCCAGCTTGCGGCCGTGGGGCCTACAGCTGCATTCCCATATCATGACTATGGGAGCCACAGCTGCGATCTGAGATCGTGATTGTGGGAGCCACAGTTGTGATCTGCAATCGCTCCTATGGGACCCACAGTTGTGATCCATGATCGCGGTTGTGGGAGCCACAGTTGCGATCCCGATTGCAGCTGTGGAAGCCACAATTGTGATCCCGATCACAGTTGTGGGAGGCATAGTTGCAGTCTGAGATTGCGGCTATAGAGGCCACAGTCACAATTCGGGGTGCGCAAATGGCCCTAGAACCCATGATATACCACCTAGGTCACCCCACATGATCGGTACACTGCCCCCGAGGACCCAATTTTCCCCCGAAATTAAATAAAAGTATAGCTAAGGGCTAATAGAGTTACCTGCAAATCACAGAATGGAAATCCACCGGTTGGTTCTCCCACAAATTACAAAACACCTCTGGTTCACTCAAATCTCCTATCAAACTGAACAGTGCAAATGACACGTGTCACTATGGGTCCACTTACTATTTATAGACATTTGACCCATTTTCATTCAACCATTCTGGATTCATACGAAGTCCATTTTCCAAACTGTTGATACCATTGGATTCAACGCATCGAGAACTTCGCGGTGGTCGAGTAGGTTTCTCGATTTCACTGACCCCCTTTTTGGGCATTTTTTCACATGCTCTTTATCGCCTCGGTTTGCATGCCACATCGGTCGTTGTCTGTTTTTGACAATTTTTATATCACTGTATTCATTTTTCCGCACTCATGATGATGCTTGAGATCATTTCTCACTCTCACCACCATATTTTTCGGGTATTTTTCACATGCCCCTTGTTGCCTCGATTTGCATGCCACATCAGCCATTGTCCATTTTTGACAATTTTTATATCGCCGGATTCAGTTTTACGGGCTTGTGATAATGCTTGAGATCATTTCTTGCTTTCACCAATTTTTTTTTGACATTGTGTCCACACACCTTGCTACCTCGATTTGCGTGCCACATCAGCCGTCATCATATTTTACCAATTCATGCATCAGATCTTATATATAAGCCCTCCACTCCATCCATACTACAATTATGGCATTGTTTTGATACCATTCATTAACCCACAAGGAGGCCCCATTAGTGTTCCCCCCTACAACTATTTTTGGTTCCCATACTTGTCCCTTGACTGAACACTTCCTCCTTACCTCGCCATTACTTTTGTTCAGTATAATTTTACCCCTTTTTCGGGTCGAGCAATTCCTTTACAAAAAAGGCACTTAGGGATTTTCTATTAAGCTCTTTTCTGACTCCTAAAATAATGAAAAGATTGCCAAGCAATCTTGCTTCCTTTCATGCTCACTAAAAGTATCTAAAAGGGCATCTACGTGGTATAAGTTTACCCCTTTTCTAGACCTTGTAGACTAATTACGAAAAAGGAATACTCTAGTCACATTGGCTAGAAGAGTTCTTCATTGCATCCTTTTACTCTTTTTCGGGCCTTGGAGACTAACACACAAAAAAGAACCCCCTTGGAGTCTGCTTATTGCTTTCAGACTCTCTAAAACTAAAAGAAACCATGAGCATGAACTGGCCTGGAATTGTACAAATCCACATGACAGTACCAGTGTTGAGCACACTTTTTATCCCTTCTTTGAGCTCCTTAAACCATGAAGAAGGCCCCAACGATGCCTCTCGGTGCCACAACAAAGCACATATAATCACACTATTATGGCAGCTTCCCCAGTTTGGTCACCTTTGTTTAGAGTATTCTATGATATGTCACCTTGAGAGTTTCGTGATATGATCCATCAGTTTGTCCCCTTGAGTCTTTCCCACGTCAGTCCTTACCCTTGGTCCCTTAAGCTATGGTCCCCATACCCAAAGTTAGTTCCATATGCTTCTAGGTCATCCATGTCATCATGCTCTGAAAAAAGAAATTTTGAGTCCTCCCACTCTACGACCTCAGTTGTTCCCTATCCCCACAGTATGTCAGTCCCACCTTAAGTACTATCACCTTTTGGTTGTACACCTCGCGCTCCTAGCAAGGAAGCATCATTTCCTTGGTAGTTGCAGGTTCCCTCTATTGATGCCATCCAATCTATTATAGAGGATAGACCCCGAGGTCCCTGCACCTTGGACTCATCACCATCAATGGTGAGTGCCTATGGATCATTTTGAAAGGAGTACTTAGTGCCTCTCCAAATGATTGCTTCTCACATGCTCGACGTCAACATATTGATCGCATCATTGAGATTCGTGTAGGGTATTGGTCCTTTTCAGTTATTATTCGTAGACCCCGGATGTCACTTAACTCTAGCACATTGGTGAGTCTACTTTAGGAACAACCAGTTATATGTTCCTATGGATATCAGGGCTGCGCTTGGCGACAATATTCGGAAGTACCCTAGTTGTATACTTCCTCGAGTAGACAATTTCGATAGATTTCAGTGTACCCTTGAGATTCTTACTCACAATCATTGAATCTATTAGTGATATTATCAGCCGAAGAGAGGTTTGTCTCTAGATCGAGAGAGGGGATGTCAGAGAAAAGAAATGGAGCAGTAGAAGGCACTTATAAAATGAAATATTTCACGCCATAGCAGCCGGAGGGTACATGGTTGTGGATCAAAGTGGTTTGGCATGAGCCCGCTTAAAATAGACACAGTTAGGACTCTCAGACGTGCTTTGTTTTCTTTAGCCCAGATGGTCCCTGATAGAAAACCATGACTGACACGTGTCAGTTGGAGAGACATTCAGGGGCCTCAAAGCGGTATCAGTAGACCACTGTTTGAGGGCCCTGAAACCACCTAGCCATCACAGTGATCTAAAAATCATGAAGCAGCTGACAAGGAGGCCGTGCATCAAGCGGGACCCATCTTAAGGAACTCGCAGCTTTCGGGCTCGAATCTCGAGATTCCTTGACAAAAAATCAATGGCCAGAAAAGCGTTAGGAGGTTAAAACCACGACAATTTTACCACGCTCAGTTCGCCCCTGATGCAAAATCACGGTCTCCGCATGGTAGCTCCAGGATCATTTAGGCGCCTTGGAGCGGGTTTCCTAAACCACTTTTTGAGGGGCCTAAAAACTGCTAATGGGTTGTTGTCTTGTCATCCTCGCAGATATTGATTACCTTCTATAACATTTATCGTTATGCTAAAACCAATTCTCATTTTTGCAAAGTTGCAGACACTTGCAATTTTCCTTTTAGAAACCCTAATATTATCATTTGGCCAGCTCATGGCTAAATATTTAGAAAAGTAAACATTAATCTCTTACCCTCAAAATTTCCAAATTTTGCAGAGAAAAGGATTATTTTAGGTTTTATTTATAAATCCTTCCATTTAGTTTTATAAGCAAACATTTCTTCATTCTGCAACAGAAGTTACAAAACTATTTTCTCAACTGTACAAAATTTGTAAACACTTATAGGTTCATTTTATTTGAAACTTTAAGGCCATTTTTATAGTCGGTTTACAGTCGACACTTAAAAATCGTAAACCTAAGTTGTTAGATCAAAATTTCAAACCAAACGCATTATTTATTATCACATTTACGATAGTTATCTATGGAAGATAAACTCAGACAAGAGTTTTAGTATTTTTCTTTAATTGTAATATCTATCTAAATGGTGGTTCAAAACCAAACCAAGTCTCATCACCATCCAAACAAAGGTATAAACATCATAACACATAACTTTTATTTCACATAAACGAATTATCTCTTAATTCAAAAACTATTTTTTTTAAAACACTGTATTTTCTATTAAAATCGACCGAGGGTTCATCCCTTTAGCAGATACATTTGCAACAAGTGTACATTTTCAACATGATTTATAGCAAAATGCTGCAGAGCAAAGTATCGATACAAGCCGAGGGTTCCAACCTCTGGACTCTTGTCATTGGCTCTCAAAAAAATTACAAACACCAGCCAAAAACCTTGCCAGGAACCAAAAATAACAAACTCTTGTCAAACATCAAGATTTGGCCACAACAGGCCAGGAGAACCTACGAGGGAATGAACCACCGAGGCTTACCGAGTGGTAGAACAGCTTTCTCCCATCAAACTTCAAGCATAGTAATCTTCGACGAAGTAAAATCTGTCACAAAAAAACCCACAGGTGGTTAAACGAGAAACTACAAAGATAAATATCGATGCATTAGATAACATAAACACTTTGAGTTTGAGACATTACCTATGTTATGTAGCTTTGGAGAAAGAGAAACCTTAAGCAAACAAGAACGACAGAGCCATCTATCAAACACAGAAAAGAGGGTTCCAGTTTCTGAGAAACGGTCTATTGTTGCAAGAAAATCAAACCTAGGTTCTAAGACTACAGTAAAACTCCAGCTTCTATTCTTAATACTCCATTCAAGGCTGCATGGTGGATCGGCTCTCCAAGAAAACAAAACCTGAAACTAATAAGTTTTCCCACAGCTCCAGGTATCGAACTCGAGGAAGGAGTCCTCCGAACCATAAACTACCAAACCCTACATTGTAGCAGGTGGTCAGCCTCTCTCCCTTACCACTGCCAAAGGAAAATGAATGTTGAAGAAGCACTTCAACAATACACATAATGAAAAACTAGGGTTCCAGTTCAACGCCCTAGATCATATGAGATCAACGATGGAGATGATGCCAACTAGGCACGTCGAGAATCGGGAAACATCCACTTTTAATACCATATTTATTATCACATCCACCACGATGCCATCTCAGTAGACTAAGGGAAAAAACATTCTACAACTCGACATTTTGTTACAAGTTTGTAAACTCCTTCACGTGATCTACAGCCATGAAGGCATCCACTAGATTTCCACTCAATGTTGAAGGCAGGTGACTTAAATGCCAAGACCGGGTTCAATAGTCTGCCAGCACGACGATATTAAAACATTCAATACCCTGTCATATCACATGTCAGTGCCAAGACTTAGGGTTACAGCGTATAGTTTATGTCCTTCCCAAATGTATTATCAATGGAATGCTTGGTTTATATATATATTGAATATATTTATCAAAATGACATAGATCGCATTCAATACTTAGTGTATAGTTAGAATTCATTTTATGCACATTATATTATTCGTTCACATTGCATAGCATATTACAACGTATATTTATTAAATTAGAAAGGTCTAAATCCTATAGTATTGCAATAATACCATTTTAATTATGATGGTAATATTATAGTAAACATTGCTATATTAATATGATTCTTCATGAATTATAAATTGAGAAATGCATAATCTACTATAGTTATGATTTCAAGCTAATCCATGTATTTAAAATAACATTTGTTTCATGTGTCTATAATATAGAACAATATACAAGTTGAAACATTATGATATTACTGCTCTTGCAAAATGGAGAAATGATGAAAGGATCATAATAGCACGTATACATTGTCATCTAGCACTTAATTAAGAATTCATAATGTAAATATCTTTTCTTGAAGTTTCACTAAAGAGTCTAGCGTAGTTACTAATAGTTACGACTTTTATGACTTATAAGTATGGTCAAGGTAATACTTATAGAAATAGGACAGAGATACAAAGCATTAATAATTCTCATGCATGGAAGTACTTAGAATTATTATAAAGTATTGACGGCTAATTGAAAACATAATTAGAATTGCTTGTAACATTTGAAATTGTCGTAATAGTCTTACCTGCTTACCTGCGTAAAGAAACAGGTTCAAATGCTTAGCTAACATAGCTAAGTAAACCTCAGGGTACCCGTAGGACCCCTTCGTCATCATCCAAAAGCAAACTGTCAGTATTATGTCTAGATGATTGTATCGCAAGAAAATTTAAATATAGCATATAGACTACATTTAACACAAGCAAAAAACTAATGTCGTAATTTGTGTTAAGAAGTACGAATGGTCGTTATCATCATTTTGTTATTAGTTAAGAAGATTAGCATTTATTTTATTTCTGCATTAGAAAGTACAGCATTTAATGCTACATTAAATTTTTTTAATTTTTGTAAATTTTCGAGATGTTACATGTGCTATCAGAGCTCATGTTCGAACTCTTGGCCTGAAAAGGTGCAAAGAACAAGCAACATAAAATTTTATGACAGCAAAAATTTTTACTAATTAAATTATTTTGTATACAATTTTTTTTTCTTCTAAATTACAGGTATGGAAGGATCAGCTGAACACATGGAGGACAGATTTCGAGCAAACAGTCATAACAACAATAGCACTGGACAACATCATGAAGAAGAAGTCCATGGTGAATTTAATGACAATTCATCGGAATTGTTTTGTGCATTTCAGGAGTTGAAAGCAGAAATAAGATCTGTTAAACAGGATAATGAGAGAATTCTGAAAGCACAAGAAGAAATGAACCAAGTACTGTTCGATCAGTTCCCAACTGATGAACAGGATAGAAGGGTTGAAAACACCTCCAAGATTGAAGACTTACCCCATGGGAACAAGGATAAGAAGGTGAAAAATGATGATGAGAATAATAGTTCAACATCATCAGGAGCTGCCATGGACATACGTAAAAAGAAATGTAATTATTCAAGTGATAGTAGTGAAGGGGATTACAAACCAAAAAGAAAAATCCATAAACAGTATGAGCAGATTTATGGGGAGTTTAAGAAGATCAAACCCCCAACCTTCAATGGTGAAACTGAGAAAGGAGAGACAGTTGACGCATGGTTGTTCGGCATGAAGAAATAATTCAAAATTTATGAATATTCAGAATCATTGAAAGAAAAGATGGCCATATACAACCTGATTGGGAAGGCAGACATTTGGTGGCAGGACATCAAAAGAGTGAAGGGCATCAAGGACAAGGATGTAAATTGTAGCACTTTTAAATGGTACTTCAAGGAACAGTTCCTATCTGAACAATATTAAGAAGAAAAGTCCATGGAATTTTATGATTTAAGATTGGGAACCATGAACATGAAAGAGCTGAACAACAAATTTATGAATTTGCTAAGGTAGGTGCCATACCTTTTTTGATGTATTTGTAACTTCATAATGTATTTCATATATGTATATTGTATTCCGATAGAGATGTTATTATTCCTCTATACGGAAGTGTCATCATTTATATTGTAAGTGTCGTAACTTATACTTGATGGGTTATTAGACCACCTTGATGGGGTCGGCCCTGTATAAGTCATGTGGGTTAAAGGGTTATTAGACCACCCTATTGGGGTTCGGCCCTGACAGCATTATGTTAAGTGGTTAAAGTTGAGGCCGACCTAGTAAGGTTATTAGGCAAGTCAAGTCAAGTATAAATAGAGTGTGGGAGGCACTCTATTTGATCATTCACTTTCTCACTCATGCACTCATTGGAGAGATCCGCACTACTGGAGGAGGAGAAGCTGCTACTAGGAGACTATCTCTTATGCTTGGGTTTTGTATCATTGCTCTATCTATCTCTGAGGAAGTTATTGGGGTTTTTCACCTTTATGGTTTTCCCCAAGGAAACTCTGTGTGTCTATTGTCTCTTGTGATTGCTTCTTGTGATTGATATGCTGTACATGTTATTCTCTCAGTAAAGATCCTAGAGAATATTGAATTAATGCTAAAAAATTTACATGGTATCAGAGCTAACATGAGAAGAAGACACTGTGCAGTTGTGGAAGCTAGGGATTGTTGTTTATTGGGTTTCTCTCCATAGATCTTGAAAGGCAGTAGGGTATTTTGACTCTCCTCAGCAAGGCGCATCTTTCTGTCCAATCATAATTCAATTCGGGGCACTTTCATTTTTGCCCTAAAAATTAGGGTTTCCACAAAAATAGGAATTTCTGAATTCAGAGACAATGGATGGAAGCTCCTTGGAAAAATTTAAGTTTAGAGCTTTGGATCAAACTTTTTGGTTCGGTGAAGCTCTGGGAAAATCAAACCCTAGTTTGGGGTCATGTCTAGTGAAGCCGAAAATTAGGGTTTCTGTAAAAGTTGGAATTTCTGAAATCTGAGACCATGGCAGGAAGCTCCTCTGAAAAATCAAAGTTTAGAGACCAAGATCGAACTTTTTGGTTGGGTAAAGCTCCGGGAAAATCAAACCCTAGTTTGCGGTCCTCTTAGTGAAGTCAGAAATTAGGGTTTCTAGAAAAGCTGGAATTTCTGAAATCTAAGACCATGGATGGAAGCTCCTCTGAAAAATCGAAGTTTACAGACCAAGATCAAACTTGTTGGATGGGTGAAGCTCCAGGAAAATGAAACCCTAATTCAGGGTCCTCCCCAGTGAATCTAGAAGTTTGAAAAGCAAATTTGAGGGGTGAAACTTTGCAGTTTTCAAATTCTGAGTATACCAGCTTGATGAGATCATCAAGGCACATCTTTCTATCCTCTCAGAAGTTTGAAATTCAAAGTTTGAATTTTTAGGGTTTCTCTGACAAACCCTAATCCAGCTCTAGATCCATATTTTTGCAAATCAAGTGGCAAGACCTAAATCTGTTCTATTTCATTTGAAGTACTCTTTACGATGTCTCACCACACCAAGCTTTAGGATAAGCTTCAAGGGGCTGATAACTTCCGAGCATGGAAGTATAGGATTGGGTTAATTCAAGAAGAGCAAGAGTTGGACACCTACATAAGTGAAGGGGTTCCTATCCCAGAGGGAGAAGAGACTAAGGCCTTACACAAGAGGAACTTAGTCAAGGCTAAAAGGATCATTGCTGATTCTGTCAAAAACCATCTCATGCCACATGTGTAATCTTTGAAGACACCTAAGGAGATGTTTGATTCCTTGACCAAGCTATTTGAAGGGAAGAATATAAATTGGAAGATGACCTTGAGGAATCATTTGAAGAATATCAAGTTCGGGAATGCAAAGACCATGCAGTCTTATTTCTCAAGGGTCTCCTAGATAAAAGAAGAACTTGAACCTATGGGAGAAGTTATAGAGAATGGAGAAGTGGTAATGACCACTCTTAATGGCCTTCCTAGGTCATGAGATTCCTTCATCCAAGGAATTTGTGCTAGGAAGAAACTTATCTCTTTCAGTAAGCTGTGGGAAGAATTCTCACAGGAAGAAGCTCGGATTGTAGCTTGAGAAGAGAAGATGGGGAATGAAGATCAAGCTCTCACAGCACATACCAAGAAGAGGACACTTTTCCTCAGATTGTCCTAAGAACAAAAAGAACAACAACAACAACTACTACAAGCAATATGACAGGTATGACTTACAGGTATGGTTTGAAATCTGTTCATGACTAAGTTTATAATATGATTGTCCTCATGTCATTGAGTTTAGTAACAATCTTATTTAACTTTAGACTTTTCTTATCACCCTAGTAAAAATATGAATGCATGATAGAAGACATTCATTGATTAGGGCTATGACACTTATGATTGTATTATGATTGTACTAATGCACTATGGTGTTGTATGAGGATAATGTTATCTGCTAACATGAAAGGTACAAATCAAGTTCTAAATCAAGAGCATGATGACATGAAGACAAAGACTCATCCATAGTCATGGATCACATAGAGCTATGTATAATTTGGTTTTACAATAGTTAACTTATGAGTTAAGCAAGTCATTGAAGAGAACAAGAAAACATTGCTAGACATAATTAGCAAATATGATGGTGAGGTATGTTTTTCGTATATCAAGTTAGAATCCTACCCTATGTAAGGATCTTATACTTTTGTATGATTGATAATGATCACTCATGAAGTTACAAGTTTGAGTAATCTAGGGTTTATGCATATTACGTCTCTTACCTTGATTGATGATATGACTAAACATAAGAGTTCTATGGTCAAATATGAATATGCATGAGTAAGAGAAGTCTTCCTTGAAACTTTGAATGCTAATGCTTATTATATGTGTTTGAAATGATCATGACTATACATGTTTAAGATTATTGTCTTTTGATAGTATTAATATTATACTAATGAATGTATGATTATGTATGAGATCTCGAGGATAACACAATGATGATACTAGTAAGCATGCATAGTGATCCAGGATGAATATAAGTTCAAGGACAGGTAATCCAGGAAGCAAAGATTGAGAGGGAGTCCACCCTCCAAACAAACGAAGATAAGTATTTGAATTGTTATTACTTAAATGATGTTGTTCATTTATGTACATATCTATGTTCCTAGATTTAGGATGTATATCATGCATTAATGAACAAGATACTACTCATATAGTAATGGGTAAGTGGCCTATGGCACTGTACAACATTCCATTGCTACTTATCTAGAATGAAACCTCTTTGCTAACATGTTGGGAGTAGTGCACACTCTTAACAATGTTCAAGTAGAGATGGATGCCATCTAGAAAGTTATGGGATATGGATAAATGTTGTATTGAAGCATTGGCTAAGATAATTGCAAGGCTGTATGACATATATTCTTATGTGTAAGATTTTGGTTCTGAAAAAACTATGAGAAGTTTCTAATCATGCAATTGAATTTGACTTATAGGAAATATTGTGTACAATCACCTACAAAAGAAGGACTACAACATTTGTTCCAGCAATGAAGTTTAAACAAAACTATATATTGAAGATATTGAAGAATCTGAAGTTCCGAGGATCCGAGATGCAGTAATGGAAGAATGCCATGATCAAGGAGTACCAGTCGATCATGAAGAATGATGTCTGGGATGTGGTCCTGAGACAAGAAGGGAAGTTTGTTGTGACTTCCAAGTGGATCTACAAGATCAAGCTTGCTGCCAAGTTCAAGATGAAGGACTTGGGATGATGCACTACTTTCTAGGCATGAAGGTGTGGCAGAGTGCAGATGGAATTGTTGGTCTCCTATTATTGGTTGTCCAATACATCATCTTCTAGCATAAAACTTATGAAACCACATGATAAGTTAGTTTTATTAATGTTTATTTGTGTATGGTCATTCTTTTGTGGAGACCAACGTGGACAAAGGTTTGATAAGTGATTTTTGGTTATTTATCTCTTACTTTACATTGTTTTATGCATAAATTGGGTTTCTAAATCTCCATATAAATATCCGGTCAACTGATGGGTCGTTGTTTCCTTTGTGCAGGGGTTTCGGCGCTCCAGGGCAGGTTCACGCTAGCTGCACCAGCGATTCGGGGGCTTCGATCCACATTTGGGGTGTCTTTTGAACTTCCATTGTCTTCTAGATATCTATGCAGATTTTCCAGGTGCTGTTTTGGGGATGATATTTGATCAAGGAGCTGTTATCCTCCATTTTTAGCAGTGTATGGATCTCAAGCAATCTGGCAATGTCATTTCCGTCCTTGATCAGGACCCTGATTTCGGGCTCAATTTTTGAACAAACGGTTGGGAATTTTTCAAAACGGTTCGAAACCCACTTCACAAATGGCCCCATTTACCCCTAACCGAGGGCATTTTTCAGAATTTCTCAATGAATGTGGAGAAATCCTTTCCGGAACAGACATGGTTTTGCCAGATTTGGTGTTGGCCGTTTTCTGGGTAGTTGCTCAAATCTCTGCATTCTGGGATGGATCTTGTTCATCTATCCATCTATAAATAATCCTTAGGATGGATACTCGAGAGAGGAGAAGACTGTAAAACTTCATTTTATTAATAGATTCAGTGATTATCTTCATTAAAACTGTGATTTAAGGTTTTGATTTAAAGCTGGAAGGCGTTGAGGGTAGGGCCCCCTTCAACACCAACCCCTGGTATTTTGATATTGTGCATTTTACAGTAGTAGATGTAACGGTTTCTTATTTTGATAGTGTTTTCAGAAATAGTAATGGTTTTGCTGATCCGTGAGTGAAATAGAATGCATGTCTGCAGATTATTAGTTAATATCATTTGCAATTGATCTAGTCTATTGAGTAGATTTAGAAACAGTCTGTATTTAAAATGCTCTTTAGTTTTCAGCGTGGATTGATGGTTATGGTATTGGTAAGCCGTGTGAAGAACTTGACTTGGATTGCTGTAGAATTGATTTCATGAAGAGAATAGATTATATTTCACATTTCCTTTTGCTGTTAGCGTTATAGTGAATGGTGAATAGCTCCAATAGTGGTTTAATCCTTTTGACTTTTGAGTTCACAAGACTGTAGGGTATTTTCTGATTGTGTCGTGAGGATTTCAAAAGAATTTGCAGCATTTGTGGAGTTAGCAGAAGATTTGAAGACTTTAGTTTATAGAGTAATTTAGGGCTTTTCAAATAACATTTTGCATTGGCCAGATAGGAGTTGGGATCATGTTTTCTTGGTATTGAATGAAATCAGGAAAAGTATCATAATTTACAGTACTGTTTCCTAGGATTGAACACCAATCTCATAGTCTACGTATAGACGAGAATGAGTGAATATCTCTTGAACAGTTCTAACATTCATTGGTGTATATTTTCTGAATAATCTCAGCATTCTTTTGTGTGCATTTGTATGCACAAAACGCAGGCAGGGTATGTTTCAACAGTAGCAGCAAGCCAAACTTCCTTTTGTTAAGCTGTTTGTTGACAATTTAGAGTTGAGAGGAAACAAGTTTCATTTCAGTAATTATTTGAGAGTGTTTGTGTAGATTTTAGCATCAGACTTTGTAAGATTAATGGTTGGAAGTTTTAGATACAACACAAGGTCACTAAGATTGATTGAGCAGGCTGTTTTTTTTGAAGAGTAAACCATAATTGTTGTAGTTTAGTATTGTTTTGAAAGATTGATGTAGTTTAGTATTTCTTTGGAAGATTAATATTTCTTTGGAAGATTGCTGTAGGTTGCTGTGATTTATATTGAATTTGACAGTAAGATAGGAATCAGCAAATTGATTTCCTTTTCTTTATGACAGACCTAGGAACCCTTAGCATTGATCATTCAATACAGTAATAGCTTTGTCAATTTCATTTTTGTTTGTGAGTAGACTAGAATTTCTTGAAGTATGAGCATTAAGACTACTTTTCCCGCACATATAGTGTAGCAGCTCGAAGTTTACAAACCCTGGTTGACAATTAATTGAAGGTAAATTAACTAGTGATAATTTTACCCAACATTTTGGCGCCGTTGCCGGGGAGTTGCTCCAAGGTAAGCTGGTATTTTGCTCATTTTTCTACGAATTTGTTCTGGTAGATAGGTTTCCTGTTACATTACACAACAAGGTGGAGGGGAAACGTTAAGACGCAAATACGACTTCACTATGGGATTCCCATGGTGTAACAGCCTGCCACATCCACTTTAGTGGGTTGCCCCAAACCCTTGTTGTTTCCTTCTTGCAAGCGTGTTTGTTTTTTTTTATGTTTGATTTATTTTGCTGCAAAAGTGTGTTTTCCTTTCCTGTAAGGCGTGTTTACTTTCTTGCAATTTAATTTCATGCAAGTGTGTTTTTCTTTTTGCAAGTTTGGGTGTGTTTACTTTCTGCAATTTAATTTCAAGAGTGTTTCATTTTATGCAAGAGCAGCGTGTAGTCTTGATTAGAATCATTTAAAACACATCTAAATCAAATAAAAATAAAAACTTGGGTGCTGTAAGAGCCCCAGACATTGATCCTTGTGCGAAACATGAACAAAACAACTGACAGAAATGGATACAGAAGTAACCATCAATTTGGGAAAACTTTCTCAAATCCTAGCTGCAGTTGGGAGTTCTTCTTATCAGGTAGAACACATACTGACAGCAGTTAAGAGTTTATCTACCTCTCCTGACACAACAAATGAACCAAAGTCCCAAGAGCCACAAAAAGACATTCCTTGCCAAATTGCAGAGGAAATTGACAACTTGGGTGTTACATTGGATGGAAAGCAGCTGAAAATTGAGGAGGTATCAGCAAATTCTCTATGTACTTCCGAAATCAATCAATCAGAAGAAGGGGATCTATATGATATGATGAAGGAAGGTGAGTACCAGGACTACTTCGAAAGTTGGTTCCAAGAGGCAACCAGACTACAACACCATTTCCTCCTTCAACACCTTTTGTTGCAGAAGCAAGTAAGTCAGTTGGTTCTCCATATCCAGGTAATCATTGCAAATGTGGATAAAGGTATATTTTTAATTTTATTTCGCACTTGGTTACATTGGAAAAATTCCTATACTTGAATAGAAATGTTTTCTTTCTTCTTAAGTAGAATAGGAAAATATGTATATAAATAAAAAAGTTGCATGTTCAGTTTAGAAATTAATGCAACTTCGTTGTTTTTCTTTCTTTTCAATAAAATGATAAGATCTTTAACCAGAATTTAGACCTTCTCTCCAGTCCATACTTTCAGAAAATTTATTATAACAGCAGCACATAGCAAGGAAAAAAAAAATGCCAGAAGGTAATATGAAATTGTGACTGTTGTTTTTAATAATGGTTCTGTAAACATAAGACCAATTGGTGAACATGTTGCATTTGTGGTAATGGATATTGGTTAAAGATATATCACAAACCTCTTTTTAAGCAAGAGTTCCTTCATAACATGAATCAGCAATTGGAACTAGAGCTGGTAGGTGAAGGAATGACTTCTTCATCTCCCACTTCCTCATAATAACATTCAATAAAATTGTTTTTGTATATATGTACAGGAAGTTGTTTTTTTATTAGGTTTCTTTTGAGGGATGCAGATATTCTTTTCAGGTTCAGGCTATTTTGAAAACAACAGGGAAGTCTTTTGTTATTATTTCTATTTTTCAGCCATTGATTGTTCTTGCAAAGGACTGTGTTAATTTGGTAATTTATGAGTTGTACTGGTAATTAGAATGTCTGTATCAGGTAAATATATGTGTGCTGTCAGGTTTTTCAGAACTGTTCTTGTTATTCATATGAGTACTTATCTACCAGGCATTGCCTACATCAGTGCTTTAAGATTCCAAAGTTTTTTTTTTGCTTATGAACTTATGGGTTGCTAGGACCATTTGACCTGGTTTCACACTAGATGGGGCGAGGGAATTGTTTTTAGTGACAGCTATGGGCATTAAGTTATTTTTAAGTCAGGCATCATTTTGGAAAAAGGTATCCAGGACTGGGAAGTTTGGGGGTTATTATCTATTGGCTTCAATAAATATCAAATACATATATATACAGCACAGCCACTTTATGACTTTCACTTTCTATTGTTGCAAAGGTTAGTTGTTCATCTGGGCAAATTTTTACAGGCATGTACAAAGAATACTCTTCCAATTCTGGTACCATCCCACTCCTAGATGGTTTTCAGAGCAGCTCCCCCACTCATCTATGCTTGAGCAAATCATAAAATTTATCTTTAAGATGAAATTGGGACAAGGGCCTCTGATAGAAAACGGGTGCAAGAGGTTAACCCGCCGGGATACTGAACAGGTCCGCTGGAAGCGGGTACCGACCTATGGTATAAACAGGAAAACCCATCAGGGTACTGAACAGGCCTGTTGGCAATGGGGCATCTGCCTGGGGAAGAAGCTTCTTAGATGTTACAGTTACCCCACCGGAGTACTGAACGGGCTCGCTGGCAGTGGGTTCTGACTCTAATGTCTTCTTTAACAGCCTCATCTATACTTGTCTGTATGAACAATGTACCTATGTAAAGGTAAAAGAGAGGTCAAAAGGGTGGTTAATTAAAATTTAAATAAACTCTTTGAAAAAGTCAATTGATAGCCAGTTGATAATCATCTCCAGCTGTTCTGCATTTTTGGTTACTTGGTTCTTGTAAAAAATAAGGTTTATGCCTGATATTTTCTAAGTCCTGAACATAGCTGAGGATTTCAGTACAGTTTTTGGCACTACTCAAACTATCCTGTGTGAAGCTGGGTCAAAGAGGACCACTATCCCATTAGCTTCTGTTAGCATTCCTTTTGTCTTGTGGCCTATGTCTTGGTGGAAATAGTTCTGTATGAATGACAAGAATGAAGTTTGCATTTACGATTGTTTGAGCATTATAGTCACATAGGAGTAAGGGTGATTGATTGAAGTTTGCATTCCAATTGTTTGTTTTGTATTGTTAATGTACATTGATTTTATGAGACAGTTTGGTTTCTTGTACAGCAGCAAGCTGGAAATGAGGTCATTATGCCATGAACTGTTGGGGTCAAACAAATTTTAATCCAGTTTACTTGTTTATTAACTCATTTGAGTGGTGCATCTTGAGAAAGTTAATGGTTTAATATCACTGTGTGAGTGCATTTATTTGATATAGCACAGCCGCTGCTCAGGATGATGGTAATTACTACTATGCTGGTAATTTTTATTCATTTTTATCAACTTGAAAGCACTGCTGTATTTTACATTGGCTGAAGTATTGGATTGAATGCTGGATGAAGTACCGGAATAGAATTTTTTTGCAAATTGACATGGCAAAGGTAAGAAATGCTGATAAAGGTAATGCACATGGCATGATTGGGTAAGTCTTAATTGCTATATATTGAGGTCTATGGTTATAATTAAATGCTTTTGCCGTTACTACACAAATTGATGAGCTATAACCTACTATGATAACTTTGGCATTCATCTAATTGATACACCACAGTTTTCCTTTTATGTTGATTTGGACAATATTTAATCCTTATTATTGATTGGCAACCTTTAATAAAAATCATAACCTTGTTTTATTGCAATTGGATTTTAAGTGTTATGAGGCTAGCTGTCCCAATTCAGCTAATTTATGGAGACTCCTTGATAGTTATTTCATGGCTCAATCGATTGTTGGCATTCGATGTTCTTTTCTGATGCCTTGGTGCAAAGATATGAGATATTTGATCCACATGGCTCCTTAGGTGATCTTCAAGCATGTTTTCCGGGAGCATAATTCTCTAGCAGCTGGACTTTCTAAAAAGGCCCTGAATTTGGATTTGGGCCATGGTTATTTCTTTGAGTTTTTGGATGGCAAGGCCATTAATGAGGGCCACTTTGTTCTATTTTAGATGTTGAGTTTCTCAGCTTTGTGCCATCAGCTTTATGTGTTTTTCTCATGATTTGTTTTGGATCAAGTCCTTCTGTTAGTCAGTTTTTCTCCTGGAACACTTGATTGTTGATCACCACAGATGTTCATCAGCATGTCTGACCTGCTAAATGCGGGAATGATGAGTAAAGTCTGCAAGATCAGACTTTAATTCTATCAGACTTTACTTTGAGTTTCAAATCTTGTTGTGTGAGACTTTCTTGCATAGGGACCTGCAAGATCTTTGGGTTGGGGGAGATGTTGGTCTCCTATTATTGGTTGTCCAATACATCATCTTCTAGCATAAAACTTATGAAACCACATGATAAGTTAGTTTTATTAATGTTTATTTGTGTATGGTCATTCTTTTGTGGAGACCAACGTGGACAAAGGTTTGATAAGTGATTTTTGGTTATTTATCTCTTACTTTACATTGTTTTATGCATAAATTGGGTTTCTAAATCTCCATATAAATATCCGGTCAACTGATGGGTCGTTGTTTCCTTTGTGCAGGGGTTTCGGCGCTCCAGGGCAGGTTCACGCTAGCTGCACCAGCGATTCGGGGGCTTCGATCCACATTTGGGGTGTCTTTTGAACTTCCATTGTCTTCTAGATATCTATGCAGATTTTCCAGGTGCTGTTTTGGGGATGATATTTGATCAAGGAGCTGTTATCCTCCATTTTTAGCAGTGTATGGATCTCAAGCAATCTGGCAATGTCATTTCCGTCCTTGATCAGGACCCTGATTTCGGGCTCAATTTTTGAACAAACGGTTGGGAATTTTTCAAAACGGTTCGAAACCCACTTCACAAATGGCCCCATTTACCCCTAACCGAGGGCATTTTTCAGAATTTCTCAATGAATGTGGAGAAATCCTTTCCGGAACAGACATGGTTTTGCCAGATTTGGTGTTGGCCGTTTTCTGGGTAGTTGCTCAAATCTCTGCATTCTGGGATGGATCTTGTTCATCTATCCATCTATAAATAATCCTTAGGATGGATACTCGAGAGAGGAGAAGACTGTAAAACTTCATTTTATTAATAGATTCAGTGATTATCTTCATTAAAACTGTGATTTAAGGTTTTGATTTAAAGCTGGAAGGCGTTGAGGGTAGGGCCCCCTTCAACACCAACCCCTGGTATTTTGATATTGTGCATTTTACAGTAGTAGATGTAACGGTTTCTTATTTTGATAGTGTTTTCAGAAATAGTAATGGTTTTGCTGATCCGTGAGTGAAATAGAATGCATGTCTGCAGATTATTAGTTAATATCATTTGCAATTGATCTAGTCTGTTGAGTAGATTTAGAAACAGTCTGTATTTAAAATGCTCTTTAGTTTTCAGCGTGGATTGATGGTTATGGTATTGGTAAGCCGTGTGAAGAACTTGACTTGGATTGCTGTAGAATTGATTTCATGAAGAGAATAGATTATATTTCACATTTCCTTTTGCTGTTAGCGTTATAGTGAATGGTGAATAGCTCCAATAGTGGTTTAATCCTTTTGACTTTTGAGTTCACAAGACTGTAGGGTATTTTCTGATTGTGTCGTGAGGATTTCAAAAGAATTTGCAGCATTTGTGGAGTTAGCAGAAGATTTGAAGACTTTAGTTTATAGAGTAATTTAGGGCTTTTCAAATAACATTTTGCATTGGCCAGATAGGAGTTGGGATCATGTTTTCTTGGTATTGAATGAAATCAGGAAAAGTATCATAATTTACAGTACTGTTTCCTAGGATTGAACACCAATCTCATAGTCTACATATAGACGAGAATGAGTGAATATCTCTTGAACAGTTCTAACATTCATTGGTGTATATTTTCTGAATAATCTCAGCATTCTTTTGTGTGCATTTGTATGCACAAAATGCAGGCAGGGTATGTTTCAACAGTAGCAGCAAGCCAAACTTCCTTTTGTTAAGCTGTTTGTGGACAATTTAGAGTTGAGAGGAAACAAGTTTCATTTCAGTAATTATTTGAGAGTGTTTGTGTAGATTTTAGCATCAGACTTTGTAAGATTAATGGTTGGAAGTTTTAGATACAACACAAGGTCACTAAGATTGATTGAGTAGGCTGTTTGTTTTGAAGAGTAAACCATAATTGTTGTAGTTTAGTATTGTTTTGAAAGATTGATGTAGTTTAGTATTTCTTTGGAAGATTAATATTTCTTTGGAAGATTGCTGTAGGTTGCTGTGAGTTATATTGAATTTGACAGTAAGATAGGAATCAGCAAATTGATTTCCTTTTCTTTATGACAGACCTAGGAACCCTTAGCATTGATCATTCAATACAGTAATAGCTTTGTCAATTTCATTTTTGTTTGTGAGTAGACTAGAATTTCTTGAAGTATGAGCATTAAGACTACTTTGCCCGCACATATAGTGTAGCAGCTCGAAGTTTACAAACCCTGGTTGACAATTAATTGAAGGTAAATTAACTAGTGATAATTTTACCCAACAGGAATCTTCCTTGGACAAGGAAAGTATGCTGTAGAGATCCTGAAGAGGTTCGGGATGATGGACTGCAAGGCCATGGCCACACCTATGGAATCGAACCTGTAGCTTCTGTGTGATGCTTCATATGATATGGTTGATGTCACTCTGTATCGTCAGATGATTCGATCCTTGATGTACCTGACGAACACGAGACCAGATATTTGCATTGCGGTGAACACATTGAGCCAGTTCCTAATGGATCCCAGAGGTGTTCACTTGGTTGCTGTAAAGCACATTCTAAGGTACGTAAATGGTACAATTGATTATGAGCTCAAGTATGATGCGAATCAAAAGTTTAACCTGGAGGGTTATGTTGATTCAGATTTGGCAGGCAGTGATGTAGATAGGAAGAACACTTCAGGGTGTTGCTTCAGTATGGGCTCAGGTGTGATCTCTTGGTTTAGCAGGAAGCAGTCATGCGTAGCACTGAGTACAACCGAAGCATCTCAGTTTTTCAAAATTTATTTCAATTTGATCTCCGATCTTAACTGAGAGAACAACATGTACAACATATCTACAACATATCAATCATGGAAACAATAATGCAAGCACACAAGAGACATAGAGTTTACTTGGGGAAAACCATAAAGGTGAAAAACCCCAATAACTTCCTCAGAGATAGATAGAGCAATGATACAACCCAAGCATAAGAGATAGACATCTCCTAGCAGCAACTTCTCCTCCTCCACAAGTGCGCCACTCTCCAAAGAGTGTGAGAGAGAATAGAATGATGAAATAGAGTGCCTCCCGCACTCTATTTATACTTGACTTGACTTGCCTAATAACCTTTACTAGGTCAGCCTCAACTTAACCACAAAACACAAAGCTGACTGGGATGACACCCAATGTTAAATTTTGAGAATTAATTCACAATACTCTAGGATCTTTGCTGAGAGAATAACATATATAGTATATCAATGCATGACAATCACAATATGACAAGCATCACAAGAATCAAAAGCATAAGAGACAAGAGACACAGACTTTCCATGGGGAAAACCCTAAGGTGAAAAACCCCACAACTTCCTCGGAGATAGAGAGAGCAATGGCTCAACCAAAGTACAACCAAATAACACTGAGATAGTCTCCTAGAAGCAGATGATCCTCCTCCTCACTAGTGCGCCACTTTCTGAGTGAGAGTGAGTTGCTTTTCCGAATGAATAAAATAGAGATCTCTGATCTCTATTTATACTAACCTTTTTGCCCAATGACCTTATGGGGCCGACTTGTCTAGCTAGGTACATCCACATTATAATATATATAATTCAGGGCCAACCCCACATGGTGGTCTAATAACCCATCGGCAAGTACACACACTTGCGACACTTGTCAATCCACATGACGACATTTCCTTATAGAGGAATGAGATATCTCTTATAAGGGTACAATAAATATATATAAAATACATAGATGAAATACATTCCGAAGTTACATATACATCAACACCCAATAGGGTGGTCTAATAACCCTTTGACCAACATGGCCCACACAGGGCCGACCCCAACAAGGTGGTCTAATAACCCATCAAGTATAAGTTACGACACTTACAATATAAATGACGACACTTCCGTATAGAGGAATAATAACATCTCTAGAGGAATACAAACACTTCTGTATAGAGGAGTAATACCATATCCATAGGAGTACAATATACATATATGAAATACATTCCGAGGTTACATATACATCAACACTCCCTCTTAACTAGGAAGGTATTTCTCGACACAGGTCTTCTAGCCCAAGTCTTCTTATCTGGATCATTGTCACTGGATAATCGTCATTGAGTCATCGTCATCATCACTGCTACTTCTATCTCAATCAATCTCTAAATCTACTCGTCATAGGGAGTTCTACAGAGCCAGTCCTTCTTCATACTGGATGTAGGCCCACCACCTGTAGGTCTTCATCATCACTGACCATACTGTGGAATCCTCAGGACTTATTACATGCGTCACAAAAACTCGAAAGAGCATCCCAGGACTGATTACGAGTACATAGCTCAACCTATCGGATCTCCTAGGACCTTTTACATGCTACTGTACAACCTGTCCACAGCCATAGAGTATCATGAAGCACAACCTAGATGCACACACACAACACTTACACTCACCGGCATGGGGGGACCAACCTACCACCATCTGTGAAAGGCTCACAGCACTTACATCAACGAACATGGGAGGACAAACCTACCACCATGTCGAAATGGCACAACACTTATATTGCAGCCATGGGAGAACACATCTACAACCATGCTCAAATGGCCCTAGCACTTATATCATAGCCATGGGAGAACACATCTACAACCATGCTCAAATGGCCCCATCACTTTCATCGCATCCATGGGAGAACACATCTACAACCATGCTCGAATGGCCCCAGCACTTATATCGCATCCATGGGAGAACACATCTACAACCATGCTCGAATGGCCCTAGCAATTACATCACGACAATGGGAGAACACATCTGCCACCATGTCAGAAAATCCCAACAATTACATCGCGACCATGGGAGAACACATCTACAACCATGTCAGAAAAGCTCATGTGCATCTGTGTCTTCGGAACTCATCACACATAATCCAACTGATTATGTAATGTATCCACCTAATACATATGATCATCCTGATCATCATCATAGCATCATCCTGATGCATATCATCTAGAGTATCATCCTGATACTCATCACTGCATCGTCCTGATGCATATCCGGAGCAACATCCTGAAGCTCATCATCCATGATCATCCTAATCATACAATGCACTAATCATACAATGCATCCACTTGATGCATACATAGTATCTGCCTGATACATATCATCATACATGATCTACCTGATGATACAATGTATCCACCTGATACATATACAAATACATGATCCACCTGATCATACCTGATACATATCAACATACATGATCTACCTGATCATACAATTTATCCACCTGATACATCTATAGATACATACCCATGATCCAACTGATCATATCCAACATCCAACATGATGCATATACAAAGTAGTAACTGGAGCATCGTCCTGATGCTCATCATTGTTGAATATTGTAACTTCTAAGAATATTATGTTTGTACTTTATTATTCCGGAGATGGTTCATCCCTCTGAGGTGATTCTATTATGTATCCGGAGATGTTTATTCCTCTGATGGAGTGTAGTAACCAGGTTTATTAGACCCACCATGTGGGGGTCGGCCCTGAGTTTATTATTTAGGGATTATTAGACTTCACTAGGAGAGGTCAGCCCCATTAGGGATTTTGGTCAGTCGGGAATCAGTATAAGTAGAGGAGGAGAGCTCCTCATTTGACACACTTTCTCAGCTCAAAAATTAGTGCACTTGTGTTTGAGAGGTCTGCATAGGAGGTAGAGAGGAAGGAGGTCAAGTCTTGGAGCATATCTTGTATTTTGGTTGATCATCTTATTGAGGAAAGCTTTGCTGGGTTTTCTACCCCATGAGAGTTTCCCAGGGTAATATCTTTGTCTATCTTGTGATTATGTTTCTTTCAGTGATCTTGCTAGTCAAATTAGTTTAAACTTAACATGGTATCAGAGCTAGCCTGAATAGAACATCTTTCACAAGGTGAAATTATATTCCTCTCTCTCTCCCAAAATTAGGGTTTCTGCAAAAGTTAGTATTTTTTGGATTCTGGTTGCATGGCTGAATAGCCCTTCTAAAGATCTATCTTTTGAGCCTTGGCTTCAGGTTTTTGGTTGGGTAGAACTCCAAGAAAGTCAAACCCTAGTTTTACCAAAAGTGCGATAAACCATAAATTCTATTGTAGATCCGAAAAAGTGAAAAGTTAAAGTTTCCGGGTAAGTACTACTCTATCTCTTATCTCTTGGACTCCCCCAAGAGAAGATGGCTCCAGGCACTAAGCTTGAAGACAAGCTTGAAGGTATAGAGAATTTCCGAGCATGGAAATACAGAATTGGTCTCATTCTTGAAGAGAATGATCTTGCTCAATATATCAAGGATGAAGTTGCAGAACCTGAAGGAGATGAAGCCAAAGAGAATCATAGGAAGGATTTGATTAGGGCAAAGAGAATCATTACTGATTCCATTAAAGACCACTTGATTCCTCAAGTGGCATCCAAGAAGACTCCAAAGGAGATGTATGATGCCCTAGGAAGAATGTATGAAGGAAAGAACATCAATAGGAAGATGAACCTAAGAACTCAATTGAAGAGTACCAAGATGCACAAAGGAGAATCCATTCAAGACTACTTCTCAAGGGTCTCCCAAATCAAGGAACAACTAGATTCCATTGGTGATACTCTTGATGAAGATGAACTTGTAATGACTGCTCTAAATGGTCTCACTAGACCTTGGGAGTCATTTATTCAAACTATGTGTGCCAGAAAAGAAAGTATGAAGTTTGATGTACTATGGGAGGATTGTGTTCAAGAAGAAGCTAGGGTAGCCAATAGAGAAGCCCTTCTCAAAGAGGATGACCAAGCCCTGGATACTCACACCAAAAGAAGAAGAAAAGGTCACTTCAAGAAAGTTGATCACAAAGGGTCTCAACCCTTCCCTAGATCTAAAAGGGGAAGAGGACCCAACTAGGAAAGAGATCTCTCTACAGTCAAATGTTTCAATTTTCTTAAACTAGGACACATTGCCAGATTCTGTCCTTCTCAAAAGAAAAAGTTTGTTCACAAAAGACATCATGCACATATGGCAGAAGATGATAGTGAAGAAGAAGAAGAAGAAGAAGAAGAAGAGGAGGAAAGGCCTCGAAAGAAAAGATCTAAAGTAAAGAAGGTAGATGCATAAGAGTATGTTCTATTTTATGCACTATCTAGGTTTGTATCACCTGGAGAAGATACATGGCTCATCGATAGTGGTGCTTCAAAGCACATGACAGGTCAAAAGAAAACTCTCTCAAAACTTGAGGAAAAGACTTCTTCACAAAAGGTATCCCTAGGAGATGATTATCAATATCCCATCAAGGGAATTGGTGAAGCAAGCTACAAGCTTGATTATGGAACACTCTTAAAGATGAAAGAAATTTTATATGTACCGGGTTTAAAGAAGAACCTACTTTCTATCTCAGCACTAGATAAGAAAGGCTTTAGAGTTGCATTCATAGATGGACAAGTACTTCTGTGGCCCAAAGAAAAATCAATTGAAGATGCAATTGTTATTGGTGAAGAGGAAGGAGGTCTTTACAAACTCAAGGGTTACCCAGAAACTGCCCTTGTCCATGAATGAACTAGTCCCATTGAGCTATGGCACAGAAGGCTTGCGCACATTAACTACAAAGCCTTACCATATGTAAGCAAGGTGGTCATAGGATTACTATACTTAAAGCTTTCTCAGAACAGATAATGGTGGAGAATATACTTCAAAGGACTTTGAAGACTTTTGTAAGGAATCTGGAATCAAGAGAGAACTAACTACTCCCTACAATCCCCAACAAAATGGGGTTGCTGAAAGAAAGAATAGAACTATCATGGAAGCTGTAAAGACTATGATACATGACCAAGATCTACCCATGTATCTATGGGCTGAAGCAGCTAGGACAACAGTCTATGTACAAAATAGACTTTCCCATAGTGCTCTTGAATTCAAGACTCCAGAAGAAGTGTTCATAGGAAAGAAGCCTGAGGTAAGTCATCTCAAAATATTTGGATGTCCTGTGTACATTCACATTCCAAAAGAAAAGAGAACCAAGTTGGATCCTTCTTGTAAGAAAGGTATATTTGTTGGATACTGTGAATCATCCAAAGCTTTCAGAATTTACATACCTGGTTTTCATCATATGGAAATAAGTAGAGATGTAACATTTGATGAAGAAGCAGCTCTCAAGAAATCTAGGAAGTGCCAACTTGAAGAAATCTATGAAGAAGATACACCTCCTAGAATCTTAGAAGCTGTGACCATCCCTGAAGATGATACTCCAGAGGATCATGACATGTTGGAACCACAAGAACCCCCTATTACAAACTTATCTAGGAAAAGAAGGCCAGCATGGGCTAGAGAGATTATTCAAGAGCTGAAAAATATGGAGCTCTTGAAGGCTCCACTAGAGAAAGAAAGAAACCAAAGCTAGTATCCAACTATGTGGCCTTGATGTGTGATCTTGTGGATCAACAACCTACTAGCTATGAAGAGGCAGCTCAGAAGAAAGAGTGGGTAGAAGCAATGACAGAAGAATATCATTCGATATTGAAAAATGATGTTTGGGATATAGTTCCCAAACCAAAAGATAAAAGTGTGGTTTCTTCCTAATGGATATTCAAGATGAAACATGCTGCAGATGGTAGAATTGAAAAATACAAAGCAATATTTGTAGCCAGAGGATTCTCTTAGAAAGAGGGAATTGACTATGAAGAAACATTTGCACCAGTTGCTAGATACACTTCAATTAGAACTATCATGGCACTTGCATCTATGATGAAGTGGAAATTACACCAAATGGATGTTAAGACAGCTTTTCTGAATGGTGTAATTGAAGAAGAAGTGTACATAGAGCAACCAGAAGGGTTTGAGGTTAAAGATGGGAAAACACATGTATGCAAACTGAAAAAGGTATTATATGGATTGAAGCAAGCTTCCAGAGCTTGGTATGGAAAGATTGACAATTTCTTAACAAGCATGGGCTTTACCAAAAGTAAAGCTAACCCTAATCTTTATCTCAAGGTGATGAATGATGAACCGGTAATACTGTTGTTGTATGTAGATGATCTATTTCTAACCGGAAATGAGAATCAAATTATTGAATGCAAGAAGAATCTTTCTTCAGAATTCGAGATGAAAGATCTCGGATTAATGCACTACTTCTTAGGTCTAGAAGTATGGCAAGAACCGAAAGGAATCTTTCTAAATCTCTCTAAATCAAGGTAAGTATGCTGTGGAGATTCTAAAAAGATTTGATATGTTGGAGTGTAAATCCATGGCCACTCCCATGGACTCCAACTTGAAGTTATTAGTTAATGACTCATCAGAATTAGTGGACATAACTCTATATAGACAAATCATTGGGTCATTGATGTATTTAACAAATACCAGATCGGATATATGCTTTGCTGTAAATACCCTAAGTCAGTATCTAGTAGAACCTAGAAAGGTTCACTTAATAGCTGCAAAGCATGTAATGAGGTATCTAAAGGGTACATTAGATTTTGGTCTATATTATCTTGGAAGTCATGAACTCAGATTACATGGTTACTTAGATTCTAATTGGGCAGGAAGTGTCTCAGACAGAAAGAGTACATTAGGTGGATGTTATGGTCTTGGATCTGCCATGATCTCATGGTTCAACAAGAAATAATCTAGTGTGGCTCTCAGTACTGCCGAAGCATAATATATAGCTACCTGCTCTACTAGTTGTGAAGCAGTATGGCTTCGGAAATTATTATCTGGAGTATTTGACTTAGAAATGGATCCTATTGTGATCATGTGTGACAATCAAAGTTGTATTAAGATGACAAAAAATCCAGTTTTCCACGATAAGTCAAAACACATAGAGATCCGATATTTCTACATACGAGATATGGTGCAGAGAGGAGCTATTAAGCTCGAGTATGTGAGCACTGAGGAACAGATTGCTGATATATTGACCAAACCTCTATCTCGAGTAAAATTTGAATATTTCCAAGACAAGCTCGGTGTAGTTCAAAAGGACCCTCCTCGAAAGGGGGAGTGATATAATCACTGATGATGAAATTTCCCTCATCGAAAGCCAGGTCGATGATGAGGATACCTGTTTACTATACCTACATATTTACGTATGCTTAGATTACTTAGATTTAGGACACTTACACTACCTGTTTTTATATTGATGTATTGATGAGGATAAATGTTTTGATGATATATGTATTGATGAGGATACATGTTTTGATGATATATGTATTGATGAGGATACATGTTTTGATGATATATGTACTTGTATTGATGAGGATACAGGATGGGGATTGGATAATCCCTGGACTTCAGTCCTAAAGTGAGCCATAGACAGATGTCTTCGAGAATGAAGTCCTTCGTGGACATGTGAGGATTGGATCATCCTTGGACTTCAGTCCTAAAGTGAGCTGTAGACAGATGTCTTCGAGAATGAAGTCCTTCATGGACATGTGAGGATTGGATCATCCTTGGACTTCAGTCCTAAAGTGAGCCATAGACAGATGTCTCCAAGAATGAAGTCCTTAGTGGATAGGATGGGATTTGATCATCCCTGGACTTTAGTCCTAAAGTGATCTGTAGACAAATGTCTTCGAGAATGAAGTCCTTTGTGGACATGTGAGGATTGGATCATCCTTCGACTTCAGTCCTAAAGTGAGTCGTAGACAGATGTCTCCGAGAATGAAGTCTTTAGTGGACAGAATGGGATTGGATCATCCCTGGACTTCAATCCTAAAGTGAGCTGTAGACAAAGGTCTCTGAGAATTGAATGATAGGACTGGATCATCCCTGGACCTCGGTTCAAAAGGTACATGATAGGACTGGATCATCCCTGGACCTCGGTTCAAAATGTACATGACAAATCCTGGAATTGATCTAGGTTACATCCAGCATGAAAAAGGGCTGGCTCTGTAGATGTGATACATCTAGCATGAAAAAGGGCTGGCTTTGTAGATGTGATACATCCAACATGAAAAAGGGATGGCTCTGTAGATGTGATACATCCAACATGAAAAAGGGTTGGCTCTGTAGATGTGATACATCCAGCATGAAAAAGGGATGGCTCTATAGATGTGATACATACAACATGAAAAAGGGCTGGCTCTGTAAGATGTGAAGACCTGCAGATGGCAGGCCTACATCCAGTATAAAAAAGGACTGGCTCTATGGAGGTAAATCCTAGATATGATCTAGGTCACATCCAGTATGAAAAAGGACTGGCACTGTGGTCGGGATTGCATCATCCCTAGACATGGATTTGTCTTAAATGAAAAATGGACTGCATCGCCCCTAGACATGGACTTGTCTTAAAGAGATAAGGATTGATCATCTTGGAACTTGATTTGGATTGTATCATCTATGGACCTATGTCCTAAAGAGAGCGGGATTGATCATCCTGTAATTGGATTGTGTGTATTGCAGAGTATGCTACGATCATGTGATGACGATGCCGATGATCGTGTGATGACGATGAGGATGATCGTGTGATGACGATGACGATGATCGTGTGATGATGATGCCGATGATCGTGTGATGACGATGACGATGATCGTGTGATGAAAATGTCGATGATCGTGTGATGATGATACCGATGATTGTGTGATGACGATGCTGATGATCATATGGTCCAGACGATGTAGAAGATGAAGACTCAATACTGATGATGTTTATGTTCCAGTATTGACTATGTTCGAGTAACTAATTAAGTTACTGTTGATGATGTATTGAAGAAAGCTTCCGATGATTTATAGATGTATCATGTATGATGTAGTCGATGACTCCTTGCTCCTGTAGATGTTATAATATCCTTCTCGTTAAGGGGGAGTGTTGAATATTATAACTTCTAAGAATATTATATTTGTACTTTATTATTCCGGAGATGGTTCATTCCTTCGAGGTGATTCTATTATGTATCCGGAGATGTTTATTCCTCCGATGGAGTGTGGTAACCAGGGTTATTAGACCCACCATGTGGGGGTCGGCCCTGAGTTTATTATTTAGGGGTTATTAGACTTCACTATGAGAGGTCAGCCCCATTAGGGATTTTGGTCAGTCGGGAATCAGTATAAGTAGAGGAGGAGAGCTCCTCATTTGACACACTTGCTCAGCTCAGAAAGTAGCGCACTTGTGTCTGAGAGGTCTGCATAGGAGGTAGAGAGGAAGGAGGTCAAGTCTTGGAGCACATCTTGTATTTTGGTTGATCATCTTATTGAGGAAAGCTTGGCTGGGTTTTCTACCCCATGAGGGTTTCCCAGGGTAATATCTTTGTCTATCTTGTGATTATGTTTCTTTCAGTGATCTTGCTAGTCAAATTAGTTTAAAATTAACAATCATCCAGCACTTACATCCACAGCCATGGGAAGGATCCTCCTTCCAACATGCTTGGAATGGATTCAGCAAATGTGTCCATCACTTCTTCCTCGAAGTGTCATCAATCTGAAGAAGACCAAGCCTCTCTCTAAAGTACTCGAACTTCACTCTGGCTAGTGGTTTCATCAACACATCTGCAACTTGCTCATCCATCACAACATACAGGATCTTCACTGCTCCTCTCTGCACCATATCCCTGATATAGTGATATTTGATCTCAATGCATTTTGACCTGTCGTGGAACACCGAATTCTCAGACAGCTTCGCACAACTCTAGTTGTCACAAAAGATACCAGCAGCCTCCAGCGGGAGATCAAATAACTCAAACAGTAGCTTTCGAATCCATATTGCCACACAACTAGCTGAACAAGCTGCAACATACTCTGCTTCAGCTATACTTAGTGCTCTGCAGGACTGCTTCCTGCTAAACCAAGAGATCACACCTGATGCCATACTGAAGAAGTACCCAGAAGTGCTCTTCCTATTTGTAGCACTGCTTGCCCAGTCTGAATCAACATAACCCTGCAGGTTAAACTTTTGATTCACATCATACTTGAGCCCATAGTCAACCATACCCTTCAGGTACCTCAGAATATGCTTTACAACAACCAGGTGAACACTCCTCGGATCCGTCAGGAACTGGCTCAATGTGTTCACCGCAAAGCAAATATCTGGTCTTGTGTTCGTCAGGTACATCAAGGACCCAATCATCTGATGATACATAGTGACATCAACCGGCTCAGATGAAGCATCACACAGAAGCTTCAAGTTTGATGCCATAGGTGTGGCCATGGCCTTACAATCCATCATCCCGAGCCTCTTCAGGATCTCTACTGCATACTTCCCTTGTCCAAGGAAGATTCCATCTGCACTCTGCCACACCTCCATGCCTAGAAAGTACTACATCATCCCCAAGTTCTTCATCTCGAACTCGGCAGCAAGCTTCCACTGCGTGTCGGAAATCAATCTATCCTCTCCTGTAACAAATTGGTCATCCACATACAAAGGTAGTATCACTGGATTTCCTTCCTCAACCTTGTACTAAAGGTTGGAATCCGCTTTACTCTTGGTAAAGCGCAAAATGGATAGAAAGCTGTCTATCCTATCATACCAAGTTCTGCACATATATAACTTCCCGTCATGTGTCTCAAACATCATTCTTCATGATCGAATGGTACTCCTCGATCATGGCATTCTTTCCAAATCTTGGGAACTTCAATATCTTCAATAGATAACTTTGTTGCTGAAACAAATGTTGTAAACCTTCTTTTGTAGGTGCTCATATACGATCTTTCCTACAAAACAAGTTAAATTGCATGATTAGAAACTTCTCATAGTTTTCAGAACAAATTCTTACACATAAAGAAATATGTCATACAGTCATGCAATTATTTTAACCAATGCTTCAATACAACATTCATCCATATCCTGTAACTTTCTAGATGCCTTCCAATCTCTACCAGAACATTGTTAAGATTTTGCACTACTCCCAACATGTCAACAAAGAGGTTTCATTCTATATAAGTAGCAATGGAATGTTGTATAGTGCCATAGGCCACTTACCCATTAGATGCATATTAGTAGTATGTTGTTCATTAATGCAATTATTCTAATATGCCAAAATACACAGCCTAATTCTAGGAACATCAGTATATACATCATTGAACAATATTATTTAAACAATCAAATATGCAAGAAATGATAATTCAAACACTTATCTTTGTTTGTTTGTTGGGTCGACTCCCTCTCAGTATTTGCTTCCTTTCTGCAACTCCATTCTGATGTGGATTGTGAGAAGTGGTCAACTCCCTCTGAATATTTGCATCCTTGCAGAAACTACTGAAGTGTGCTCCTTCTTGATCTTTGCTTCCTGGATTACCTGTCCTTGAACTTATATCCATCCCCGATCACTATGCATGCTTACAAGTATCATTATTGTGATATCCTCGAGATCTCATACATAATCATACATTTATTAGTATATTCTCAATACTATCAAAACACAATAATCTTAAGCATGTATAGTCATGATCATTTCAAACAGAAATAATAAGCATTAGTATTCAAGGACTCTTATGGTTAGTCATATCATAAATTAAAGTAAAAAACATAAAATGTCTAAACCCATGATTACTCAAACCTATACTTTCATGACTCTTCTGGTTAGTCATATCATCAATTAAGGTAAGAAACACAATATGCATACACCCATGTTTATTCAAACCTATGAATAATCATTATCAATCATGCCATGTATACTTATATAAGAGATCCTATCACAAGGTAGGATTCTAAGTTGATATAGGAAAAAACATACCTGGATTAATATGTTAGCTGGTTATTGTCTAACATACCCACATGATGTCTTCTTATTCTCTTAAGTGACTTGTGCTAGTAACCTACATATCTCATAGGTTAACCAAGTTATACATACCTCGTAAGTAGATCTTCTATGTGATCCATGGCAATAGATGAACCTTTGTCTTCATGTCACCATGGTCATATGTTCTTGAAATAGAACATGATTTGTCTTTCTTGATGTACCTTTCATGTTAGTGGACAACATCAACCTCATACAACATCACAATGCATTAGTACAATCATAAGTGTCAAAAACCCTAATCAATGAATATCTTCTATCATGCATTCATAATTTTATTAACGTGATACGACAAGTCTAAAATTAACCAAGATT
The DNA here is from genome assembly GCA_027924585.1 of Larix kaempferi. NCBI lineage: Eukaryota > Viridiplantae > Streptophyta > Pinopsida > Pinales > Pinaceae > Larix > Larix kaempferi. Next base: position 183,665 of record BSBM01001575.1, read on the forward strand.
GTACTAACCGTAATAATATGAAGACAAACATATCATAAACTTAATTATGAACATAATTCAAAACATACAAGTATGAGTCATACCTATTGAGATTGCTTGTAATCTTCTTATGTAAGGCTTCAGCCTCATCTCCCTCTGAAACAGGAACTTCTTCAAGTCTTATGTAGGTGACCAATCCATTCTCTTCTAGGATTAATCCAATCCACTTGATTTGCAAGAATTGGATCTGGAGTTGGATTAGGGTTTGTTAGAGAAACCCTAAAAATTCAAACTTTGAATTTCAAACTTCTAAAAGGATAGAAAGATGTGCCTTGATGAGCTGATCAAGCCGGTATATTCAGAATTTGAAAACTGCAAAGTTTCACCCCTCAAATTTTCCTTTGAAACTTCCGGATTCACTTGACATGACCCCAAAACTAGGGTTTGATAAAGACCACCCTTCTGCACAATCAAAAGTTTCAATCCAAATCTTTAAGCTTCTATTTTTCTGAGGAGCTTCCAGCCCTGGTCACAAATTTCAAAAATTCTCATTTTTGCAAAAGCCCTAATTTTCTACTTTTTCGATCAAAGTCCCGAACAAGGGTCTGATCAAGCCCACCCTTTTTCCCAACCAAAATTTTTGATATTGGTCTCTAAATTTCTATTTTGATGAGTAGAATTCAGCCGTGATCTCCGATTACAAAAATTTCATCTTTCTCCGAAACCCTAAATTCCCGAAGCCATGAATGAAGGTGCTAAAAAATAATTACGTTTTGACATAAATATGTACCTGATTGTTTCTGGTGTAACTCTGAACTTTCTAATCAAAAGGGTCTGAAAATTCTACCTATGGTATCTCGACCTGTCATCTTTCCAACCCCACAAGTATGGCCTCAATTGGATTTTCTAACAGAGAGTTATGTCAAGTGTCGCAATGTGACCTGTTTATGGGATAAAACAGGAGAGCGAACTTGTACGACGTGCCACATGTCCCTGGTTTCGTTTCGGCCTCTGAAAAAGTTACCTGAGAAAGTAAAGTCCATGCACTACCCGTCACTAGTTACTAAATTTCTTTTGGAGCTTCCTAGCCCAAGTTATGACCTTTTTTCCTAGGTCACTTGTTTATGACTCAAATCTGGAAGAGGAAGAAACCCTAGATTGTACAGATCATAAAACAAAAAGTACAACAAATTAGAAGTGGTCCTTTGGAAACAAAGTACATGGGGATCGGATCTTCAACCTGTAAAAGTTTCAGATCCAAAAAATTCACCAAAATTGATTTATTGCGAAAGTGCTACGATGACTATGTTTTGCTATATCAAGCCCTAGCATCACAAGTGCAACAAGTGTCATACATGCCATACCATGCCTTCTTTTAGGCTAGCTCTGATACCATGTTAGTTTTTCAGAATTTACTTCAATCTGATCTAGGATCTTAACTGAGAGAACAATATGTACATCATATCTACAGCATATTAATCATGGACACAATAATGCAAGCACACAAGAGACACAGAGTTTACTTGGGGAAAACCATAAAGGTGAAAAACCCTAATAACTTCCTCAGAGATAAATAGAGCAATGATACAACCCAAGCATAAGAGATAGACATCTCCTAGCAGCAGCTTCTCCTCCTCCACAAGTGTGCCACTCTCCAAAGAGTGTGAGAGAGAATATAATGCTGAAATAGAGTGCCTCCCACACTCTATTTATACTTGACTTGACTTGCCTAATAACATTTACTAGGTCAGCCTCAACTTAACCACATAACACAAAGCTGACTGGGTCAACACCCAATAGGGTGGTCTAATAACCCTTTGACCCACATGGCCTATACAGGGCTGACCCCAACAAGGTGGTCTAATAACCCATCAAGTATAAGTTACGACACTTACAATATAAATGACGACACTTTCGTATAGAGGAATAATAACATCTCTATAGGAATACAAACACTTCCGTATAGAGGAATAATACCATCTCTATAGGAGTACAATAAACATATATGAAATACATTCTGAAGTTACATATACATCAACAAAGCAGAGTATGTTGCAGCTTGTTCGACTAGTTGTGAGGTAGTATGGCTTAGGAAGCTACTGTCTGAGTTATTTGATCTCCTGTTGGAGGCTACTAGTATCTTTTGTGACAACCAGAGTTGTGTGAAGCTATCTGAGAACCTAGTGTTTCACGACAGGTCGAAGCACATTGATATAAAATATCACTATATTAGGGATATGGTACAGAGAGGAGCAATGGAGCTCCTATATATTGCGACGGATGAGAAGGTTGCGGATGTGTTGACGAAACCACTAGCGAGAGTGAAGTTTGAGTACTTCAGAGAGAGGCTTGGTGTTCTTCGAATTAAAGATACTTCAAGTAAGAAGTGATGGACACATTTTTAGGAGCCATTCCAAGCACGGTGAGAGGATGATCCTTCCCATGGTTGTGGATGTAAGTGTTGGATGATGAGCATCAAGACGATGCTCTAGTTACTGCTCTGTATATGCATCAGTTGGATGTTGTGTATGACCAGTTGGATCATGTATATGTATATGCATCAGTTGGATGTTGTGTATGACCAGTTGAATCATGTATATGTATATGCATCAGTTGGTTTATGTGTATGATCAGTTGGATCATGTATATGTATATGCATCAGTTGGATGTTGTGTATGACCAGTTGGATGTTGTGTATGATCAGTTGGATGTTATATATGATCAGTTGGATCATGTATATGTATATGCATCAATTGGATGCTGTGTATGATCAGTTGGATCATGTATATGTATATGCATCAGTTGGATGCTGTGTATGATCAGTTGGATCATGTATATGTATATGCATCAATTGGATACATTGTATGATCAGGTTGATCATGGATGATGAGTATCATGACGATGCAGTGATGATGATTAGGATGATCATGCAATGATGACATGCATCAAGATGATGCAGTGACGATGATCAGGATGATCATGTGTGATGAGTATCAGGACGATGCTCTGGATGATATGCATCAGGACGATGCAGTGACAATGATCAGGATGATCATGTGTGATGAGTATCAGGATGATACTTTGGATGATATGCATCAGGGCGATGCTATGATGATGATTAGGATGATCATATGAGATGATATGTATCAGGTGGATACATTACATAATCAGTTGGATTATGTGTGATGAGTTCCAAAGACACAGATGCACATGAACTTTTCGGACATGGTTGTAGATGTGTTCTCCCATGTTCGCAATGTAATTGCTGGGATTTTCCGACATGGCAACAAATGTGTTCTCTCATGGCCATGATGTAATTGCTGGATCCATTCTCACATGGTGGTAGATGTGTTCTCCCATGGTGCAGATGTAAGGGTTGGGGCCATTCAAACATGGTTGAAATGTGTCTTCCCATGGCTAGGATATAAGTGCTGGGGCCATGCGGGCATGGTTGAAGTGTGTCTTCCCATGGATGCGTTATAAGTGTTGCGGCCATTCAAGCATGGTTGAAGTGTGTCTTCCCATGGCTATCATATAAGTGTTGTGCCATTCTAGCATGGTTGAAGTATGTCTTCCCATGGTGCAGATATAAGTGTTGAGCCTTTCACGGATGGTTGAAGTGTGTCTTCCCATGCCGGTGAATGTAAGTGTTGTGTGATGTGCATCTAGGTTGTGCTTCGTGAATGATGTTATGATCAGTATGATCATGAGTATCAGGATGATACTCTATGGCCATGGACAGGTTGTGCAGTGGCATGTAAAAGGTCCTAGGAGATCCGATAGGTTGAGCTGTGTGCTCGTAAAAGTCCTGGGATGCTCTTTCGAGGTTTCGTTGACTCACGTAATCAGTCCTGATGATTTCACAGTATGGCCACTGATGATGAAGACCTACAGGTGGTGGGCCTACATCGAGCATGAAAAAGGGCTAGCTCTGTAAAACTTCCTATGTCGACTAGATTGGAGATTGATTGAGATAGCAGCAACAATGACGATGACGATGATTCGATGACAATGATCCAGTGACGATGATCCATAGAAGAAGACTTGTGCTAGTAGATCTGTGTCGAGAAATACCTTCCTAATTAAGAGGGAGTGTTGATGGATTTGTAACTTCGGAATGTATTTCATATATGTATATTGTATTCCTATAGAGATGTTATTATTCCTCTATACGGAAGTGTCGTCATTTATATTATAAGTGTCGTAACTTATACTTGATGGGTTATTAGACCACCTTGATGGGGTCGGCCCTGTATAAGTCATGTGAGTTAAAGGGTTATTAGACCACCCTATTGGGGGTCGGCCCTCTCAGCATTATGTTAAGTGGTTAAAGTTGAGGCCGACCTAGTAAGGTTTTTAGGAAAGTCAAGTCAAGTATAAATAGAGTGAGGGAGGCACTCTATTTGATCATTCACTTTCTCACTCATGCACTCATTAGAGAGTGGCGCACTAGTGGAGGAGGAGAAGCTACTGCTAGGATACTATCTCTTATGCTTGGGTTTTGTATCATTGCTCTATCTATCTCTGAGGAAGTTATTGGGGTTTTTCACCTTTATGGTTTTCCCCAAGGAAACTCTATGTGTTTATTGTCTCTTGTGATTTCTTCTTGTGATTGATATGTTGTACATGTTATTCTCTCAGTAAAGATCCTAGAGAATATTGAATTAATGCTCAAAAATTAACAACCTTATGGAGGAGAAAAAAAATATTTAGAGGTATCTGAGTTGTCTACCTTTCAACATCAAGGATAGAATATAGTATGACAATCCAAAGACCTTAGAAGAAACCATGAGTAAAGCAAATTTCTGCTATGATGAGAACCAGAAAAGAGAAGGGATATCTAACTGGAAAAATCATAAACCTAGCAACTTTGAGCTGAAGAAGAAGAATTTCAAGTTCAGTGGACATTCTGGTTTTCAAAAGAAAAACTTTCCAAATCAAAATTTCCAAGGAAACATTCCTAGAAATAATCAGCAGCAGAATTTTACAACTCCTAGAAATACACCCAATGTTACCAGAACTAATGACTAGAGGACACTTATAAAATGTTTTGAGTGTCAAGGTTCTCATTATGCTTCAAACTATCCCAATAAGAAGCAGACAACCAATAATATTAAATCCATACAAGCTGAACCTACTGTGGGAGACTTGACAAGAGAGATGCCCAGAATTAATGCATCTCTAGACAACAGGCAAGCGGAGCATCAAGTCTCTATGGTAGAGATTGAAGGTATGCTACAAAACCACCCTATTTCTATTTTGATTGTTCCAGGCACTAGCCTGAGTTATATATCTCCAGATATTGTAGAAAATTTTAATCTGAAAACAAAGAAATTTAATAAATCCTGGTTAGTTAGACTAGCAACAGAAACAAAAAGAAAAGTGTTTGATTTTGTTGAAGGTTGTGTTTTATCTATGAATCAATTAAAGACACAAATAAAGCTAAATGTTTTACCTTTAGGATCCTATGACATCTTGATTGGAATGGATTGGTTAGAAGCACATCATGTTATTTTGAATTGTTATGAGAAAAGTTTTACCTATCTAAATGATGAAGGAGAAATAGTAGAAGTAAAGGGTATTCCTAGAAAGACACCAATTAGACAGATTTAAGCTATGCAAGTAAAAAGAGCAGTTAGAAAAGGATGTAAGATGTTTGCAGTGAATGTAGTACATGAGGAGTCAAGTACAAAAGAGGAAAAACTGAAACTAGAAGACATACCTGTCCTAAAAGAATTTTTGGATGTTTTTGCAGAAGAGATTCCAGGATTACCCCCGAAGAGAGATCTAGATTTTGCCATTGAGCTGATACCAGGTGCGGTACTAAACTCCAAAGCTCCATATAGGATGAATATATTGGAATTAAATGAGTTAAAATCACAGTTGAAGGAACTGATTGATAAAAACTATATAAGACCCAGCGTGTCTCCTCGGGGAGCATCTATTATTTTTGTTAAGAAGAAGGATGGCACTTTAAGGCTTTGCATAGATTATCGCCAACTGAATAAGATGACGATCAAGAATCGATATCCGTTGTCCCGCATCGATGATCTATTTGATCAGCTGCATGGAGCAATGATATTTTCAAAGATTGATTTAAGGTCGGGATATAATCAAGTTCGTGTGAAGGATGATGATATTTTTAAAGCAGTCTTTAGAACTTGTTATGGACATTATGAGTTCATGGTCATGCCATTTGGGTTGACTAATGCCTCGACAGTATTTATGTGCTTAATGAATAATATTATGCACAAGTATTTGGATAAGTTCATCATTGTGTTCATAGATGACATTCTGGTATATTCTAAAAGTAAGGAAGAACATGACGAACATGTAACGTCCCCTCCCATCAATTCCAATGTAAGGAAGGGAAACATGACCAATCTACCGAACTTATTTGAAGAATTCATGGCCCCATACATTACTCAGTAATTGTAACAACAATTAAAACTTCATGTGTGCAGGTTTAAACTAAAATACACAGTGAAATTAAAACATATTGATGGACACACACAAGCTGGAATGCATCAGCATACCATTCACAAACAGGTGATGAATTATAATGTGAGGAAGCAATCACATTCTCATGATATACACAGATTACATGTTAGCCATATTAAGATATGCATTCATCATCCAAATAACAGTCATTATTTAACACAATGCAGAACATAGAATAAGCATACAATTTAAACACAGAGACACTTATCTTTGAGATGAAGCTGTCCAAACAACTGGCTATGTGAGAGCAACGTTCCACCCAACCATAGATCTCTGTCCAGCCTGTATTCTTTCAGCTGAGAGATCACCCCCGAGCTGGGATGTGTATCCACTAAGGAGGGACTAGACAGGCTCACTCACAACCATGGATTCACTCAAACGGTCATGCTAAGCCAACACACAGTTGGGTTTATCATGCATATCAAAAGGAAAGGGAGGAGGATGCTAAGCCGGTGAGCTCAACCATAGAGTTGCAGACATCTCAAGCTAAATCCAAGCAATCCAAACCTCTGTTCAAACATCCACACTTGGATTTCTCACCATTTTGTCAATGAATAACTCCATGCCATCACTGGTCTTCTGGGCTATAAAAACGGGGTTTCCCAATCGATTTTGGGGTATCCAATACTCTCAAATTCGCCCCAACGTTCATACTTATGGATCCCCCATTGGATTTCACTGTCAAATACCAAATCTGGGCGTTTATGGCTATTCAAAATGTGGGTTCTTTCACAGCTGCAATTTATGGTTTTTCTCATTGCTGGGAATTCGTTTTTGGATGCAAATTGATATTGGGTTCTTCCACAATGGAATGGGAATGAGGAATAAGCAATCCGCATGAGGTAGAGTGACTTGTGGTACAAGAAAACATAGCCCATACTCTGCCATACGAATTTCTGGGCTGCCCATGCTCCATTGAAGCCATGGACGATTTTCTTCAACCACTTCCTTACAACATAATGAAATGCCAGCAAGGTAAGTCAAATGGGTTCTCGATGTGACATTTGGCAGCTTATGGCTCAATCCCACAACCCCCTCACCACTCCCTAGTGGATACACATGGCCCCTTCTCATTCATTTTCTCCATAGCCAGTTTTGGTATTTTATTGCATGATGTTTATTTACATCATTTTTACGATGTTCCATGGCTAAATAGCACATGGGTAACATAATGTCTAGTACTTTCCTTTTAAATAAAATTCAGGCTTCCACTAGCAGGGCCTTGGCCTTGAGCTCCATGCTAGGAAAACATACATCACACGTATATAGTATTTACATTAAAAGTTAATATATCCTAAGGGTCAATATGGGGTATTACAATCCCCTCCCCCTTAGAATAACACCGTCCTCGGTGTTCCAATACTTGGAATACATATACAATTTACACGTCCAAAAAATTTCAAAACATTTTGCAGGTCTACCCTGCATTCTATCATTTACTTTGAACTTTTAGGACCAAGTCCTTTGACTTCCATGAGCTTCTCCCGCTGGTTCTGATCTTTCAACTCATCCATAAGTTTGAAAAATTTATGGCTTCTACCCTCTTGAGGTTCCCTTGTTGGGCAGTTGCGGAGGCAATGATGTCCTCCACCTTTCTAACATTTCATTGGCTGCTTCATGTTTACCTGCTCAATTTCCTTTGAGTCTTCATGCCTAGAACATTTCTTAATGGACCGATTAGATGAATGCCTCATCACCAATCCACTTTTCTTTCCCTTATTGATTGCTCTCATAATTCTTTTTACCTCTCTTTGCAGACAAATAGAGTTATGCAAAACCTTGTGGTTCATCTCATTCTGCCTCTTCTATATCTTGAGCATCTCTCCAATATTTTCTCAGGTCTTGTAAATTGTTTGAAAAAGACTTTTAGCCAATTCCAACAACCTATGGTCTGCTGCCATGGTCACTATGTACAACTGGTTCTCACTTTGCTTACAAGCAACACTTGCTTTGCAACCACTGCCACAAATTAGTTTCACTTCCCCCCCTGTGGAATTCATCATTATAATTTTGTTAGGCCAAGCATAACATAACATTAAAATAATTCAGTCAATTAGCTTCCCAATTGATATGAAATCCCATGCTTTATCCATGAGACTTTCATACTTTCCATGCTTGCCCAACATACACATGAATTCCTTCATGTTCATCCATTCACAGGAAATTCATTAATTCAACATTCACAATTTATTTCGAGCAAATAAACACACTCTACTTTCAGCCATGCATGCATTCAACAATTTTCTGTTTTTATAAATTTATCAATAAAAGGAAAGAGAGAGTAATAAAAATTTTCTCCTCTTAGCCTTGTTCTATTGTGGAATCCACACCCCCAGTGTGGTTTTCATGCTCCTAGCCTCTTTCACTTCAACATGAATTCTTGACTTGCCCTTCTTGGCTATGACACTTAGTGTCTATGGTCTATTTCGTACCTCTCAACCATGGAGTCCCTCCACATGGTTTGTCTACAACTCTTGGCTACTAGGACTCACACAGTTCCACTAGCACCATCTTTCATTACTGCTCATGCTGAGCTCTTTAGGATGGTCACATCTCCACATGCATCTCTAGGATTCCTTCATAGTCTTTTCTTCCAACAATACTTATCTGCATTGGATGTCTTCACTTTATTCCATAGGGTCCTTCTTTGCTTTACAAGCCTTGGAATCGCCTATGGACTTGGATGTTTGGCCAGCGCACAGGCTGCCCCACAACATCAAATAATTTTGCCCAACCATTCACTCTGTGGATTTAGCAAGAAATTTATAGTTCTTTTAGGGTCCTTGCTTCCTATATGACCAAGGTTTCCAACAAAGAAAACAATAGTGCATCAGCTTAATTGTTACAAGACTTATACTTGAAATATTCATTATTCCAAACAAGAAATAAATGAAATTGAATACTTATTTGTATTGTGCATTTCCTCTCTGGTCCACAAGGTCTTGCTTTTACTTTATAAGTCGTGGGATCTTCCTGAGGACTGGGATGTTTGGCTAGCACGCAGGCTGCTCCAAAACATCAAATAATTACTTTTCAACCAGTACACCTTCACATCGACTTGGAAGGAAACTTCACTACGACCATTTCTAGGTCAAGGCTCTACTATGGATCCATAGGCATATAATAGCCCTTTCATCAACACCTTCACAACCCTTCATCAAAATTCCCACAACATCCTTTCATACACATTATCCCTTCCACCACAACCCCTCACAACAACCTTTTACTTTGCTTCGTTAGTGTGTAGCACCAAATTGCATCTGTTTAAGGTGACAACACAAGTAGTATAGACAAACTTGTCAGCACTGTTATTAAAAAATTATAACCATAATTCATAGCATTCACTATCAAGTATTGAAACACCATGAATGAGTCCATTCCTTTAGGGCGTAATCAATATTGGCATCCCTAACATAACTCATCATCAGAAAGGCGTGCACTCCTCACTGATGGGAGCTATGCAAGTCTTAATCATACTTCAAGCAGTCTGAATAATGTACATAAATAGAATATGTCCTGCATAGTAATTCTAACAATTATACTTGCACACACACACACACACACATATATATATATCAGTCAAGGTTTACAGAACACTTATCCATTTTGCAGATGTAATTTCTCTTCACTAATGAGAAATGGGGTCCTTCTATGAGTTGACAGTCCCTCGGTTTGCCATCCCAACTCCTTTTGATGTTACATAACTCTCATATGTCTTATTGTCATAATCTTTATCATCGCACTCATATTGTTTACCAATCATGCAGTGCAGATGAGACATTCATAATGTCTAATGGCGTTTCACCCGAAACCCATTTCCAAATCATGGAATCCCTTACCATGAAGTTTGGCTTCTGTAGACCCTCTCTCTTGGTCTTACTGCCATGTGTCTTCCTGGCATACTTATTAAATAGCCAAACAGTCAGCAACATTTAACAATGCAATTCAAATCTGATTGTTCCATAACCAATCAATAGCATTAATAATTAATTCAACATGAATTTACAATTCTGTCTCCTATAGAAATTGATTTTCTTAGCCATGAGGCTATCCTCATATTGCTTGGATCTTGTAAGTGGCACCATTCTGTCCATTATGGATTTATGTTTGCTGCCATACATGGACATCCACCTACAACATGTCCTCCTGACACAATTTTTTTCATAAGCCAAACAGTCATTAGCAGTTATAAGAAAAATTTCAAATCTGAGATTTACAATTCTTCTTTCTACCAGAGCTTGGATTTCTCAACAATGAGATTCCTTCTCATAAGCTCTAAATTAAATTTTCAAATCTGCTCCCTACATAAATTAGATTTGCAACCATGATATTATTCTCATAAACTTAAATGAGAATATTTTTTAGATTTGTTTCGTGCATAAGTTAAATTTCACTCCCATGAGAATCTTCTCATAACCTTTAGCTTTTGGCACATGGTAGACTCCAGCCTTCATCATGGACTTACCCACATTGTCATGCCTAGAACAATCTACCTGAAATCTGAAACTTCAATCAGCCAAACACTTTGTAGGTCTCCATGCATATAATATTTCATTGCTGCAACAATCACTGAAGCATTTCTAGAATTATAACATTCCATAATTCAAACACTTCCAGCTGTTAACATATCAATATAACAAACTCATTTACTTCACGTAAATCATTATCATACTAAAATTGCAAGGTACAGTCACGTCATTTATGTAATTAACTTAAAGCTTTTAAATATTCTTTAATTCATAGCCATATCATTTATACAATTCTGTCATTCCAACAGAGCACTCTGGAAGCCTGTCAATCATGACTACCTTCATGCAATTCTTCCCCTGCATTCATAGCAGCTCATGAAATGATCTCAGAATTATCATTAATTCATCATTTCATCTATTGCTCAATTATAATGAGACATATACATATATCACAATCATGCATGCACGCAATACATCTCCTCAGGTGTAGCTACCCACATGCATGCATATTCACAACATTTACTCAAGTTTTTTTTTTCATATGCATTCCCTCAATGCTTAACTACAAGATTTATAAACTCTCTTAATACACATCCACTCAATGCCATCTTGCATTGTTTCATGAGTACTATGCATTCAAGCATATTATGACTTAATCATGACTATCTCATATAACATGCATTACCATAATCAGGACCACCAATCCTCACTTGCTTTGGTTGTTAAACTCACAATTGACATACTCAAATGGAATGATATAATTTCATATGAATGCAATCTAAATTTCTAAACAGTCACATGGTATGAGGCCTCTTTCCTTCACCACTCCATGCTCCACCACACTATGGTAGTATGGCATTCATATGAATGCATTTCGACTCTAAATGCATACCATTTTATGATTGTTAAATATGGTTCAAGGGATTCTTACCCAATCCTCTTTCAACATTTATGTAATCATCATAAGTAAACCATTACCTGCATGGCTTCCACTTACACCTTTGATATTACCTAGTCCGTTGGTCTCTTGTAGAGGATTACAGAATTCTTCCACCAACCTCTTGATCCTGGACTTGATGCCCTAACCTTTTCCTCATAAGGTTGTTGGCCTCATGCAACAACATCATCAACATCTTTATCCATGCTTATGTTGTCTGTGGTCCTACAACCAAAACCAACACCAATAGTGATCATCAACCACAATATTTACTATTAGTGGCTCATTGCATATGTAGAGCCTCACTACTTTTACTAATATGTAATATCATATGTGTGCACAAAAATCTGTTCATGCACTGTGCAATGTTTATTAATATGCCAACCAATGCATATTCATGCCACTCATCTAATCTCTTGCATTTTCAAAATTTCTATGCCATAATTTTATGTACATAAAGCTTATAAAATATAAATACAGCTAGCAAGAAAGGGGTCAAGGAATTATCCCTTTCCAATCTATCATCTTTGCATGGAATTCCCCTTCCACATCCAAGCTGGCTCAATTTCATGGTCTTTGCTACTTCTAGGCATGCAATTCTAGAAATTGCCCATATTGAGAACAATTTTGCCAAAACAGCCACTGACACTTTTCTACCCCAATTATCTATGGTGTATGATAACCCCATTCAAATTCTAACTATGCACCATTGTTCCCTACTAGACAAGCTTTCCAATGCCTATCCTCGTACTCCATTCCAACATTGAGTGTGGAAATTGCATTACTTCAAAAATGACAACTTTAACGAAAATTCTGCACATTTTTACACAGTTGTATTTTGGTCTGGGATGCCAACTTCAGTCACCTGTGGAAGAAAACCTATGAGGAATCACGAAATTTTTTCTACTGAACAAAGTTAGTCCATATAGCAAGGAACACTGAGAAACTCGTGGATCTTTGTTCCGATGTACCATTCATCTTCTATAAAATTATGGGTTTGACTACTTTCCACTTTTCACATTTTTCCAAAATTCCAAATTTTGGGGCAAAAATGGCGATTTCCCAAATGGTGCATTTCTGGGAAATCTTCGTCTAACGGAATATGTCTGATTTACTGTGAATATGAAATGTTGAGTTTAGTAATTTTCTTGATTCTGAATTATAGGGTCACTTTCAACCACTGCAAGCTTTTCAAAATCTAAAAAACGTGGCTCAGAATAGTGCTTTTTGGCCTTCTCGCACACCCCGACTCCACATCCTTTGGAGTTTGGCTCCAAAACTCCAAACTTAACACCGTGCCTACTCCATGACCGCCCTATATCAGTTTCGGCTCAATCGGACCTTCTGTCAAGCATCGGGGCACTTATTTGTAAAATCCATTCATTCCGATTTTATGCCAAATCAGAGCATAATGGGCTCGAGATCTTCACTGGTTCATTCATGGACTCCGTCAATGGCCTCAGTATGCCCCTGAACTCATGAAATTCTGACCTTGCATTCTCCTGTTATCCAAAAATCAAATTTCGGGCTCTATACTATTTTTTTGGAACCTGAAAGCCGAATCCTGACACCCAAAACTGCGGGTTCGGGGGGGTGGGGGGGGTCAAGTTGCGGTCATAGTGATGTAGCCATCCCGCAACCCGAAACCCGAAACCCGAAAATGTGGGTTAGGGATTGCGGAAACCAAAACGTGCAGCTTCAAAACTTTGCGTTCCCGCAACCCGAAACCCGACATCCCGAAAGCCAAAAAAAATTGCGGGTTCGAAATTTCGGAAATCCAAACGCAAATTTTGAAAATTTGCGTTCCCGAAAGCCGAAAAATTGCAGGTTCAGAATTTTGGAAATCCAAATGCAAATTTTGAAAATTCGCATTCCCGAAACCCGACATCCTGAAAGCCGAAAAATTGCGGGTTTGGAATTTCGGAAATCCAAACATAAATTTTGAAAATTCGCATTCCCGAAACCCGAAACCCGACATCCCGAAACTGCGAAAAGACCCGCGTTCCTGTAACTTCCGGGGTTCATAACTCCCTCGTCCCTTAGCCAAATGAGGTGAGTCTGGTACCATTGGAAAGCTGTTGGAGAGCTATATGCGCTTGTGTGATCCTATTCCACACCTGAGAAATATGACCCTGGCATTTTTCTAATCGAAAATGCCGCCCCAACTTCGCCAATACTTCATTAAAACCATTTTATTGCTTGCCTGTAACTCAGAGTTTGGCCCAAGCAGCCCCAGTGCTGCAAGCTGGGCTCTGGTACCACTCTGTAACGTCCCCTTCCATCAATTCCAATGCAAGGAAGGGAAACATGACCAATCTACCGGCCTTATTTGAAGAATTCTCGGCCCCATACATTACTCAGTAATTGTAGCAATAATTAAAACTTCATGTGTGCAGGTTTAAACTAAAATACATAGCGGAATTAAAACATATTGATGCACACACACAAGCTGGAATGCATCAGCATACCATTTACAAATAGGTGATGAATTATAATGTGAGGAAGCAATCACATTCTCATGATATACACAGATTACATGTTAGCCATATTAAGATATGCATTCATCATTTAAATAACAGTCATTATTTAACACAATGCAGAACATAGAATAAGCATACAATTTAAACATAGAGACACTTATCTTTGAGATGAAGTTGTCCAAACAATTGGCTATGTGAGAGCAACATTCCACCTAGCCATAGATCTTTGTCCAGCCTATATTCTTTCAGCTGAGAGATCACCCCCGAGCTGGGATGTGTATCTACTAAGGAGGGACTAGACAGGCTCACTCATAGCCATGGATTCACTCAAACGGTCATGCTAAGCCAACACACAGTTGGGTTTATCAAGCATACCAAAACGAAAGGTAGGAGAATGCTAAGCCGGTGAGCTCAACCACAGAGCTACAGACATCTCAAGCTAAATTCAAGCAATCCAAACCTCTCTTCAAACATCCACACTTGGATTTCTCACCATTTTGTCAACGAATAACTCCATCCCATCACTGGTCTTCTGGGCTATAAAAACTGAGTTTCCCAATGGATTTCGGGGTATCCAATACTCTCAAATTCGCCCCAAGGTTCATACCTATGGATCCCCCATTGGATTTCACTGTCAAATAGCAAATATGGGCGTTTATGGCTCTTCAAAACGTGGGTTCTTTCACAGTTGCGATTTCTGTTTTTTCTCACTGCTGAAAATTTGTTTTTGGATGCAAATTGATGCTAGGTTCTTCCACAGTGGAGTGGGAATGAGGAATAAGCAATCCCTATGAGGGAGAGTGACTTGTGGTACAAGAAAACATAGCCCATACTTTGTCATACGAATTTCTGGGTTGCCCATGCTCCATTGAAGCCATGGACTGTTTTCTTCAACCACTTCCTTACAACAGAATTAAATGCCAGCAAGGTAAGTCAAATGGGTTCTCAAGGTGACATTTGGTAGCTTATGGCTCAATCCCACAACCCCCTCACCACTCCCTAGTGGATACACGTGGCCCCTTCTCATTCCTTGCCTCCATAGCTAGTTTTGGTATTTTATTGCATGATGTTTATTTACATCATTTTTACAATGTTCCATGGCTAAATAGCAAATGGGTAACATAATGTCTAGTACTTGCATTTTAAATAAAATTCGGGATTCCACTAGCAGGGCCTTGCCCTTGAGTTCGATGTTAGGAAATCATACATCACATGTATACAGTATTTACATTAAAAGCTAATATATCCTAACGGTCAAAATGGGGTATTACAAAACATCTGCGTATTATTTGACAAGTTCTGAGAGATCATCAGTTATATGCTAAGTTTAGTAAGTGTGACTTTCACAAGGATACGATTAAGTGTTTAGGTCACATAATCTCTGAGGAAGGAATTTCGGTCGATCCCAATAAGATAAAAGCCATTAATGAATGGTCGGTTCCTAAGGATGTGTCGGAAGTAAAATCATTTATGGGGATTACAGGATATTGAAGAAAATTCATAGAAGGTTTTTCGAAGATTGCAAACCCCATAACCTCCTTACAGAAGAAGGGGAAGAAGTTTGTATGAGATCAAAAGTGTGCAGACAGTTTTAAGAAGTTGAAGGAATTACTAACTACAACACCTATTCTGAGAATTGTATATCCTAATAAAGATTTTATAGTATGCACCGACGCATGTAATGACGGACTTGATGGAGTCCTAACACAAGAGGGACATGCAATATGAGTCTCGAAAGCTGAAAATACATGAGAAAAATTAGTCTACATATGATCTAGAATTATTAGCAGTAATACACGCCTTAAAAATGTGGCATCACCATCTTATTGGCAGAAAATTTACTTTGATGACAGATAACATGGGCCTGAAGTATTTACTAGATCAATCGAACTTGAATGCTAGACAAGCTAGATGGCTAACCTTTCTAAGTGAATATGATTTTGAAATTCAGCACATCAAGGGTAAAGAGAACAAGGTTGTTGATGCTTTAAGTCGTAATGCAAAGTTAAATTTATTTCAGCCATCAGTACATAGACAACAAATTTGGAAAATCAGATTTTCGAAGGGATTAAAACCGATGAAGAGTACAGAAAATTACATGAAAAGACAACAGAAAGCAATTCTGAAAATTCTATGGCAGATTTCAGGTTAAAAGAAAATGGATTGCTGCTGTACAAGAGCAACTTATATGTGCCGAACGTACCAAAGATAAAAATTCTGATTTTAGATGAGATGCACAAAAGTCACTATTTTGGTCATCCAGGTTATCAGAAAACTATAACTATGTTACAGAATGATTATTATTGGCCCAGGATGAAGGATGAAGTAGCAGAATATATAGCTAAATGCTTTGACTATATAAAAAATGAAGGTTGAACATCAGCATCCGACTAGATTGTTACAACCATTAACTATACCTAGTTGGAAATGGGAGATCATAAGCATATATTTTATTACCAAACTACCTAGGAATCAAAAACAAAATGATTCCATCATGGTGGTAGTGGACAAATTCAGCAAGGCAACACATTTTATACCAGTAAAAACTACTTATAAAGCTCCAGATATTGTAGAAATGTTTATGAAACAGATTTTTCGATTACATGGAATACCAAAAGTGATAGTTTCAGACCGTGATTCTAAGTTTACTGGAAACTTCTGGAGATATTTTTTTAAAGGGTTGAATACAACCTTAAACTTCAGCACAACATTTCATCCACAAACAGATGGATAGACGGAAAGAGTAAATCAGATATTGAAAGACATGCTAAGGATGTATGTTAAGGACCAGCCTAGTAAGTGCGAGGACTACTTGCATTTAGCAGAATTTGCATATAACAACCATTACCATACATCAGCCAGGCTTATCCCTTTTGAAATTCTTTATGGTAGGAAATTTAATACACCAGTTTCTTGGAATGACCCAGTTAATAGAGTTATTTTAGGACCTGAATTGTTGAAGGGAATAGAACTAACTATGCAACATGTACAAAGAAATCTTAAAGCTGCCCAAGATAGGAAAAATAGTCAAGTAGATCTTAAAAGGACTCATAAAGAGTTCCAGGTTGGTGAGCATATTTTCATTAAGGTAAGACCAAAGAAGAGCTCATTAAAATTGGGAAGCTGTGCCAAGCTGGCACCTAGGTATTTTGGTCCTTTCGAAATTTTGTCAAGGGTTGGACCCATGGCATATCAACTAGATTTGCCACCAAATATAAAAATACATAATGTTTTTTATATTTCATCTTTAAAGAAATATGTACACAATGCTACTCATGTTATAAATTGGAATGATTTACAGGTGGAACAAGACGACGATTTTCAGGTGGAACCGGACTGTATCCTCAAAATGAGGGAAACTCTACTCCGAAATCACACCATTGGGTAGGTAAGGTGCAATGGAAGCACCTTATCCCAAAAGAGGCAACCTGGGAGTTGGAGAGTAGTATGTGGGTAGCATACCTAGCTCTGTTTCAGGAATACTCAGAAAATGAATGAACAACATCGATGATGATGTTGAGACTTAAGAGCGGGTGTATGTCACCTACCCAAATTGTGAGACTATTTATTTTGTTCACAAAAACATTATGTTAAATTATAATTACAAAGTTTTGTAATTATGACCAAATCTGGTTAAGGATGATTGTAATAACATATTATTATTATTTAATAAATTAAAATAGGAGACAAACACCCAAGGGAACTATTAAATGATTGTTCACTGACCCACTAGGAGGAATGGAAGCTGCTAGAAGGCATGGGACAGGTGTTGGCATTTTCACTCCACCACTAGTTGTTGGTTATGGGACAACTACCCCTAAATCTGTGGCATTATCCCCCAAGTGGGTGGAAGAGAGTTGTTATCTCATTAATGACCAGGTTAACCACTAAAAAGGCCTAGGCAGCTTAGAGAAGTCAATTCGAATTGAGCAGGGATCTCCACATTATTTTTTCTGCAAAAATAATTCCTCAAGTGTATCAGGTGATTAGTGAGAGATTCAAATAGGGAAGCAAAGTGAATGTGCATTGTGAGTCTACTGAATTTATTCTAAGGAAACCAGAGGTGCTGGTGCAGGTATCTTTGACCGCTAAGTCTATATGTGTTACACCCAAAAATTACTCATCATAAGATTCAATGTATACACCCCTGAAGATACTTGGACTAAGTAATCATCCTAGGAGGATGTGTACCCAATTGTGCTCAGTTTTGAAGGGTCGTCGCAGGCTACACACTAGCATCATGTGATGTTGCACTTTGCTCCATTACAGGGTGCGATGAAGTCAGTTAAGTGGCAAAAATAGCTTCTTCTAGGTCCATATCGAAGCTTGCTGACTTGGGACCCTATCCCTAACCTCTTGGAGGAGCTGACACTCGGTTCCTAGACCTTTAAAGAGATCCCTTAAGCTTCTCCTACCATCTCTCAACCTATCGTATCCATACCCTATCCATTTAGTCCTATATAAATGAAGCTCACTCCCATCCCAAAGGAGAGGAAGACTATGGTATCTACATGCTGGTGACATCATTGTTATAACATCTCCACTCACCTATTGGAGAACTCATACTTCCTTGGAAGGATATGGCAATTGGATTTGTCGGAGAAGGGCTACAGCGTTAAGCCTTGGTTTTGGTTCTATATCTCTATCATGTACTCCTCTATTTGCAGTAATACAAATGCTTTCCATCAATATTGTTCATGTGTGTAATGATATTGAGTATTTTACCTGCTTAACTGATCACTTAGATCTCTTATTGTATAGATGTATTTTATTGGTTTCTCTTGTTTCTTGTCTTGACAGGTATTCCAGCCTGGATCTGACGACTATGGGATGTGGATCAACATTCAGGAGAAAGGATTGTGTAGTGAAAAGGTAAGACATCTAGCACTCGATCCTTAAGTAGATCTAGGAAATGCATTGGTAGTCTATTCTATTTGTTCTAGACTCACTTTGAGTTAGGGAGATCCGACTCGCATCCGCTCGAGTGGATTGTTCGATAACAAATCTGGAAACCATACTGGGGAGACATAGAATTTTGTTAGTAGTTGTTAATCTGAGATTCATTTTCAGTTGATTGCTTGACACAAGCCTTTTAATTTTTTCCATTTACTTCTTGGAGTTGATTTCACTATCAGATCTTCATATTGAAGACTCTGATCTACTTCCTTTGAGTTTATACAACTCATTCCCAAACAATTCCATGGTTCATTGCTAAGAGATCTGATTCATTTTTGAATCTAGACTTCGCCCGTCGCACCTGGGTATTGGGAACATAGTGACACTGTGTCATTCTGGGTCTCTGTTCTTTACCTATTAACTACTCGTCGCACCCCTTGCATTGGCAAACTGCAACATCGTCTCACTTCCCATGTATGCAAACTGCAACGTCGCACTGTGTACAAGAACAGAGTGTGTCGATTTGTCAAATTTTGGCATGTAGGCATCTCTTCTCTGTTTGATAGTCTGGACTTTGGTTTGCTGTATGAACTCTCTCTGTGCTGCAAGATCCAGCTAGGCATCCCACCTATGATCTATGTTTTGAGTGTTTAGTTTTGTTTGGATTGATTTTGGGTTCCATTTTGGACGAGCTTGAAGACTGGTAGTGGTGGATACTCTTGTCTCCTCCACCTTCATCCGCTCACCCTTGCATTCCCTTCCTTCCATCCATGATCTGATTATTACTTTATATTAGATTCCAGACCTCATTTACATTTGTTTTGAGCTTTGCTTGCTTAATTTTCTTGCTACTGCTTGATTTTGAGTTAAGTGTGTCTTTTAGCCTGATCGAGTGCTTGTCTTTTCTTGATTTTCCTGAATGTACTACTGCTGCAAGTAGTGTTTTATTTTCAGTCATTTAGATCTGAAAGCTCAGTTGTTATCAAGTTTACTCTTTGATGCATCCATTGAAAAATTAAAAAGTGCTTCTTTCCCATAATTTCTTAAACATTATTGGAGAAAATTGTTGTGCATTGGAAAGTTCTCGTTTATGTTTTGGAAAAGTTGAATGAATGTATGATCTATTGTGTTTTTCTCAAATTATGAATCGCTCATTTTCTTGAAAGGCTCAAAGAATGATTCAATTTTTGCAAAATTGATTCCATGCTAAGGAAAGATAGATGCATTTTTAATTTTTTGTTGCTTTTAGACCATTGAAAGTGAAATTGAAAAACTTGCATATTCTATTTCAAAATCCTCTATTTTCATCATGTAGTGTCGTTTTGATTTGAAAAGAAAAAGAAAAAGAAAAATGCTTTGATTTGGATAGTAGTGTTGTGATTTTTTGTGTTTCATCGAAAAGGAAAAGAATACTTTCATAGTCAAGTTTTGTTTGAATTGGGATTGTGTTGCATTGAGTTTGTTTTGGCAAATACTATTGGAAAAAGCTTTCTCCTTCCCATAGCTAGAATTCATTGAAAGAAAAGAATATTTCGTGCATGTATCCAAGGCTTGCATTATGCTTCCGATTATGTACTCACCTCATGCATTCACCTAGCCGTCCAAGATAAAATTAATGGTAGAACTAGGTAAAAATTTTAGCAACTTGTGTGTAAGTTAGAGACGTGTTCCAGCATCTTTAAGTGTGGCAGTTGTCATTATTTTCCAACACTATATCCTGGGGGTATTGTAGTCTTCCACGTACTTATTGGTATATCGAGCTCCTTCACAAACCCACCAAGTACCATAATCCGTACTTGGCATATATCGAAGGGTGTATCACATACTCGGTAGTATATCGGACGGTATCTTGCTGAACAATTGTGCATTAGATAACACCATTACAGATTTGAGCTCCCATGTACCTTGCGTATATCGAGAGACACCGCTAGGATTCCTAAAACCAACTGAGTTAACCATTTGGCCGTGTCATGTCCCCTCCCATCATACCAACTAGATGGAGAGGATCGTGACGTTAAACCGGACATCTAGTCCCATACATTATAAGCAAACATTCAAATTTCAATCAACTTATGCATATGGAAGTGCAGAACGGACGTTATACTAAACTGGGCATCTAGCACCATGAACTTTTACATAAGCATTCGCATAACATAATATAATAGAGATATGTAGATGCATAACTATTTTTATAACACAGCGGAAGTAACATTATTTACACCTTCACCATACATTCAGATATCCATCAATTAAATAATTTCAAGAATATGCAGGAGAATACTTATCTTATGCGAAAGTAGTCCCACGCAACTGGCTATGCAACTGCAACATTCCACCCAACCGTAGGCCAATGTGCTCCTCAATCTCTCAGCACCACTGCCACCTCCGAGCTGGGCATGATCTCTACAAGGAACCAAGGAACAGCAGACTCACACATAGCCAAGCATACACCAAGATGATCCAAGCCAATCTACAATTGGGTTTATCAGGCTGCTAGGAGATGGGAAGGAAGAGTTTCTAAGCTAGTGAGCTCCAGCACAGAGCCAAGGATAACCTTGCAAGATCTGTCTATCTTGGCACCCACAATACCTACACACCCAGCACAAGGAAGTATTCTTTTCACTGCTATACAGTCCCTCAAGCCATACCTTCCCTATCTAGTGCTCTCAAGGTATGCATAGAAGAGTAACCAAAGCCCTCTTGATCTTCTTGAGAGGTTGTCTCCCCCACTAGGTTTATCAAGCCACTTCTGTCCACTACCACTCCAAAACTTGAATTCATAGGTTCAAACAAAAAACAAGGATGCACACAACAGCAGAACACAATTATGGGGCAGGATAAAACGTTTTTACAGTGAGATGCATGAGATGGGGTTTCAGCTAACTCAGAAAAACGTGGAAACACACAAAAACGAAATGGGAAGTTGGGGAACAACCCAGGGAAGCCAAATCCGTTTTCAGAAAAACGTCCTTGGACATTCGGGGGCAAAAACGACCTCCATATAGTCCCCAAATCGTGGCCCTTCTCTCCCAAGCTACTGTATATGCAAAAACAAACTCCCGGGCATGGAAAAATGCAGGATTTGGATGAAAAACTTGTAGGGAAAGACCCAGCTAGCTCCAACTGCGTGAATGCGTGAAGACTGCCTGTTGATAATGGATTTGGCAACCATTTCGTGGGTGTTTTCTTGTCCATCAAGAAAAAACACGAATTTCCAGGTTGATGGCTTGCCCATGCACGAAATTGGCTGCCATACTTCTTCATTTCCAAGGCATTAACTGCCTCAACCAATTTATTGGAAGAATTAAATGATTGGGTCCATGAGACAAAATGGGTAGTTGGTGGTTTATGGGTTTCCCCATTGACACATGGATTAACACCATTGGCTCAAGGGTTTGAATAATTTCCCCTCCCTATTCCTTGAAGAATCATGCCCCATCTCTTTGTTGCATTGCATAGCTAGTTGTGGGTATTTTTCATTAATTCGTATTTACATGATGTCTTATTTACATCGTGCCCATCTAGCATAAGAACCATAGGCATCTATTTCTTTAATTGCCGATACATGAAACGCTAAATCAATGGTGGGGCCTTGGCCTTGAGCTCCTCACCATGATTGAATTACCATATTTACATCATTTATGATTTAATACAAAGGGGGTCAAAATGGGGACGTGACATACCCCTCCCCTTACATTAGCACTGTCCTCAGTGCTCATCAAAATTGAACAAAAATGGATATGCCACCCTCATGGCATCCTCCAGCTCCCATGTAGCCTCATCGAGACTGTAGTGCCTCCATTGCACCTTTACCTGTCTGATGGCTCGGTTCCGGAGCAATGTTACTTTCTTGTCTAGGATGTGCAATGGATCGGTTTGGAATTCTCCCTCGGGTTCCACCTGGATCACATCCCAATTAATCACATGGTTAGGATCATGTACATATTTCTTAAGCAAAGAGACATGAAAAACATTATGAGCTTTAGTGCTAGCAGGCAAGGCAAGTCTATATGCAACTGGCCCTATTCTTTCAAGCACTTCAAATGGTCCGCAATATCTAGGTGATAGCTTGGCACAACTCCCAAGCTTCAAGGAACTCTTCCTTGATCTCACTCTAAGATATACATGATCCCCAACATTGAATTCCCTATACATTCTATGTTTATCTGCATAGCTTTTGTGTCTATCCTGGGCTGCTTTTAATTTTTGCCGGATCTTTGCAACCTCTTGTTCCATTTCCTTAAGCAATTCTGGCCCAAGTACAATTTGGTTCACTGGATTGTCCCAAGTCACTAGTGTCCTACACCTTCTGTCGTACAAAGCCTCATATGGACTCATTCCCAATGATTCTTGCTGCCCCTTATTATATGCAAACTCTACCAGGTGCAGATAATCCTCCCACTTGGATGGCTTGTCCATTACATACATGCGGAGCATGTCTTCAAGCACTTGATTTACTCTTTCTGTTTTCCCGTCTGTTTGAGGATGGTACGTGGTGCTAAAGTTCAAATGTGTACCCAAATCTGCAAAGAGACCTTTCCAAAAATTGGAAGTGAACTTGGTATCCCTGTCAGAAATTATTGCCTTAGGCAACCCATGTAATCTGAAAATTTCCTTCATGAAAATATCTGCAATGGCATCGGCTTTATGTGTGGACTTAACCGGTATGAAATGTGCTGCCTTTGTTAACTTGTCCACCACAACCATGATGGAATCATGTTGTCTCTTAGTCATTGGCAATCCTGTAATAAAATCCATGGAAATTATTTCCCATTTCCATTCTGGAATTGGCACTGGGTGCAATAAACTTGCTGGGTGTTGGTGTTCAACCTTCACTTGCTGACATTCCATGCACTTAGAAATGTATTCAACAACATCCTTCTTCATGCCTGGCCAGAAATAATATTTTCTTGCTGTAGCAATTGTTTTCTGATATCTTGGGTGACCAGAGTATGGAGCTTTATGGATCTCATCCATAACCATTCTCCTTAAATCTGCCGCATTTGGAATATAGACTCTATTCTTATAAGTAAGAAGTCCGCCTTCTTCCAAGTGATAGCCTTCATTCTTCTTTCCAAGGTCTTGCTGCTGCAATTTGTCCTTTATCTGCTCATACACTTCATCCTCAACCATATGGTTAAGAATCTGCTGCTTCAAATCTGGTTGGCAAGTACTAAGCGCTACCACATACATTTCATGTACTTTCCTGCTGAGTGCATCAGCCACCTTGTTTTCTTTCCCTTTTATGTGTTTGATTTCAAAATCAAATTCACACAAAAATTCCAACCATCTAGCTTGCCTAGCATTTAACATTGGCTGATCAAACAAGTATTTCAGTCCACAATGGTCTGTCCTTAACTCAACTTTTCTTCCCATTAAGTAATGCCTCCACATCTTTAAAGCATGTACTATGGCTGCAAGCTCTATATCATGAGTAGCATAGTTCTTCTCATGCTCCTTCAACTTTCTTGACTCATAGCATATCACGTGGTTGTCTTGCATAAGAACTCCTCCAAGTCCTTGATTGCATGAATCGGTACACACCACAAAGTCTTTTTCTAGGTCTGCAATTTTCAAAATAGGTGCACTTGTAAGAAGATTCTTCAACCGCTGAAAACTTTCCTCACATCTTGGTGACCATTCAAACTTTATCCCCTTCTTTTGCAAAGAAGTGATCGGGTTTGCAACCTTGGAGAATCCCTCGATAAACCTCCTGTAGTAACCGGCAAGGCCCATAAAATATCTCACATCAGTCACATTCCTTGGAGTTGGCCAATTCATAATGGTTTCAATCTTCTCTGGGTCTACAAATATCCCTTCGTTGGAGATGATGTGACCCAAATAATGAATTCTATCTTTATAAAAGTCACATTTACTCAACTTTGCATACAGCTTATGCTCCCTTAGTAATTGCATTGTCATTCTCAAATGTTCTTCATGTTCTTCTTCATTCTTAGAATAGATGAGAATGTCATCTAGGAATACAAGAACAAACTTGTCCAAATATTTGCTAAAAACATTATTCATGAGACACATGAATGTAGCTGGTGCATTTGTGAGACCGAATGGTACCACTACAAACTCATAGTGTCCATACCTCGTTCTAAAAGCGGTCTTATGAATATCTTATTCTTTGATTCTTACCTGATGGTATCCAGACCTCAAGTTAATCTTTGAAAATACCTTTGCTCCTCTCATTTGGTCAAAAAGGTCATCAATCCGGGGCAATGGGTATTTGTTCTTCACAGTGACTTTGTTCAACTGCCTGTAGTCAATACATAACCTGAGTGTTCCATCTTTCTTTTTCACAAATAGAACAGGTGCTCCCCACGGGGACACACTTGGCCTAATATATTTCTTTTCCAGCAACTCTTGTAATTGCATTTTCAATTCTAGCAATTCTGGTGTACTCATCCTGTAGGGTGTCTTAGGCACTGGTGCCGCTCCTGGAACAAGTTCAATTGTAAAGTCAATGTCTCTTTTTGGAGGAAGTCCTGGAATCTCATCAGGAAAAACATCCCTGAATTCTTGCAATACACGATAATCCTCCAATTTAAGAGTTTCATTCTCTGCTGCCTCTAAAATGTGGGCTGCATACAGTTGACATCCCTTCCTACAGAACTTATTCAGCTACATGGCTGAAACCTATCTAACAGAAGTCACCTTTGGAATGCCTTTTACAACCCTCGGGTTTCCTTCTTCGTCCATGCATTCCAATGTCTTATTGTAGCAGTCGAGTTTAACCCTGTGTGCTTCTAACCAATCCATTCCAATGAGAATATCGTAGGAACCAAGTGGCAAAATATTCAGATCTGCATAAGTGAATAGCCCATCCATCTCTAATGGACATTTCTCTACTATTTCACTAACTTTTCTCTTGGTTCCAGTGGCTAGTTGAACTAACCATGATTTACTATACTCTGATTTCTTGAAAGCACAAACCTCAACAATTCTAGGAGTGACATAACTGTGAGTAGATCCAGGATCAATCAAAATAGAAACAGATTGCTTAGCAATATTACCTTCAACTTCAACCATAGTTGATTGATGATCTTCCTGGCGGTCTTCTACTACTGCATAGATTCTAGGGATTGCTCTCGCCACTTGACCCACAGTTCCATCTCCTTGGATGTTGTGAACTTGATTTGCATTCCCATTCCTATGTGGACAGTTCCTAAGTATGTGGTATCCTCCACAACCCCAACATTGAAGTGGTTCTCTTGGCTCCTTTAGATCTCTTGGTTTGTCTCCCATCATCCTAGTTGGCTTAGTCACAACCTATGATGGCTGCCTTTGCTGATTCCGGAATTGAGGAGGCTTGAACCCCTTCTTCCTTTGATCAAACTTCTCATTTTTCTTATCCTTCCATGCCTTATGGAATTCTGGTTTACTTCTGTTTTGAGCAAAGCAATACTTGGCCTTTCTTATGGCCTCCTCTAGAGTTCGAGGTTCGTCAAACTCAATTCTATCTTTATATGACTGGGGCAGTCCACTTAGGAAACGCTGAATTTTTACCTTATCATCTCGAATATACTTGACATACCTTAGCAGCTCCAAGAACTTGTTTGCATATTCTTCCATGGTCGATTGTCCCAATCTCAGCTCATGGAACTCTTTGATCTTATCATCATAGTACCTATCAGAGAGGTACTTCTGCTTGAAGTATTTCTTGAACTGCTTCCACACGATCTTCCTTTCGTTGATCTTCTTCACTTGCCTGGTGTGTTCCCACCATATAGATGCTCTTCCATTCAAGTTGAAGATGGCTACCCTTGCCTTCATATTTCCCGAGTAGTCTTGGACTTGGAAATACTTTCTCATCCCAAGAAGCCAAGCTTCAGCTTCTTGACCAGACTTTACTTCTCCATCGAATGTAGGAGGTTTTGCCTTCTTAAATTCCCCATGTGAATTGTTCTTGTAGTGCTTCTTCCTCTTGCTCCTGTGAGATGAAGAACTTGAACCCTCAATGGATTCTTCGGAGTCAGATGATTCATTAGAAGAGATTTCTGGACTATATGTTCTATCTGTAGAAACTCTTCTTGGGCTACTGGCCCTCTTACGGGAATTTCTTCTAGAGCTACTCCCACCCCTTTCTGGATTTGATGTCTGATGCCCAAAGTTTATTTGCCTTTGGATGTTTGTTAAACTCTGCAGCATGGCTGCATTAAACTGATTTTGTTCTTCTTGAGCTTTAATCATCCTTTCATTATCTTCCCTACAGCTTTGCAACTCCACCCTTAGGCTTATCATGGTGGCTGCAACATCTGGAGGGGTCTCTTGATTTCTTCTCCCATTAGATTCTATTTCAGCATTCTCAACCTGTATGTTTTTCCCCATGGCATCTGTCTCAGGTTCATAGGGATCCTGTGCATCATTCATGATGTTCATTTTCTTGGCCCAACCAAGATCCAAAACTCTCTGACTGTATTATCTAGAGTGTTACCCTGCTGTAACTGTGACTCTCTAAAATGTGTTCATCAACACAATTGTTAGCTCCATTACATTCTCAGAATTCACAAATTACTTCATGCACGTGGGAAAAAATTACGTTGACAATTCGTCAAATCACAAACAATGACATATGGGGGGAAAAAAAAAGAAAAAGGGGGTCAAGGGGGCTTGCCCCCTTGAATCCGGACGCGATGGGCGGTTCACTGATTTCTCCCGCAACTACGGGGCGGTTCACTTAATGCTCCCAGAACTGCAGGGCAGTTCGACGACGGCTTCCGCAATTGCGGAGCAGTTCGCCGAACGCTTCCACAATTGCGGAGCAGTTCGCCGAACGCATCCGCACTGGCGGGGCGATTTGCCAAACGCTCCCGCAATTGTGGAGCCATTCGGCGAAGGATTCCGTAGTTGCGGAGCCATTCAGCGAATGCTCCCGCAATTGCGGAGCCATTCGGTGAAGGCTCCCGCAATTGCGGAGCCATTCGACGAAGGCTTCCGCAATTTCAGAGCCGTTCGCGGAATGCTTCCGCTATTGCGCGGAATGCTTCCCCGGTTTCGGGTGATTTTTTTCGGAATGATTCGGAAAAGTCTTCCGCAGTTGCGGAACGATTCTCCGAAGTCTTCCGCAGTTGCGGAATGATTCAGCGAAGTCTTCCGCAGTTGCGGAATGATTCAGCGAAGTCTTCCGCAGTTGCGGAACGATTCGCGGAATCCTTCCGAAATTTCGGAAGAGAATTCCTTCCGCAATTTCGGAAGCGAATTCTTTCCGAAAAATTCCGATACTTAGAAATTTTTTTTTTTTTTTACTTAAAAAATTTTTCTCTGCTGTTTCGGAGCAGTTTGCTGAATTCTTCCGCAATTTCGGGAAGGTTCGCGGAACTCTTCCGCAACGGGAAGGTTCGCCGAACTCTTCCGCAATTGCGGGAAGGTTCGCGGAACTCTTCCGTAATTGTGGGAAGGTTCACGGAACCTTTCCGAAATTTCGGGATGACTTCCCAAAATGGCTTAATGAAAAAAAATTTCAAAAACAGACTTAAACCAAAAATTTTCAAAACTCTTAAGAAAAAATGTTTTTCTTGTAATTGCTATCGGATTTGGCCCATAGAGGCCCAATGCTGCAACGCAGCTCTGATACCATTCTATCACGTCCCCTCCCATCATACCAGCTAGATGGAGAGGATCGTGACGTTAAACCGGACATCCAGTCCCATACATTATAAGCAAACATTCAAATTTCAATCAACTTATGCATATGAAAGTGCAGAACGGACGTGATACTAAACTGGGCATCTAGCCCCATGAACTTTTACATAAGCATTCGCATAACATAATATAATAGAGATATGTAGATGCATAACTATTTTTATAACACAGCGGAAGTAACATCATTTACACCTTCACCATACATTCAGATATCCATCAATTAAATAATTTCAAAAATATGCAGGAGAATACTTATCTTATGCGAAAGTAGTCCCACGCAACTGGCTATGCAACTGCAATGTTCCACCCAACCATAGGCCAGTGTGCTCCTCAATCTCTCAGCACCACTGCCACCCCCGAGCTGGGCATGATCTCTACAAGGAACCAGGGAATAGCAGACTTACACATAGACAAGCATACACCAAGATGAGCCAAGCCAATCTACAATTGGGTTTATTAGGCTGCTAGGAGATGGGAAGGAAGAGTTGCTAAGCTAGTGAGCTCCAGCACAGAGCCAGGGATAACCTTGCCATACCTTCCCTATCCAGTGCTCTCAGGGTATGCATAGAAGAGTAACCAAATACCTCTTGATCTTCTTGATAGGTTGTCTCCCCCACTAGGTTTATCAAGCCACTTCTGTCCACTACCACTCCAAAACTTCAATTCACAGGTTCAAACCAAAAACGAGGATGCACACAACAGCAGAACACAATTATGGGGCAGGATAAAACGTTTTTATAGTGAGATGCATGAGATGGGGTTTCAGCTAAATCAGAAAAATGTGGGAACCCACAAAAATGAAATGGGAAGTTGGGGAACAACCCAGGGAAGCCAAATCCGTTTTCAGAAAAACGTCCTTGGACATTCGGGGGCAAAAAACGACCTCCATATAGTCCCCAAATCATGGCCCTTCTCTCCCAAGCTACTGTATATGTAAAAACGAACTCCCAGGCATGGAAAAATGCAGGATTTGGATGAAAAATGTGTAGGGAAAGACCCAGCTAGCTCCAACTGCGTGAATGCGTGAAGACTGCCTGTTCAGAATGGCTTTGGGCACCATTTCGTGGGTGTTTTCTTGCCCATCAAGCAAAAACATGAATTTTCAGGTTGATGGCTTGCCCATGCACGAAATTCGCTGCCATACTTCTTCATTTCCAAGGCATTAACTGCCTCAACCAATTTCTTGGAAGAATTAAATGATTGGGTCCATGAGACAAAATGGGTAGTTGGTGGTTTATGGGTTTCCCCATTGACACATGGATTAACACCATTGGCTCAAGGGTTTGAATAATTTCCCCTCCCTATTCCTTGTAGAATCATGCCCCATCTCTTTGTTGCATTGCATAGCTAGTTGTGGGTATTTTTCATTAATTCGTATTTACATGATGTCTTATTTACATCGTGCCCATCTAGCACAAGAACCATAGGCATCTATTTCTTTAATTGCCGATACATGAAACGCTAAATCAATGGTGGGGCCTTGGCCTTGAGCTCCTCACCATGATTGAATTACCATATTTACATCATTTACGATTTAATACAAAGGGGTTCAAAATGGGGACGTGACAGGCCGTCTTGGCAAAGCAATACACCGAGAACAGCACTCGGGGAGATTAGCACGCACATACTTTCCAGGTAATCGGGTATGTAGGCAAGGGTACGGTCCCAATCCTCCTTGTCACATCATATTGTTGGACCCTACAGTATATCGCGGTTTTCAATGCCTTGATAATCCCGTGAGGTTCCAGAATTTTGAATCCACTCTATCACATAAGTTTGCTTGTTGCCTTAGTTTGAGTAGGTTTTTCTTGATTGCTTTTCTTTTAGCATACCCTTAGGAGAAATGCTGTTTCATCCATCCTGGCTAATCATCCTGACACTCTAGTGGATTTTCCCTGGAGAAGATCCCATAGGATCTTAAACTTATCACCCGAATATCCCCTTAATCCAGAGGTTATTTCGAGGGTAAGAATGGATCAGCGTAATGCAGTCGTAGTTACTAAAGTGGAAAACCCCACTTTGAATGTTGGAGGACTTTTGTTTCCACAAACTCCTCCAGATTCACCTACCTCTCATCCCCTGCAGGATGAAGGATCACAAATCCCCGCTTCACAAGACCTCTCTCCATCATCTCGGGAGAACTTGGATCGTTGGAATGGATAAACCAACCCCAGGACGACCCTGCAACAGCTGTTGGTCCTTCAGCAGCTTATTGGACATCTTCTACAGACCACCCAGTAGCTCATTTTGCCATCTCATCCCCACCTAACTGGACTAATCCAGAGCTCTCTAGACCTTATTACAAGTCTAACCCCGCCGATTTTCGGCCGTATCCGTGAACGTGTGGAACAATTGTGTCTTAGGGGTGATGACCTTTGAAGACAGATTCTCAAGCGACACTATGAAGAGTTTCAAAATCAGCATTTCCAAATAAGATTTGACGACGGAGACATCCCAGTTCATCCGATATCTTTCGGATCACCTGAAGCACCCCACCACGAGACCACTAATAAGGCTGGTCAACCCTCACAAGAGTCCAGTCTTGCACCTCAAGTGAACCAACTGGTGGAAGGACAACAATCCAACACACCCGTCACTACCGCAGTTACTTTACCAGTTCCTCCCCCACCTCAAAATTTGAGGGGAGGGTATTCCATTCCCCCAGGTTATCTTATTGATAATGTTATTACTACGGTATCAAGTCAACAACCTACGTTGGTTCAACCTATGAATAGTGGTCAACCTTTTGTGGCAGGGGGGAAACCCCCGTTTCCTAACCAGAATGTAGGCGATGGAATTTCCAATGGACCTTCCATCGGACCTTCCCAACCCGCTAGACCGTACACCATGGGATTATCTCATGTTGGGGGGCCGTCAAATGTAACTCAACCCTCATGGAGTCAAGCACATCGAGGTTCTGTTAACCCTATGTTGGGCCAACCTAATTCCAGAAACGCATCATACGGGATACCTTATCCCGGGAATCCATACACTCTATGGGGGAAATAACCTGTATTACAACACGAACCGCAACCGACTATCCCTCAAGTACCACTAACCCCGATCGACCCTCCCCCACCTCCTGCTGGAGGCGGTAGGCCCCCACCTAACCTTGGTGGAGGCCCACCTCATTTTACCAACAACATCCCTCACCCTTCTGGCAGTGGCGGGAATGGCCCACCACCCCCTCCCGGTGGAGGCGGTGGGGGACCACCCTATCATGGTGGAGGAGGACATTTCCCTTCGGGTGGCAGAGGTGGTCCACCACCCCCTTTAGGTGGAGGCGGTTGAGGACCTAATTACTATGGTGGTGGCGGTGGTGGTGGAGACCCTCATCCTTCTAGCGGCGAAGGTGGTGGGGGCCCCGTGTTGGTTGTGGAACCAGATCTTCTTGTCTCATAGATGATATTGTCTTAGCCATGCACCTCGGAGGACTGTACACCCATTCTGCATTTTTAGGGGTTCGCAGCTGTACACCTGAGAAAAACTTTTGGGGCTAGTTTCGCCAACTGTTTTGCGAGCCCATGGTTTTGGGTATCCCGTGGTATTTTCCCATTGTATTTTCCCTATAAAAGAAAGACATTGTAATATGGCTAGGGAAAGATGTATTAGGTTTTATGCATTGTAAAGATATCTAAGATCAGGAGAGAGACTGTGAGATAGTGAAGAGGAGGTGCAGCAGCTGTGCTACAGGTTGTATCCCTTCATCTTGCTAGACGGTAATAATAATAAGGACTGGCAAATTCAATGTGGACGTAGCCCAAGTTGGGGTGAACCACGATATATCTGTGTCTCTCTTGTATTGTGTGTGTGATTATATTTGCATTTCTATTTATTGTTATTGCTCTGCGATCCTATTTTTCTAACAATTGGTATCAAAGCCAAAGGTCTATTTGGCAGATAAACCCACAGGAAGCTAGGGTTTCTGGTTTGAGTGGGAGCAATGGCGGAAGAAGAAAAGTTTAAGGTCGAGAAGTTTAATGGCCAAAAATTCCAGTTATGGAAGATGCAAATGGAGGACTATCTATACCGGAAGGATCTATTCCTACCTTTGGGAGGAAGAGCAAAGCAGCCAGTGGCCATGAAGGACGAAGAAAGGGAGGTTCTTGACAAAAAGGATCTGGGAACAATACGGCCGAGCCTGGCTTCGTCGGTGGCTTTCAATATCTCAAAAGAAATGACAATGGAGGTGTTGATGAGTGCACTAGGTAAGTTGTATGAAAAACCCTCGGCCTCCAACACGGTATTTCTAATGAAGCATTTATTTAATATGAAGATGTTTGAAGGTGGATTTGTTACTGATCATTTAAATGAGTTTAATACGATTACAAATCAGCTAAGTTCTGTAAGTTTGAACTTTGATGATGAGGTTAGGTCTCTTTTAATCTTGTGTTCATTGCCAGAAAGCTAGAATAGCTTGGTCATGGCTATAAGTAACTCTATCTCTGGTTCAAACACCTTGAAATTTGATGATGTTATTGGTGTTATTCTTAGCAAAGAAATGCGAAGAAAAAGCACAGATGAGACATCAGGTAATGCGTTGACCATGGAGAGCAAGGGAAGACAAAAGGAGAGAGGAAAGAGCCAAGGTAATCATGGCAAGTCTAAAACGGGCAGATCCAAGCCCAAACTGGGAAAAATAGAGTGCTGGAACTGTGGAAAGAAAGGACATCTGAAGAAAGACTGCAAATCTCTAAAGAAGAAAGGAGATGCACAGAAGGAAACTACCCAGGAAGCAAATGTAGCAGGTGATGTGTTACAAGATGCTTTGATTCTTGCATTAGATAATACTAGTGATTATTGGGTAGTAGATCCAGGAGCTTCATGTCATGCTACACCCCATAGGAAATACTTTCATGAGTATGTTCCTGGCGATTTTGGACATGTTTTATTGGGTGATGATGAGCCATGTAAAATTGTTGGAATGGGCAAGGTATGGATAAAAGTTAAGAATGGAACTAACTGGCTATTGAAAGATGTTAGGCATATTCCTGCTATGAAAAGAAATCTGATCTTAACAGGGCAGTTGGGAGATGGCAGCGGTCTATCTACATTTGGAGAAAAGTGGTGGAAGATCACTAAAGGATCAATGGTGATAGCAAAAGGAGTCAGGATATGTACGTTGTATTTATGTTCTCACAATACTGACCATTCTATATATTTAGCTTCCACAGGAATAGATACAACATTGTGGCATCATAGGCTTGGCCACATGAGTGAGAAGGGGATGTAGATTCTCCACTCAAGGAAGTTGCTACCAGATTTGAAGCAGGCAAGTTTGGAGTTCTGTGAAAACTATGTTTATGAAAAACAGAAGAGAGTCAGATTTCTCAGGGTTGGGAAACAGAAGAAGAATGAAAAGTTAGAGCTAGTGCATACAGATGTATGGGGACCGGCTCAAGTACAATATCTTGGTGGCTCTCATTATTATGTTACATTTATTGATGATGCAACTAGGAAAACTTGGGTTTATTGCATTAGACATAGATCTGATGTGTTTGTTACTTTTAAGAAGTGGAAAGCTTTGGTTGAGAATGAGACAGGGAAAAGGTTGAAGTGTCTCAAATCTGATAATGGAGGTGAGTATTGTGGCAAGGAGTTTGATAGTTACTGTTCATACCATGGGATTCGTAGAGAGAAGACAGTCCCATAAACATCACAAGAAAATGGTGTGTTAGAAAGGATGAACAGAACGATCATGGAGCATGCAAGGTGTATGAGACTGCATGCAGGGTTGCTCTTACATTTTTGGGTGGATGCTGTAAATATTGTTGTTTATTTAATAAAAAGAGGACCTTCAAGTGCTTTGGATGGTGGTATTCCAGAGGAGTCATGGACATATAAAAGGGTAAACTACTCATTTCAGAGAATGTTTGGTTGTGAAGCATTTGTCCATATTGATAAAGAAAATAAAACAAAGCTTGAAGCTAAATCCAAGAAATGTACCTTTATGGGATATGGGGTTGATGAATTTGGTTATCGCTTATGGGATTATGAAAATAACAAAATCATTAGGAGTAGAGATGTGATATTCAATGAAAAGATCATGTATAAAGATCAGTGGAGAAAGAAACAGGAAAAGGAAACCATAGAGTACACAGTACTTGATGAAATTCAAGAAAATGAAGTTCCAAAGGTGCCAGAAAATCAAGAACAACAACAAGTACCTGAAACTTCTGCAACTACAAGAAGATCTACCAGGTTAAGTAGACTCACTGAATGATACTCTCCTTCAATGTATTATTTGTTGATGATTGATGCTGGTGAACCAAAATGTTATGAAGAAGCAATGCAAATGGAAACTAGAAAGAAGTGGGAGCAAGGCATGAATGAGGAGATGGACTCATTGGTAGGAAACTTGACTTGGGATCTGGTTCAGTTGCTTGTTGGTAAAAGAGCATTGCAGAACAAATGGATTTACAAGTTGAAGGAAGAAGAAGGAGGCAAGAAGCAGTACAAGGCCAGACTTGTTGTAAAGGGTTTTGCACAGAAGAAAGGTATCGATTTTGATGAAATATTTTCTCCTGTTGTTAAGATGACTTCAATTAGGACTATTTTAAGTCTAGTGGCGGTAGAAGATTTGCATCTTGAACAGTTAGATGTAAAAATAGCCTTTCTCCATGGGGATTATATATGTAGTAGCCACAAGGGTATCAGGTAAAAGGGAAGGAGGATTTGGTATGCAGGTTGAAAAAGAATTTGTATGGCTTGAAGAAAGCTCCAAGGCAGTGGTATTTAAAATTTGGCAGGTTTATGATAGAACAAGGTTATAGTAGATGTCATTCTGACCACTTTGTTTATTTCAAGAATCTAGACAATGAAAGATATATTATCTTGTTATTGTATGTGGATGACATGCTTGTTGCAGGGTCTAACATGCAAGATATAAATGTACTCAAAAGGAAGCTAGCTAATTCATTTGCGATGAAGGATTTGGGTGTTGCAAAGCAAATCCTTGGTATGAGAATAACGCGAGACAGGGAAAATCAAAAATTGACATTGTCTCAGAGTGAGTACATACAAAAGGTGTTGGAGAGGTTCAGAATGCAGAATGCAAAACCAGTAAGTACACCTTTGGCCAGCCATTTTAGTCTAAGTAAAGAAATGTGTCCCAAGACATAGGAAGAGACTGATTACATGTCCAAGATTTCCTATCAATCAGCAGTTGGCAGCTTGATGTATGCTATGGTGTGCACAAGACCAGATATTGCGCATGTAGTGGGAGTTGTGAACAGATATATGAACAATCCAAGTAAAGAACATTGGAAGGAAGTACAGTGGATTCTCAGGTATTTGAGAGGTACCACCACTCAGGAATTATGTTTTGGAGGTTCAGACACTGTTCTACAGGGATATGTTGATGCAAATATGGCAAGTGATAAGGATAGCAGGAGGAACACCACACGGTATGTGTTTACTGTAGGTGGAACAACAGTAAGCTGGATTTCGAAACTACAGAATGTTGTTGCACTTTCAACAACGGAAGCAGAGTATGTTGCTATTACAGAGGCTAGTAAAGAGATGATTTGGTTGCAGAGGTTTATGGAGGAAGTGGGTAAGAAGCAAAAGGATAGCAGGTTGTATAGTGACAACCAGAGTGCCATTCATCTTGCAAAGAACTCAGCATTCCATTTGAGGACTAAACATATACATCTCAAGTACCATTTCATACGCTATGTTCTGGAAGATGAACTGTTGAAGCTTGAAAAGATACATACTAGCTAGAATCCTGCAGACATGTTCACAAAGGTAGTGACCAGAGAGAAACTGAGTTCTTGCTCGGTTTCAGTTGGTCTTCTAGCATGAAGGTGAAGAGGAGAAATTTGCCAAGTCCAAGTCCAGCAAGTGTAGCAGCGGTGGAGTTGCTATGATCAGTCTCCACGTGGGAGATTGTTGATTGTGGGGCTAGATCTTCCAGTCTCATAGATGATATTGTCTTAGCCGTGCACCTCAGAGGACTGTACACCCATTCTGCATTTTTAGGGGTTCGAGGGCAATGCCCCCGAGAAAAAATTTTGGGGCTATTTTTGCCAGCTATTTTGTGGGCCCATGGTTTTGGGTATCCCGTGGTATTTTCCCATTGTATTTCCCCTATAAAGAAAGACATTGTAATACGGCTAGGGCAAGATGTATTAGGTTTTATGCATTGTAAAGATCTATAATATCAGGAGAGATATTGTGAGACAGTGAAGAGGAAGTGCAGCGGCTGTGCTGTAGGTTGTATCCCTTCACCTTACTGGATGGTAATAATAATAAGGACTGGCAAATTCAATGTGGACATAGCCCAAGTTGGGGTGAACCATGATATATTTGTGTCTCTCTTGTAATGTGTGTGTGATTATATTTGCATTTCTGTTTATTGTTATTGCTCTACGATCCTGTTTTTCTAACACCCCCATCCTTCTGGCAGGCGGGAGTGGTCCCCCACCCCCTCGAGGCGAAGGTGGTGATGGGCCACGTTATTATGGTTATGGACCCACACCTCTTCCTGGTGGTTGCGGTGTACCTCCACCCCCTCCCAGTGGTGGAGGTGGACCCACCTTATTGGAATGGACCACCTTATGGTGGAGGACCCCCTTACGGTTTGGGCAGCACACCCCCCTATGGCCAGTTTCCTCCTGGTACACCTTACGGCCAGTTTGGTCCTTACACACCTTATCTGTATTATCATTACTCACATCCTAACCCATAGCTACCCTTCCTGGCTACTTTGGACCTTCCTGACCTATCCCGTTTAACCAACGATCCTATTTACCATGGATCTAACTGGCCACCAATTCCAGTGAAAACTACCGTCTGATATACCCAAGTTTGATGGCAAGCCGGGTGAAAACCCTAAAAACCATGTGATGACATACCACTTATGGTGTTCATCTAATTCCTTAATGGACAATTCAATTCTTCTTAGATTGTTTCAAAGGACTCTCACCGATTCGGCTACCAAGTGGTACATTGAGTTGCCACCTCACTCTTTTCCTGATTTTGGTTCTCTTGCCATGAAATTTTTGACACATTTCTAGCTTCCCATACGATATGAGACTGGTACCAAGCTTTTAACCTCACTCCGTCAGAATACTGCCACTCACATTTCGGATCATATCCACGAGTGTCGAAGGAGACGATGTCTCATTAAAGCTCCTATTCCAGATAAGCTCCTAGCAGACTGGTTCACAAAATCCCTCATCCCTACCGAAGCAAGAGACGTTGCTAGGAGAGGTGTTGTCACCGACCTATGTGCTAGACCTCGTCTACAATCAATCCGACACTTTGTTTGATATTCTCCCTGACGTGCCCCATGACGTTAATGACCCTACGAAACCACATAACAGACTCCAAACTTATGGAATCATTGGTTCCCTTAACACCCATACTGCTGCTAGCACTCTTGGATCATCCACCCCGACGTCGACTGGCCACAGCACCACCAAGTCCACCGCTCCTGCTGTAACTGAAAAGGTGAATTCTGTCCAATCAACTTCATCTCAGAAGTCTGGTAGTAAAAAGAAGAACAAGGGGAAACCCAAAAAGTCTTCCACCCAGCAAGAACAAAAGAGCACTCCTCACAATACCAAGCAAAAACAGAAACTAAAGTATCCTTGTTTACTGTGTGGAGATGACCATTTCTCCAAAGAATGTCCCCATAGAGATGAAGTACAAAAGTTTCTTAGGGGTAAACCAACTCTCACAGTCCTCAATGATCCATTTCCTACTCAGAACCAGCAGATGATTGCTCAACCCCCCCCATCCCAAGGGGAATCATCCAATACCATGCATGTTCTCATGGTGCATAATGAGATGATCAATTTGAACACTCGCTCTTGATCTTACAAACCGGTACCTTCGAAGGAATCCACTAGAAGTAATGCTAAAAATGCTTTCGACTCCTTAACTGATGTCACTGTACCATCAACTTCTCTCACCATTGAGAAGCCCTCCTTAGACTCGATATTACGACCACCCAAGAGTACGATTCGAAAAGATGTTTTCAATCTGAACGCTCAGGCAACACAAAATTACAATATCATAGAAGACTTGGCACAAGTTCCTTGCGCCATGTCTACCCTGGACGTTTTGTAGAATTGTCTTAATTAATGCAAAACTCTCCTTGCAGCCATCAATGCAGTCGAACCAGATTCCTTGAATACCATCATGTTTCGACTTGACAACTTTAAGTCGAGGCTCTCACACCAACTCACATTCCAATTTTTTGCGAACATTGCTGGGAAGATTGTCCATCGTACCCTTTTGGACAAAGGCGCCTCCACTTCTGTCATTTTGATCACCTGTTGGAGAGCCATTGGCTCCCCCGAACTGAATCATTCTCCTACCATGTTGAAAGCATTCGACGGGCATAGCTTTCAACCTCATGGGCTATTACAAGCTCTTGCAGTTGAGTTGGGTGGAAAGACCATAACCGTTAACGTGGAAGTGGTCTCGGCCCCATTAGATTATAATATCTTGCTTGGTCGCAATTGGTTCTACACCATGCAAGCGGTAGATTCTTCAATCTTCTGCATAGTACAATTCCCCCACCAAGGACGAATTGATACTATCGACCAATTAGATTTTTGTACACCAGATGCTACTACTCATCTTAGTGACCATGTTCCTTCCATTGGACATATGTCAAAACAATATGAGAGTATAGGGGTTGGCCTTTTGAAAGATTCATCTCTCATGGACATTTTTCTAACCACGGACCCC
Organism: Larix kaempferi; assembly: GCA_027924585.1. Taxonomy (NCBI): domain Eukaryota; kingdom Viridiplantae; phylum Streptophyta; class Pinopsida; order Pinales; family Pinaceae; genus Larix; species Larix kaempferi. The sequence continues at coordinate 223,282 of BSBM01001575.1, forward strand.
TCTAGTCATGTTTCTATGGTGAACATGATCTCCATAGAGATTTTATCTCACTCTACCGATGCTTGGCTTGTACCGGATGAAGCCACAACACACCTGCTTGGAGATATAATGCCTCTTTCACCCGCTGAATGTATTTACGAGGCTATCCAATCAGCACCAGAGGACCATTTAACAGTGGTCTCTCCATCCTGTTTTCTACGATGGGCATCATCTCTACTTGATCTCTTACTTTGAACTTTTCATTCAAACGAGTCCATCATGGAAGTTATGAATGTTGACGACAGTCCATGGGATGATCTCTACCATAGGTCATCTTTTCTTCCTCCTTTGGAGTACATAGAGGACAACATCCATACCCTCTTTTCACCAGATATCTACCCATTCCCTCATTCCCCCATCATTACATGTCTTATGGACACAGAGGGTAACTTTTCCAACATTGAGCCAACCACCCCGGTAGACATCTCGGTGAAACCTGGTATAGTGGAACACATTCGCATAGGCCAGAAGTGTTCCCTTGAAGAAATAGCTGCTAGCACAACCTTATTCAAGCAATTTCGAGACGTATTTGCTTGGTCCTATGAGGATATTCCTTGGATAGACCCCGCAATTGTTTCTCACAAAATAAAAACCTATCCTAACATCAAACCTGTACACCAAAAATTGCGACTGGTACACCCCCGGAAGACTGCGGCAATTAAGGCAGAAATTTAAAAGCACTTAAAGGCTGGTTTTATTTATCCTATCCCATTGACGAATTGGGTCTCAAACATCGTCCCTGTGAATAAAAAGCAGGGTACCATTCACGTCTGTGTCAATTACCGGGACCTTAACTGGGCTTGTCCAAAAGACAACTACCCGATCCCCTTCATCGACCAGATTATCGACAATTGTGCCGGAAGGGTCATCTTATCATTTATGGATGGCTTTTTTGGTTACAACCAAATTGAGATCAACCCATTCGACCAACATAAGACAGATTTCATCTGCCTGTGCGGAACACTTGCATACCGCAAACTCCCGTTTGGCCTTAAAAATGTTGGCGCCATGTTTCAGTGGGCTATGTCATATGCCTTCCATGATATCGAGGACTTTGTGGAACCTTACCTAAATGATCTCCTTGCTTATTCAAAGCAGCGTGAATTCCACATTGATCATCTGACGACCATTTTCCTCAGATGCAAATGGTACAATATATGTTTGAATCCTCATAAGTGTATCTTTTTCGTTGAGTCCGGACGCCTCTTAGGATTTATCGTTTCGAAGGATGGGATATGCATTGATCCCTTAAAGGTGGAGGACATCATCAACCTACCACCCCTGACTGATGTGACGGAACTTCAAAGTCTCCAAGGGAAGGTGACTTATTTAAGACGTTTTGTTTGCAATTCGCGGAGAAGACTCGGGGGCATATGAGACTACTCAAGAAGTACATCCCATTCATTTGGGATGACTAAGCTCAAAAGTCCTTCGACAGTATCAAACATGCCATCACGCATGCCCCTGTGCTCCAACTGCCCAATTATTATCGAGATTATATCTTATATCTCGCTGCTTCTTCTACCACTATCACCATGGTTTTGGTACAGGAGGATCAAAACACCCTGGAACATGTAATATACTATGCAAGTAAGGGTCTTGCTAACGTTGAAACTAGATATTCACATGTCGAAAAAATCACATTCGCGGCAATCATCGCCATCCAGAACTTCCAACACTATATCTTGCTCTGCACCACCACCATCATCACAAACTCAAACCCCATGTACCACGTCTTGACACGTCAGGTGCTTGGGGGCAAGTATTCACGCTGGAACGTGATACTGCAAGAATTTGATCTTCTTTTCGAGAAAGCCAAGTCAAAGAAGTCTTTGGTGTTTGCCGAGCTCATTTGTGACCTTCCCTGTCCTGATGCAGAAGTTGAGCACAATGAATCCTTTCCAGATGAATCATTGTTTCTCATCAGTACGACTGACCCATGGTATGTAGATATCTTATTGTATCTTCAAACCCAATGCTTCAACCCTCAAATCTCTCGCGATGACTGTCATAAGATACGTCACCATGCAAAGTATTATTTAATCATCAATGATACTTTGTATCGTCATGGCATTGATTCAATTCTCCGACGTTGTCTCACTCACGATGAGGCTGAGCATGTTCTCAATGACTGTCACGTCGGGGCATGTGGCGGTCACCTTTTTGGGATGGCTACAACCCAGAATATTTTTCACGCAGGATATTTTTGGCCTACTATCTTCAAAGATTGTATTGAGGCCATAAAAATATGTCCTCCTTGCCAACACTTCCACACGAAGAAGCGCACCCATCCCATCCCGTTACACCTGGTTATTGTCGTGGGCCCCTTCGCAAAATGGGGCATTGACTTTATGCATTGTAAGCCTACCTCGGTCAGGGGGAATAGTTACATCATTGTAGCTGTGGATTAATTTACAAAGTGGGTCGAAGCTATGCCTACATACCAGAGCGATGGCAAAACCGCCGCACTCTTCACGTTCAATCATGTAATAACACGGTTCGGAGTTCCTCAGGAAATTGTTACCGATCATGGTTCCCATGTTCAGAACCATATGGTTGATGAACTAAGCGATAGGTTGGGTTTTCGCCATGAAAATTCAACACCCTACTACTAGTAGTCCAATGTATAGGTCGAGGCCATTGACAAGGTCTTGAAAACTAAGGTCCAAAGGATGGTAGGGACACATAGTCCAATTGGCACAACATGCTCTTCTCAGCGTTATGGGCCTGTCGAACTTTTGTCAAAACCGCCACAGGCTTCACTCCCTTCCAATTGGTATATGGATTGGAGGTTGTCCTACCTATAGAATGTGAAATTATGTCTCCACAACTCGCTGTCGAACTTCTTCCTAACACTACTGCTGAGGAAGAACGTCTCTTGCACTTAGCAAAACTTGACGAGTCCTGCCGAGATGCTGCTCTTGCTAATGAAGCACACAAGAAACACATCAAATCCCAATATGACAAGTCAGTTGAACCTCGTATCTTTAAGGAGGGTGACTTGGTCCTCACTATGACCAGAAGCACCACAAACTAGGAGCAGGAAAGTTTGAATCCATGTGGCATGGACCTTACATTGTCAAACGTGTTTCAGAGAAGGGAGCTTACGAGCTTGAAGGCTATGACGAAATCTCTTTGGGTGAACCCCGCAATGAGCTTTACTTGAAGAGATATTACGCCTAAACTCGTCACGCTTAGACTTTCTTGTATATGCTGTACATGGCGTGTTTTTTGTGTGTGCTGTGACGATTTTATTTTTTGAGTGTATTTAGATCTTTTTTCCGCTCCTTATACCATGTTCTGTCTGTGTGTGTAGATGGAAACGTGCTATGGATTCGCGGATGGCGCCAGCTGGCATACCCGTAACCTTGCTTTGGCAGCCTGGGCACTATATTCCCCAATAGGTGAGCTCATTAGCTCAGGAGGAAGTTTCCTAGGGTTTGCGACCAACAATGCCGCAGAATATCAGGCAGTAATTGGAACCCTAGCTAACACCATTTCTTTTGGTATGAACCACATTGTCATCCACATGGACTCTCAATTAGTGGTTTCCCACCTCAACCGGGTTTACGCCATCCGTGATCCCACCTTACTTCGTCTCTTCAGATGAGTACGTCTCTTGGAAATGTCATTTGAATCCATTCAATACCTACACATTCCACGAGAGTTAAACACAGTTGCTGACTCGATGGCCAACTTCATTTTGGATTGGTACATCACACACACATAATATTCATAATATGTAAAAGCATTCACAACATGTAAATAATGTAATGTATAAAAGCAAACATGTAAACAAGATCACATCACTCATCATTTTAAAACACATAATGTATAAATCACCGAGAATGTTTGTATATATATATATATATATATATCACTCAAAAGTAGTGCTGGTACACAATCTGAAGCACGATGGCTTTCAGTGAATCTCTACAAAAATATGAAGCATCATAGCTTTTAGTAGTACAAAATCTGAGGCCTCTAAGCTCTCAGTACAAGTATAATAGTGTCATTAGGACTGATGCCTGACCTGCACACCACCCCTAGCATAGACAACACGATGTCGCTAAGTGAGGAAGCAATCCACGGTCCTCGCCACCTTGCGGAGTAGGGCATTGAAGCGTACGGATGCTCCAACCCCAAAACATTGCATAGGTCTTGGCAAGTCATCTATCGCTGCCTCATGAACCTCCACTGTCAGCTAGGACAAGTTCCTATATACCTCCTCCATCTCCTCGATGGTAGCATGAGCACCTGGGGGCACAACTGCTTCCCCACCTCTGTCTCTCCTTGCCAGGAGAGAAAGTCCTACCGGCCGTATGGGCCCCACATCTACACACACATGTTATATACTTGTCAGCACTGCATCAAAAAAATGATAAATATACAAAATTAAAAGTACAAGGGTTTTGTTCTCACTTATGTCACCCCATGCTGCACCCTTGGGCAGCATCAAGTCAGGATCCTCTCTGAAACCCGTACCACTGTACGGGAAGTCCTCAACCATGAGTAACTAGCCTTCCAGCCAGCTGAAGAACTCAGGACCAAAGCTGATGATGGGTCCTCCACCATGATGAGTCATGACCTCAGTCCATCTGAGCATGTGGGGATCTCGAGGCTCCCTGTCATCTAGTACTACTTGTGGATGTAAGAGAGGGATCCACTCCAAGAGGAACGATACCATGATCAAGCCATAACCAAACTGCTTGAGCTCTCCTTGCCGACACTTGGTTAGCTGAGCTCGGAGGTTTGCGAGGAGACCCTCACGCCAGTTGAAAACCATGGGGGACATACAGTCCTCCACATAAAGCATCTGGGTCCGAGTAGCCGTGTGTGGGGATTGGCTACCTACCGCTCTAGTAATAGTAAGCAATATGGTATGCAGTGGGCGGCTCACCACATCCCTGATAAGAATCTTCCCACTGGAAGGCTGAGAGGTAGTGATACAATGCTATGACACCATGTCATCAACTGTGCAGTCACTGGCCCATGTTCTAGTAATATGTACAGGTTTCCCTCTCCGGGACAGACCTGTGAGAAAATAGATGTCCTCGACATCTATTGTGAGGATGTGCTCACCAATCACGAAATACTGTTGGGCCACATTCCAACTCTGGAGCATGTGTGATAGAAATGGGATTTGGGATCTTGTCCCCTGAATCTCAAAGAACTTGAGCAAACCACAGTTCCTCAAGGCATCCACGCATTGTGGATCGTTGGCAGCTCATTCATCTTCTATCTTGTGTTCTCGTTCTCGCCACTCTAAAACCATGTTGGCTAGCAAGCAACTTGCCAAAAAGGGCATTTAAACACTGTTAGGTCCTGCTTCAACCTTCACAAGTCCATTTTTTGGATTCTTTTTTATGTTTGGAATTCGCAACTTCGCCGTCACACTGTACATTTGCGTACAGTGTGATGTCATCTCACTTCACCCATTCAAGGCTTGTGACAACTCGGTCTTGTCGTAGGTCCCGAAAGGGCCAACTGTGACGAGTCGAGAGCGTAGTAGCCCTCCATGAACTCATCAAAAAACCAAAAAAATGAACCTAAAAACAAAATCTAATCCACTGGAAAGTTGCTGGATGAAGTTTAGGCCTACCTGATCCGGACGGTTGGTGAAATTGCGGATCGTAGCTCCCGGATCGACAAAGGAAGTTTTGGCTCCAAATTGGTACTTCTCCTCCGAAATTGGCAAATGAAACAATGAAATCTATTTTGGCCCATTTTTCTATTTATAAATAGAATGGAATATTCCTTTTCAAATATTTTGATGCTCTTGGGCCGTCTATCATAGGTTTTGACCATTTTTGTCATATTTGAGGCTATTTGACACTTTTTTCTAGTGTACAGGAGTTATAAGTGGTCTTTTGTGTCGTTTCTCGTATCACAATGGTCATCGCAGGTATGAACACTCCCTTGAATGTTTTGTCATTATTTTTGCAACGATTAGTCTGTAATTATTGCGTGATGATGAGTTTACTCTTCGTTTGTTCTCGTACTCACGAAACTATGAGGACAAGTACCGAGTTATGATTTATCACTTCTTTGGGCTTGTTAAACTTCCACGAAAAAGGACACGCCCCGGAGTCTACCGTTAAGCTTTTTTCAGGCTCTTGAAAAATGAAAAGATTGCCAAGCGAACTTGTCGTGTTCATGCTTGTTAAAGTATTTGAATGGTCGTCTTCCTGGTGATAGTTTACCCCTTTTTCAGACCAGGAGGCACTAATTATGAAAAAGGAATACTCCAGCCAATCATGACTGGAAGAGTCCTCTCCCGTGTCGTTTTACTTTTTTTCGAGCGATGAGGCTAACTTTACGAAAAAGGACCATTGGAGTCTTCTTTAGTTCTTTTCAGACTCTCTAAACATGAAATGACGACCGAGTTTATCTTCTATGGACTTGTTAAAATTTTCACATTGAAGGGCCCGTCATGGGACGAACCCCTCCTATCTCAGGTTCGGAAAATATTTGGGATTGGACTCATCTATGAGATGAGCTATACCAAGCATCTGGTTACCCTCATCAAGCTCATAAAAAACACATGAGGCACTCATCATTCATGATGGAGAAAAAGGAAAGTGTTTGTGTTACATACTTTATTAGTGGCAGTACGTAGTCGTTCTTGAACATGGCACTCATTTGCATTTGCATACAGTACTTGGGTCATCTGTTTGTATATGAGTCCTCGCTTACTCTCTGAGTCCTGTTACTCCTTTGAGTCATTCAAATAAATCTCCCATCATTGGTTGCATTAGAATTTTGCATCGTACTCATTGTGTCAATACTGCCAAGTCATGCCATGCCCATGTTCAAGAACACGTCTATAATTTGTCATCTGTAGTTAGTACACTTGTCACCATATCGATTTACTTTGTGTCAGTATCACATGTTACTGTACCATCTGATCTACTCTATACATATTTTTCCGTGTTTTGTGTCGATTGATGGGGGATTCATCATGGCCCTCCTTCGACGGATTCATCCTTGTCGACTTCAAGTCATCATCCGAGGATCGAATCTAGAAACCAGTCAAGTACCTTGGCCCTGCATGCCTCAATGGTAGGTTACCTCGCTTTCATCATGAGTTTACATCATTGACTCTTGATTGAAAGATTTAATCTCGCATTCGACTTCAACTCATTTATTCACGCTTGATGATATGTACTGTGATACCTTGGGAATCATTCACATCAATGGTGATCTCCCTCGCACTTGTTAACGGTTTACATCAATGGCCGGTAATCAAGTGGTTTCTACCATGTTTGACGTCAAGACATTTTTAATCACATGGATAGATTCGTATCATTGCGGGTTCAGCTTGAAGACCCTGGGGAGTCATGTTTTACCCAAGTTGCGATGGAGTTTGTATTTGAGTTATATTACACGGATCCACTTTTGTATTGGTCGTGGTTGTGTTATCATCTCATCATGGATCTACGCTTGTGTCTAGTAGCCATGATTTTGTTCAGTCAGTCATTACTACCATGGACCTGCAATGTATTGGTCGACAGCCATGTTGTACTTCATATGAGATTGTCAGTTCAGAGTCAGTTGTACTGTAGCAGTGTCCTTCGTCCGACGAGTCTATTGCCATTACTTCTATCAAAGCACTTCACCTGTCTATCTTCAACAGCTTCATGCTTTGGGGGGCATTCTGTTACACCCAAAATCTACTCATCATAAGATTCATTGTATACACCCCTGAAGATACTTGGACTAAGTAATCATCTTGGGAGGATCTGTACCCAATTGTGTTCAGTTTTGAAGGGTCGTCGTAGGCTGCACACTAGCAACATGCGATGTCGCACTTTGCTCCATTACAGGGTGCGACGAATTCAGTTAAGTGGAAAAAATAGCTTGTTCGAGGTCCATCTCGAAGCTTGCTGACTTGGGACCATATCCCTGACCTCTTGGAGGAGCTGGCACTTGGTTCCTAGACCTTTGGAGAGATCCCTTAAGCTTCTCCTACCATCTCTCAACCTATCGTATCCATACCCTATCCATTTAGTCCTATATAAATGAAGCTCACTCCCATCCCAAAGGAGAGGAAGACTATGGTATCTACATGCTAGTGAAATCATTCTTAGAACATCTCCACTCACCTATTGGAGAACTCATACTTCCTTGGAAGGATATGGAAATTAGCTTTGTCGGAGAAGGGCTACAGCGTTAATCCTTGGTTGTGGTTCTATATCTCTATCATTTACTCCTATATTTGCAGTAATACAAATGCTTTCCATCAATGTTGTTCATGTGTGTAATGATATTGAGTAGTTTACCTACTTAACTGTTCACTTAGATCTCTTATTGTATAGATGTCTTTTACTGGTTTCTCTTTTTTCTTGTCTTGACAGGTCTTGCAACTTGGATCTGACGACCGTGGGATGTGGATCAGCATTCAGGAGAAAGGATTGCGTAGTGAAAAGGTAAGACATCTAGCACTGGATCCTTAAGTAGATCTAGGAAATGCATTGGTAGTCTGTTCTATTTGTTCTAGACTCACTTTGAGCTAGGGAGATCCGGCTTGCGTCCGCTCGAATGGATTGTCCGATAACAATATGATTGAATGATCTACGTTGTTGCTGCAAGTTGATGAACTAAAGCTTCTACAGATTCTTCTTCCTAGTGGTTCAGTGAATAGGCTCGAGGGTCCTAAGGCAAGTAATTTGGCTGTCTTCAGGAGTAGGTTGGGTGGAACAGGCTCCTTGGGTTGTTTGTTTCTCCTACATTCATCAGGTTCTATTGTTCTGTCTTGTTTATTTTCAGTTGAATGAATGAATACTTATTGACTAAAATGTTTAGCTGAATTGTTTATTTTGTTAAGTTAAGATAGGAAATAGAAATTCATAATACAGGTATTTTGATATTTATTTTACCTATTGTGAGAAAATAAATATTCCATTTATGTGTAAAAATCCAGGGTTTATACTTTAGGACACCTACTTCATTTCAGAATACACATATTGCGTTTTATTATCATTTCATTCAAAAACTATAAAGAACTATAAGCAAGAACAGTTATCACAAGTCTCCTAATACTTTTCATTATTATTTCCTTACTGCACTTATGTTTTTGAAAAATAACTAGAACAACAACTTAGAATAGATTTATGATTTTTCAATATTATAATATTCTATATTTTCGCAGCATCTTATTTAAATTAAATCTTACATGTATTCCATATTTTTATAGTAAAAAAAAATATCTTTCATGTTCAGTATCAGAATGTATTATCATTTTTTTTTAACCCTAAGATACTGATTACCTTCTATAACATTTATCATTCTGCTAAGACCAATTCTCATTTTTGCAAAGTTGCAGACACTTGCAGTTTTCATTTTAGAAACCCTAATATTATCATTTCGCCAGTTCATGGCTAAATATTTAGAAAAGTAAACATTAATCTCTTTCCCTCAGAATTTCCAAATTTTTCAGAGAAAAGTATTATTTTAGGTTTTATTTACAAAGCCTTCCATTTAGTTTTATAAGCAAACATTTATTCATTCTGCAACAGAAGTTACAAAACTATTTTCTCAACTTTACAAAGTTTGTAAACACCTGTAGGTTCATTTTCTTTGAAACTTTAAGGCCATTTTTCTAGTCGGTTTACAATCGACACTTAAAAATCATAAACGTAAGTTGTTAGATCAAAATTTCAAACCAAATGCATTATTTATTATCACATTTACGATAGCTATCTATGCAAGATAAACTTAGACAAGAGTTTTAGTATTTTTCTTTAATCGTAATATTTATCTAAATGGTAGTCCAAAACCAAACCGAGTCTCATCACCATCCAAACAAAGGTATAAACATCATAACACAGAACTTTTATTTCACATAAACGAATTATCTCTTAACTCAATTTTTTTTTTTAAAACACTGTATTTTCTATTAAAATCGACCGAGGGTAAATCCCTTTAGTAGATACATTTGCAACAAGTTTACATTTTCAACATGAGTTACAACAAAACACTGCAGAGCAAAGTATCAAGACAAACCGAGGGTTCCAACCTTTGGACTCTTGTCATTGGCTCTAAAAAAACTTACAACACCGGAAAAAAACCTTACCAGGAACCAAAAATAACAAACTCTTGTCAAACATCAAGCTTCGGCCACAGCAGGCCAGGAGAACCTACGAGGGAAAGAACCACCAAGGATTACCGAGTGGTAGAGCAACTTTCTCCCATCAAATTTCAATCATAGTAATCTTTGACGAAGTAAAACCTGTCACAAAAAAACCCACAGGTGGTTAAATGAGAAACTACTGAGATAAATATCGATGCATTAGATAACATAAACACTTTAAGTTTGAGACATTACCTGTGTGATGTAGATTTGCAAAAAGAGACACCTTAAGCAAACAAGAATGACAGAGCCATCTATCAAACACAGATAAGAGGGTTCCAGTTTCTGAGAAACGGTCTATCATTGCAAGAAAATCAAACCCAGTTTCTAAGACTATAGTAAAAGTATGGCTTCTATTCTTAATACTACATTCAAGGCTGCATGGTGACTCGGCTCTCCAAGAAAAACAAAACTTGAAACTAATAAGTTGTCCCATAGGTCCAGGGATCGAACTCAAGGAAGGTGTCCTCCAAACCATAAACTACCAAACCCTACATTGTAGCAGGTGGTCGGCCTCTCTCCCTTACCACTGCCAAAGTGAAATGAATGTCGAAGAAGCACTTCAACAATACACATAACAAAAAACTAGGGTTCTAGTTCAACGCCCCAGATCATATGAGATCAACGATGGAGATGATGCTAACTAGGCATGTCGAGAATCGGGCAGCATCCACTTTTAATACCATATTTATTATCACATCCACCATGATGCTAGCTCAGTAGACTAAGGGACAAATCATTCTACAACTCGATATTTTGTTAGAAGTTTGTAAAATCCTTCACGTGATCTACAACCACGAAGGCATCCACTAGACTTCCACTCAATGCTGAAGGCAGGTGACTTAAATGCCAAGACTAGGTTCAATAGTTTGCTAGCACGACAATATTAAAACAGTCAATACCCTGTCATATCACCTATCAGTGCCAAGACTTAGGGTTACAATGTATATTTTATGTCATTCCCAAATGTATTATCAATTGAATGCTTGGTTTATATATATATATTGCATATATTTCTCAAAATGACATAGATCGCATTCAATACTTAGTGTATAGTTAGAATTCATTTTATGCACATTATATTATTCGTTTCACATTGCATAGCATATTACAACGTATATTTAATAAATTAGAAAGGTCTAAATCCTATAGTATTGCAATAGTACCATTTTAATTATGATGGTGATATTATAGTAAACATTGCTATATTAATATGATTCTTCATGAATTATAAATTGAGAAATGCATAATCTACTATAGTTATGATTTCAAGCTAATCCATGTATTTAAAATAACATTTGTTTCATGTTTATATAATATAGAACAATATACAAGTTGAAACATATACGATATTACTACTCTTGCAAAATGGAGAAATGATGAAATGATCATAATAACACGTATACATTGTCATCTAGCACTTAATTAAGAATTCATAGTGTAAATATCTTTTCTTGAAGTTTCACTAAAGAGTCTAGCATAGTTACTAATACTTATGACGTTTACAAATTATAAGTATGGTCAAGGTAATACTTACAGAAATAGGACAAAGATCCATACCATTAATAATTCTCATGCATGGAAGTACTTAGAATTATTATAAAGTATTGAGGGCTAACTGAAAACATAATTAGAATTGCTTGTAACATTTGAAATTGTCGTAATAATATTACCTACTTACCTGCACAAAGAAACAGGTTCAAATGCTTAGATAACATAGCTAAGTAAACCTCAGGGTACCCCATAGGACCCCTTCATCATCATCCAAAAGAAAACTATCAGTATTATGTCTCGATGATTGTATCACAAGAAAATTTAAGTATAGCATATAGATTACATTTAACACAAGAAAAAAACTAATGTCGTAATTTGTGTTAAGAAGTACGAATGGTCGTTATCATCATTTTGTTATTAGTTAAGAAGATTAGCATTTATTTTATTTCCGCATTAGAAAGTACATAATTTAATGCTACTTTAAAAAATTTTAATTTTTGTAAATTTTCAGGATGTTACATGGTGTGTAAAGGGTTCTTCGCATCTCTAAAGGACATTACACCGTTGATACCTTATATTTTAAGGTGATGTGAACTTCGTCTAGCCGGACGTACTACTTTGTTAACAAAGTGGTTCTGGGTCACGGTCATATGGACAACCAGTAATTTCCCTATGACTGATATTGTAACAAACTCTGTTAAGGAGTATAAACTGGAAAATTTAAGTTGTTCAACTTTAATTGATTGTAACAAATTTTGTTTAGATAGTAGGAAGGCTATATATAGCCAAGTAGGCTGTAGCCAAAGGGTCGGCTCTCTTATGTATGAAGTATTACTTCTATGTTGGATGGTTTGATCAATACATAAAAGAAATGTATTTTTCCCTATCCTAGAGCTTGATGGATTCAAAGTTTTGATGTGCACAGTTAGTACCTTCTATTGTTTTGCATCTCTTCCATTCATGTATGATTTATAGAGTTTTTCTGAATGTTATATGAGTGCTTATGCTTAAATTTATTTCTTCTAAGAGAATTGGTAATTGAAGTGTTCATGCTGATTTGTCTTAAAGTGATATTCTTGTATTACCCAGTGGCATTCTATGTTCATTTTGTTAAGGCTGTTGAATTCCTCTCCCAAAATCAACACATCATGCTATAAATGTAGGATAAATATTTACTTTCACAGTACCTTTATCTTACACCATTTCATTTTCCATTTACCACACAAAGTCTGATTTGTTGGCACATTGAAATACTACCCATTCATATTTCAAGATTGGAGTTCTATATGGTTTTACATCAGCTATGTTTTGATTCAGTAAAGTTTTCACAAGTGATTATTGATGTCGAGGAACAATTCTAAATATAGCCTTAGAACGTCTCTGGGACTAACATATTTTTTGGCGTCGTTGCTGGGGACGCAATCAAGAAGATAGATCTTCCCTGGTATAATAACAAGATTATATGTTCTCAATTTCCTAGTGGATGAAATTGTGGTGCAGGATGTAATCCACTTGGCGACTCCACACTAGTAAACCTGGCATCTAGACGAACACACACTCGCCAGAACCCAAGCCACGAAGAATTTGTGGCCCTGGAAGACTCAGTTTCTTGGAGACATAGATATGGGAGGTACAGGTATACTTCACCAGGTTATCAACGAAGATTCTCCTCCCCTTTGTTCAACCCCCAATTTCCTCAATCTGAATTTATTGTCCAAACCCCAACAAGCAAACCTCTTTCCCTTGATCCTCACACTCCTTGTGATTTTCCTAATTTCTGAAAGATCCCTACTGTAAACGAAGAAGATTCAGATCACACCAATCCGCCCAATCCCCTTGTTACCTCACAAGCAATAATCCCAGACACCATCCAACTCATGTCAGGAGGAGGAAGTGGAGGACAACCTCCACCACCACCCAGAATGCCAAGATGGGTGGCAAGCCATCACGGACCCCTGCAATTACCCACACTCCTAAATGACATGCCTACCCATTACCTAAAGCTACTACCAAAGTATGATGGCAGTAAAGGGACATCTGCCAAGGAGCATGTGGATTGATTTCAAGATTTCACAGATAACATCTTGATCGAGCACGATGATGGATTCATGAGAATTGTTGCTCAGTCACTGGAAGGAGAGGCCATAAAATGGTTAAGACCTTTACTTAATGCCTCCATTAGCATTATGGAAATATTGGAATCTACCTTTGTCAAGAAATGGGGAGTTAAATGGGACAGTTTATATTATCTAACAAAATTCTCTGCCCTGAAGAAAAATGGATCTAAAAACGTGGTTGATTTCATAGCAAGATTTAACAAATAGTATTTCAGAATCCCTAAGGACATTTGTCCTATTGAGGCCACAACTCGGGTCACTTATGCAGCCTCCCTTCAGATTTATCCATAACGTTAAGGGAAAGATGATGCCATCAACGTTGAAGGGAATCTGAGAGCCGGAGGCAAGATTAAAATGACTTGTGATGTTGAACCCAAAGACAAAGGGAAGGCCAAGGAGGAAGGGATATCTTCAGAAATCAGAGACTCCCAGGACGCAAAGATCAATGAGATGACCTGTATCATAAAGAACCTGTCAAATAAGGTCACTAAAATGGAATTGGAGGGTAGTAGTCCTAATCGATAGTCTCCTCCCCGTCCTCCTAATCAGTTCAGAAGACATTTCATTCCATAGATGGCTTATAGAGAAAAAAGAAATGATGAGCAACCATTGAGGCCTCCTGTTCGCGAGAAAGAAAAAAATCTCATCGAGATCGCTGAGGAAGAAAGTTATGAAGATTTTGAAGAACAACTGAATTGGGTGGAAGAAGATTCATACCTCATGCACCTTACTAGAGAGGATTATGAAAGTTCACTATTATATGAGGAAGATGGCTCAGATCTTCGGTATTCTAAAAAAAGAGATGAGTTCCCTGATGATCATCTTGTTTCTTGCGGTGCTCAGCCTGAAAAAATGAAAAGGAAGTACAACTTAAGACCAAGGCTAGAAGCTATGCACAAGCGAGGTGGACCTATTCTTATAAAGTCACCACGGAAGTCAGCCCAAACAAATCCCCCTCAAGCAGCCTCCTTACCTAAATAAAAATACCTCCCTAAAGATAAAGAGGTTGAAGCCATGATCCCAAATATCCTAAATCATCCAGGCATAAGCCCCCATAAGAGAATAGAACCAATCCCCGGCTAAGGGCACACCTCTTTCAGTTTGGAACAAGAGATGAACAAATTAAAAATAGTGGTTCCTTTGACTAAGTTAATAAGAAATCCTATGTACCAAGGTTAGATCGACAAGATGCTACAAAGGGATGAAAGCATTGATCAACAAGATTCCATAAATATTAATGATGAAGCTCCCTCTTTTTTAGTGTGGTCCACACATTGATAGTAAAGAAGAGCCCATTGCCCCGTTTTACGTCACCCTGAACGTGCATGAGAAGCTTCTGCACAACTATATGTTGGATTCTAGGGCATCTCAAAATTTAATGCCCAAATTTATCATGGAACAATTGGGACTGGAAATCACTAGGCCTTACCATGACCTTTACAGTTTTGATTCTAGAAAGGTAAAGTGCATAGGGATGATAAAAGACATGGTGGTCACTCTTGCTCAGATACCAGCCAAGCATGTAAATGATGGATGTAGTGGTAGGATATGTCCCAGCTAAATACGGTATTCTCCTGTCAAGAATCTGGGCTAAAAATCTAGGAGGAACCATGCAGATGGACATGAAGTATGCTACGATACCCACTTTTGCTGGAGAGACCAGACAGTTATACCAAGAAGCCATGTTCGCTTATGTTATAAGTGACCAGGATAGTCCCATGAATTATCCTATATACACTGCTGATGAGAACATGGGCTATTACAAACTATCAATAGGAGACCCAGTTGAGGAAGAGATCGCACATGTTCAAGCGACGGAACCAGCCGCTGAAAATATTCGGAATCAAGTCTGGAAACTCTTTTTCAATGGGGCATCTGCTAAAGATGAATCCGAAGCCAGTGCGGTATTAAAATCACCATTGGGGGATGAAATCAGTCTATCTTATAAGCTAGACTTTGACACCACCAATAATGTCGTAGAGTATGAAGCACTCATCCTCGGTCTCCGAGCGACAAAGGAATTGAAAATCGCTAATCTGGTGGTTTTTGAAGACTCTGAGCTCCTTGTAAACCAGATTAGAAATGTTTATCAGATGAAGCGCCCCAGACTCAGAGCATACAACAATATTGCTTGGGATCTTATCGAAAACTTCTGACGCCTTTAACATTACTTTCGTCCCTCAGGAAGAAAATCAACATTTCGATGCTTTAGCCATGATGGCAAGTTCTTTGAATCCTCCCAAAACGCTGAAGCTAAACTATGAAGTTGAAATGAGATACCGTCCCTCCATTCCCAACAACATCAAAAGTTGGCAGGTTTTCGAGGACGACCAACAAATTAAGCGCTTTTTGCAGCTGGTCGGGGAATTCTCAAGTATTGAGATGGATGCCAATTCCGAGGAAATAGAGGGGAGTAATTCGCAGGTAAAAGATACAGAAGATTCCAAATTCACACAGCGGATCGTGGGTCACAAGGTCCTGCAGTTAAAAAATAATTTCATTCCGAAAGGACTTGTTCCATTAGAGCAGCTATTCGAAAAAAATGATGTCCCAGTCAAACCATAAATACACCCAACCACAGAGGCCATACAAGAGGTAAATATGGGTACCATGGAGGACCCCAAATTGATCAAAATCTCTCAGTCCCTCACGAGCGAACAGAGGAAAAGGTATGAGGAACTGTTTAAATATTATGTAGATGTATTCGCATGGAAGTATGAGGACCTCAAAACTTATGATACTACCATAATACAACACAGGATCCCCTTAAAGCCTGATGCCAAGCCAGTAAAATGAAAGTTGAGGCAGGTAAACCCTATCTTGTTTCCAGTAATTGAAGGGGAAGTAAGAAAGCTCCTTGATGCAAAAATCATTATCCCCCTAAGATATTTTGAATGGGTGGCTAACCTAGTACCAGTCAGAAAGAAGAACGGTGAGATCCAACTATGTGTTGATTTTATAAATCTAAATAAATGCTCATTGAAGGAAAACTACCCCTTACCCAAAATGGATCATATTTTGCAAAAGGTGGTAGGGTCAACTCGAGTATCTTTGATGAATAGGTTTTTAGGATATAACTAGGTAGCAATGCACCTCGATGATAGGGAAAAGGCGGCCTTCACTACACCATGGGGAACGTTTATGTATGACAAAATGCCTTTCGGCCTTATGAATGTTGGGGAAACTTTCCAAAGGGCCATGGATATAGCATTTATAGGAAAAAAGGACAAATTCATCGTTATATACCTAGATGATATGACAATTTTTTCTAAATATTATCAACATCATCTTCAACATCTAAAGCAAACTTTCGAGAAGTGCAAAAAGTATGGCCTGTCTCTCAATCCAAAGAAGTCCTTTTTCTCCATGACGGAAGGAAAGGTGCTTGGTCACATTGTTTCCAAAGATGGCATGAGGATAGACCCGGAGAGAGTGGCTACTATCAAGTTGATCGATCTCCCACGAAATAAAAAGGAGGTACAATCTTTCATTGGTAAAATAATTTTTTTACGAAGATTTATCCCTAACTTTGCTGAAATAATGAAAGAGATTACTGACATGTTAAGAAAAGATGCTGAGATAAAATGGACCATAGCTGCGAGAAATTCTTTTAAACAGATTAAAAACTCTCTAGGAGAGGCACCTGTTCTGACTAGCCCGGACTACACCAAATATTTCTTAATTTTTTCTTTCACTTATGAGGTTACTATTGCAGCAGTCCTTTTGCAAAAAAATCAGGAGGGGCATGAACAACCCATTTCTTTCTTCAGCAGAGCCCTGAGAGATGCATAATTAAAGTATAGCACAATGGAAAAGCAGGCCTATGCACTTGTTAAGGCACTCAAGTCTTTCAGGAGCTACGTCTTGCATTCCAAGATCATCGCTCATGTCCCAGGGAGTACTATTAAAGATATCTTATGTCAGCCTAATAGTGAAGGAAGAAGAGGAAAATGGATTTCCAAGATCCAAGAGTACGATATGGAGATTAAACCCACTAAGTTGGTCAAAGGATAGGGCTTAGCTAAACTGCTGGTAGAATCAAATTATCAATCCCTAGAGATAAATTTGATTTATCAATGTCTCGAGCAGGGAAATGGGGAAGGTAAACAAAACCTTCCTGATCATGTAGCTGAGAAGTTTATAAATTCAAAATGGTACAGGGACATAGTCTACTATTTGGAGCATCTTACTTATCCCCCCGAAATGGAGAAAGATAAGATAAGATCCCTCAAATGTAAAGCAGTCAAATACTGTGTTTTGGATGGTTATCTTTTATGGAAAGACCCACTGGGAATCCTGCTCAATTGTATTGTAGAAGAGAAAACCGAGGGCATAATTAATGAATTTCATAAGGGTATGTGTGGAGGACATCATGCTTGCAGAGCGACCGCTCATAAGATACTGCGAGCAGGTTATTTCTGGCCCACTCTATTTTCTGATACCAGCAAGATCGTCAAGGCATGCAAGGAGTGTCAAATGTTTGTCGGGAAGCTAAAGCTACAACCGATACCTCTAAAACCAATTAGGGTGGAAGCACCTTTCCAGCAGTGGGGCCTTGATTTTATCGGAGAGATAAATCCTCATTCTAGTGGCCAGCATCGATGAATTCTTATGGCTGTTGATTACTTCACAAAGTGGGTAGAAGCTATTCCCACTAGGAACACAAATGACTCAATTATCATAAGCTTCCTTGAAGAAAAAATCTTGGCAAGATTTGGTTTCCCAAGAAAAATACTTACAGATAATGCTCCAGTATTCAAGTCATATAAAATGATGGATTTTTTCCAAAATTATAATATTGAATTGATTCATTCACTTGCATACTACCCACAAGGAAATGGCTTGGTTGAATCCTCCATTAAGAGTTTGGTCACTATTATTAAAAAAATGCTCAGCACAAACAAAAGGCCTGGGACTCCCATTTGAAATTCGCATTATGGGCAGATAGAATCAACGTCAAAAGGGCTATAGGCACTTTGCCATTTCTTTTGGTTTACAGAAAGGAGGTTGTTCTCCCGATCTAGTTGGGCCTCCCAATAATGAAGCTACTACAACCAGAAAATGAGGAACCAAATGATATGGAAAGAAGAATTCAGCGGTTGATAGAAATTCAGCCAGTCAGGGAACAACTGGATGACTCCACTAAAATCTACCAGGACAAGATGAAAGCAACTTTTGACCAAACGGCGGTTTCCCGAGATTTTTGGTGCGGATATCTTCTTTTGAAATGGGATGCCAAAAGAGAGCCAAGGTCTAAACACGGGAAGTTCGATAACCTTTGGTTGGGTCCTTTCAAAATCATCACAGTTGAGGATAACAACTCATATGAACTTGCTCAACTGAATGGTGAAAGTTTTGGGAACCCGGTGAATGGGAGATTCCTAAAGTGGTTTTGTCATTACTAAGTTCCATATCTTATCCTGTGAACGAAAGTGACGTATCATACTTGTAACATATTTCTATTTCCTTTTTGTTCTTTAAAAAATTATGAGAAGTTTTTATAGCATATTCTCTTACTATCTTTCTGTAGTTATGTTTCTATTTTGAACAGTTGTGACTCCATAACCCAATGGTAAAAGGGTATTGGTCTACTATTCTCAACCTCTCCCAGAAGAAAGAGGTTTTCCCCGCTACAGCCAATGTTAGTGATATTATCAGCCGAAGAGAGGTCCGTCTCCAGATCGAGAGAGAGGATGTCAGAGAAAAGAATTGGAGCAACAGAAGGCATGTATAAAATGAAATATTTCATGCCATAGAAGATGGAGGGTATGTGGCTATGGATCAGAGGAGTTTGGCATGAGCCCAATTAAAATAAACATGGTCAGGACTCTCAGACGTGCTTCGTTTTCTTTAGCCCAGATGGTCCCTGACAGAAAACCACGATTGACACATGTCAGTTGGAGAGACATTCAGGGGCCTCAAAGGGGTATTCGTAGACCACTGCTTGAGGGCCCTGAAACCACCCATCCGTCATGACGGTCTAAAAAATCATGAATCAGCTGACAAGGAGGCTGTGTGTCAAGCAGGACCCATCTTAAGGAACTCGCAGCTTTCGGGCTCAGATCTCGAGATTCCTTGACGAAAAATCAACGGCCAGAAAAGCGTGAGGAGGTTAAAACCATGATAATTTTACCATGCTCAGTTCACCCCTAATGCAAAACCACGGTCTCCACGTGGCTGGCTCGCTCACCAAGGATAGTTCAGATGGCTCTATAAATACCCTTGAGTTGGCCCATTTTGTATAATCGAGGCTCCTGCCCTTCACCGGTCCGAAGCACAAAGCCGAAGACATGTAGATTGTTTCAAGTTCATTTTAATTCAAATAGCCGGGTAACATCGGTTTTTCAATGGTGCATTTCATCTCGAGAGGAGGCTCACCAGGAGCACCGAGGATTTGGACGACCAACATCCATGAGCATCCTAGAGATGCACACCCGCAGGTAGTCAGGCAGGACAAGTCCGAGGTCTCACCCGAGATGTTTAAGGAAGGTTCAGTTATTTTGTTAGTTCAAATGGAGATGGGCCTTCCGTATGCAAGAGCATGGAAGAATCGGACATGCCGGTCCCAGCGAAGGGTGATCAGATGGTGGAGTAGTAGCACCTGAGCATTTATGACGAAGTTGTATCAGAAGCAGGTCTTGTTCCACAACTCGACATCTGAGTTAAGATTTTTTCCCATTGAAAGCGAGATCCAAGAGAAAAGGGCTTGGACGGGACGGAAGAATGAAGCAACAAGATTCTGCAAAGCAGCATTTTTCAGTGTTATGGTCGCAGCTACGTTTTCATCAGGTCGTGGGTGGTCCAGCTGGTGTGTAAAGGGTTCTTCGCAGCTCTGAAGAGCATTACGTCATTGATACCTTGTATTTTATGGTGATGTGAACTTCATCTAGCTGGACACACTACTTTTTTAACAAAGTGGTCCTGGGTCATGGTCATAAGGACAACCAATAATTTCCCTATGACTGATATTGTAACAAACTCTGTTAAGGAGTACAAACTAAAAAATTTAAGCTGTTCAGCTGTAACTGATTGTAACAAATTTTGTTTAGATAGTAGGAAGGCTATATATAGCCAAGTAGGTTGTAGCCAAAGGGTCGGCTCTCTTATGTATGAAGTATTACTTCTATGTTAGATGGTTTGATCAATATAGAAAGAAACATATTTTGCCCTATCCTGGAGCTTGATGGATTCAAAGTTTTGATGTGCACATTTAGTACCTTCTATTGTTTTTCATCTCTTCTATTCATGTATGATTTACAGAGATGTTATGAATTTTATATGAGCGCTTATGCTTAAATGTATTTCTTCTAAGAGAATTGGTAATTGAAGTATTCATGCTGATTTCTCTTAAAGTGATGTTCTTGTATTACTTAGTGGCGTTATGTGTTCACTTTGTTAAGGCTGTTGAATTCCTATCACAGGATCAACATGTCATGTTGTAAATGTAGGATAAAGCTTTACTTTCATAATACCTTTATCTTACACTATTTCATTTTCTATTTACCACACAAAGTCTGATTTGTTGGCACATTGAAATACTGCCCATCCATATTTCAATATTGGAGTTCTATATGGTTTTATGTCAGCTATGTTTTGATTCAGTAAAGTTTTCACAAGTGATTATTGATTCCCAACAACAGTTCTAAATATAACCTTAGACCGTCTATAGGACTAACAAAATCCATCCAGTTGTTGGACACCTTCAGATCCAGCAGTTCATCAGTCCTTCTGACACCACATTCAGAACGACTAATGCTTTTTTCAGTATATCAGTTCTTCAGATCAGTAATGGTATTGAACATGAGTATGTCCCAGCTTTGTGTTCTCTCTAGACCGTTATGATGTACACAACAGTTCTCCATGTATTGTTCAGGTCCCCTTTTTTGGGCCTCATTGTTATTTAATGTCTTGATATGAGCAGGGGTATGCCCACCTCTTCCATACATTAAGATTATTCCTCATTCATTATTGAGGCCATGTATTTTTAGTTTTTGCAATTTGTATGGGACTGTTGTTCCAGTCTCCATTCAGTCTCTTCTCTCCTCCAAACCCCAGGAAAAAGATAAAGAAACTATGATGTCTATCGGCCATACGATGAGCTCCTTCCCTCACACATCAGGGGGCAATCTGTTAACACCCAAAAAATGCTCACTAGCTCATCTCCCTACTCACATGACCCATTTGTCCACCTTTCCTACTATTTTAGCCTCTAAAACCTCAAAAAATCTTCAAATTGACACCAAAAAGGCCAAAATCAATCTTTTTCTCCTCAAAACAATTAAATTTCCTCAAAAATACCAAAAAACCCTAAAAAAGGGTCCAAAATTCCCAAAAAATCAATTAAAAAGGAATAAAATTCAAAAAATCAATTTAAAAAAGGAAAAAAGAGGGAAAAAGAGGAAAAGAAACCCTAATCCATTTACCAATACCATTGGTTGCCCAAAACCATGGTTTAATATTCCACCACCCAAAATCTATAAAAAGGTGATAGAGGCTCCCCATTATTCATCCACATTCTTGCCTATTCTTATGCTGTCAAAATCACTCTTGAGAGCCATAGCCTCCATTTGAGCTTGAGTTCCTCATTTTGAGTGAGCCTTTGGCCCACCCTTGAAGCATCTTGGAGAAGATATAGACCATTGGAGCACTAGAGCACCTCGTCCGTGCAACTGCACAAGCTCCATCAACCTCACCATTTGAGGTAACACCATTGCAAACCCTTGTTTGCCCATTAATACAAAAATATCATTTTTACTGTATCTCTCATGGTTATTTATTTTTTACTCTTTTAGATTTAAATTTAATTTCATGCACATGTTAATGGTTAAATTTTATTTATCTTGAATCTTAGATTTACTTTTTATTTGAACTGCTACTAAGGAGTCCATTCTCCTTAGTAGGTGCCCATATGGAAGTATTAGAACTTTCCTTGGGGTAAAAAAATTCCATATTTGGACAAAAACCTGACATTATAAGTAAGATGGGTGGTGTAGGTGTGCATATTGTATTTAAAAAAGACACATGCAAGATCCTTCAAGAAGCAATGGTGTTGATGAGGGAAGTTTTGATTGGAACACTATACAAGCTCTTGGGAAGCACTTTTAACGATGGGTGTAATAGTTTTGTTGTTCCAAAGGATATAAATGAATAAGATTGGACCCCTATTATCCCTATAAAAAAACTATGCCATGCAATTGAATATTGGGATATATTGGAGAGAAGGGCCTTTGAGCATTACTTGGTAAAGGTAAGGTTGAGTCTGTATGATTGCTCGTTAGATTTTTATTTCTATTAACATTGTATATATTGTAAATAGGGTTGGGTGAGATTTCCTTTTGGTGCTATATGGGTAAAATAAATCTTGGAGTTAATACGCATTGATGTGTTTGGACTAGTTTTTGTTCCATCACTAGGCAAATTTGTGTATTATTTTTCATTAATTGATGATTTATTGAGGAACACATGGGTCTATTTCCTCCATAAGAAACTTGAGTGTTTTGGTAAATTTTAAGAGTTTTAGGCTATTGTAGAAAACTAGATAGAGAAAAAAATAAAGGTGTTTAGGATAGATAATGGTGGATAATTTTGTGGAAATGAGTTCAAGGAATTCTATAAGCAGCACATGATAGTAAGGAAAAATACTACTACATACACATCTCAATAGAATGGATTTGCATAAATAATAAACATACATTGATGGAAAATGCAAGAAGTATGCTCAAAATATGGTGTAGGGTTGTCATAATAATTATAGGTAGAGGTAGTACATACTACAGGTTATTTGCTAAATGAATTACCTATATCAATACTAGCCGACAAAACTGTGACGTACCCACCCATGAATCCAACCAACAATGGGGACATGTACGATTTGTGGGGGTTCTAAATTTCGGCCCCATGTCCATATTACAAAATTCATGAACATTTAAATGCGTGTGCAGAAGCATAATAAAAATACATAGCAGAAAATAAATCTAACCACACATACATCGTGCATATACCGGCATACTTATCACATGCATAATAATAATAAAACCAATAATTCATGCACATTCAACATAACAGTAAATAAACAAGTAAACACTTATCATTTAATGGAAGTTGTCTAAGCAACTGGATATGGAAGGGCAAGGTTCCACCCAACCATACGCACTCTGTATAGCACTTTATCTCTCTGATGTGAGGCCACCCTACAGATGGTATGTGTATCCACTAAGGAGGAACTACACAAGCTCACTCATAGCCATATGAACAGACATTTATGCTAAGCCAACACATAACTGGGTTTATCAAGCATATAGAGAGAGAATGGAGGTGAATGCTAAGTCGGTGAAATCAACCACAGAGCTACAAGAAACTCAATTTGGATTCAACCAGCCTTTCCACCCATAATACCTACCACACACAACAAAAGGAAGGTCCCCTTCTCTGCTACAGAGTCCCTTGGGCACCCCTTCCCTCCAATTCTCTTCAGGGTGGGCATAGAAAGGTCTAAGATGCTAAAACTTCAGAGATATTTTCCTACACCGGGTTTATGAAGCAATTCCAATCTCTAATATCTCTCAGATGTCAATGGTCTCTTGGATTCTCTGCTTTCTGGCCAAACTAAATTGCAGTCACAAAATCCAATTTTAGAGCTTCCAAATATAGGTTCTCCCATGGATTTTTGGGGTTTTAATACTATAAAATTCACCTTAGGGATCAAGTATATGGATCCCCCACTATATTTCACGACCAACATGAGTTTCTGAGCATTTTTTACGATTAGAAACATAGCACTTTTTGAAGTTGCGATTTCTATTATTTCTCTTGTCGAGAATGCATATCACACTCTGAATTGGTGTCTGGTTGCAAAACAATGGAATGGGAATGAAATGAAACAAATTCCCATGAGGAAAATTGAATTTTGGGCTAAGCAAACTAAGCCCATAACCTGACATATGAATTTATGGGCTCAACCCATGCTCCATTAAATTCATGAGTTGATTTCTCAACTACCTTCTTACAGCATAATTAAATATTAGCAAGTGAAGTCAAGATGTTCTCAATATGATACTTGGAAACAAAGGATTGGATCCCACACACCCCTCACCTCTCCCTATTGGATAAACATAGCCCCTCATTTTTTTTGCTTCCATAGCAAGCTCTCAGACATTTTATTTGTATTATAAATATTAAATTGCTTTTACAATTTCCCATGGCTTACTAGCACATGGTTCAAGAAATATAAAATTCCCGCCTTTATAATTTGAGCATTACATCCCCCCCTTACAATAACACCGTCCTCTGTGTTCACATGATTTCATTGCCTAAGAAAATTCTTTACTTAGCTTCTAGATGCTCACATGATTCCTTCAAGGTTACTACATCCAACAATACCTATGCTCAAACAATGAGTAAATTCACATGTCAAATTCATTCTCATAGGCTTCATCCCTTAACAAGATTTCCAGAACCATAGCTGAAGCATACACACATGTATATTCACATTAAAACAACAAGAAGATGCAAAATAAACCAAATACTTATCTACATAAGCATCTTCCTTCAGCTCCACAGGTATCCCACTTTGACTTTAGACAACTATGATACCCACAAGACCCGCCCCACCCAACACAAGGATGGTACATCTTCTCTTGTATACAATCCGTTGAGTGTTCCCACCCCTTATAGTGCTCTTTAGGATGTGCATCGAAAGGTAACCAAGTTTCTAGAAGCCTCATATCACCTGTGTATGCATATAAATCAAATGTTATGCCAACACGTTGGATGCACCACAACATTCTAATAACCAATTCCAAGCTAGTACGTCGTCTGGTTTTATTAGTAATTCCATTAACCAATATACTTTTCCATCTCTCTAATTGGGTTTATCAAGCATACAACAACCATTTCCAATCCAACACCTCTACTGTGTTTATCAGGCAATAATAATAACAACAAAGGGATACAGTTGCATGGACCCTTCTCCTATGCAAACCAGTGGTTCCATCCGAAAATCCATAGGTAAGTCACTTGATTGCAAGCTAGCACGACCCCACAATACCCACTCACATAAAACAAGGATGGTACCCCTTCTCTGTTACATAGTCGCTCAGGCATACCCATCCCTCTAGTGCTCTTTAGTGTGAACGTATATAGGTTACCAATACCCATGCAAGCCTCTTGAGTTCCCATATTCTTACTGGGTTTAACAACACTACAAAGAGACGAGCACATGCAAGGAATTTTACAGAATTCCTCAAACACAAGCCATTCTTGGCATTCTTTTACATTTTTAGCTTTAGTAGCCAACATCTGCCCCACTGACATATTTTCACCATCTTACCTGCATTACATACAAGTATGCAGTTCACATGAGATATCATCAAAAAATTTAAACAAAATTTAAAGTTGAAGCAATTCATGTTCCATGCGATATTTATTAATAATTTCATTTACAAATTCTCAATTCTTTTTTTATACAAAAACTAGATTTCCCAAATATGAGGTCCTTGTAATGTCCCCTTCCATCAATTCGATGCAAGGAAGGAAACAATACCAAGCTATCGAGCTTATTGGCAATCTCAGTCCCATTCAAATTCTTAAGAAATGCATGGTTAAATAAAACTTGTGCATACATATTCATACTCAACAAGCACAACGGAATTAAACACTATAGATGCACATAGTTTCATCATGCATACAGCATATAAACAACAATCATTAATTAAGACACTAAAAAACATAGAATTAACAAAACTCAATTAATAAACATAGCGGAATAACCATAATAACATACACGCAGAAGAAGATGCATCAGCCTATTTCTTTCAGGCAGAATAATGAAACAATCACATAATAATCAATCCCATTCTCATGCTATGCATAGGAATCATGCCAAATAACTTAAGATAATCATTTGATCCAAGTAATATGAGTAATTTAACATACAAGACAAACCACTGAATGAACATCATTCAAACCACAGAAAATACTTATCTTGAAGATGAAATTGTCCAATAACTGGCTATTTGAGAGCAACGATCCACCCAACCATAGATCTTTATCCATCCTGTATTCTTTCAGCTGAGAGATCACCCCCGAGGTGGGCTGTGTATTCACTAAGGAGGAACTAGATGGGATCACTCACATTCATAGTTTCACTCAAATAGTCATGCTAATCCAACACACAGTTGGGTTTATCAAGCCTCACCCAACACAAGGAAGGTCCCCTTCTCTGCTGCGCAGTCTCTCAGGTGTCCCTTCTCTCCAGTTATCTTCAGGATGGGCATAGAAAGGTCCAAGTTGATAAATCCTTGAGATTAAATCCTTCACTGGGTTTATCAAGCAAACTCAACCTCTGTTCAATCATTCACACTTGGCTTTCTCACAATTTTGTCATCAAATAACTCAATTTCGTCATTGGTCTTCTGGGCTATAAAAACTGGGTTTCCCAATGGATTTCGGGGCAGCTAATGCTCCCAAATTCACCCCAAGGTTCATACCTATGGATCCCTCATTGGATTTCACTGTCCAATACCAATTATGGGCGTTTATGGCTCTTCAAAACGTGGGTTCTTTCACATTTGCGATTTTTGGTTTTTCTCATTGTTGGGCATTCATTTTTGGATGGAAAATGATGCTGGGTTCTTCAACAATGGAATGGGAATGAGGAAAAAGCAACTCCTATGAGGTAGAGTGACTTGTGGTACAAGAAAAGAGAGTCCATACTCTGCCATACGAATTTCTGGGCTGCCCATGCTCCATTAAAGTCATGGACAGAAATCTTCAACTACTTCCTTACAACAGAATTAAATGTCAGCAAGGAAAGTCAAATGGGTTCTCAAGGTGACATTTGGCAGCATAAGGTTCAATCCCACAACCCCCTCACCACTCCCTAGTGAATACACATGGCCCCTTCTCATTCATTGTCTCCATAGCCAGTTTTGGTATTTTATTGCATGATGTTTATTTACATCATTTTTACAATGTTCTATGGCTAAATAGCACAGGGGTAACATAATGTCTAATACTTACCTTTTAAATAAAATTTGAGCTTCCACTAGCGGGGCCTTGGCCTTGCACTCCACGCTAGGAAAACATACATCACATGTATACAATATTTACATTAAAAGCTAATATATCCTAACGGTCAAAATGGGGTATTACAATCCTCTCCCTCTTAGAATAACACTGTCCTTGGTGTTCCAAGACTTAGGAATACATATACAATTTATACATCCAAAATTTTCAAAAATTTTGCAGATTTGCCCTGCATTCTATCATTTACCTTGAACTTTCAGGACCAAGTCCTTTGGCTTCCACAAATTGCTTTTGCTAGTTCTAACCTTCCAGCTCATTCACAAGTCTGAAAGCTTTATGGATGCTACCCTCTTGATGTTCCCTTGTTGGGAAGTTGCGGAGGCAAAGATGTCCTCCACATTTCCAAGATTTCATTGGCTGCTTCATCTTTACCTGCTCAATCTCCTTTGAGTCTTCATGCCTGGAACGTTTCCTAATGGACCGATTAAACAAATGCCTCATCATTTATCCACTTTTATTTCCCTTACAGATTGCTCTCATAATGATTTTTACTTCCCTTTACAGACAAATAGAGTCCTGCAAAACCTTGTGGTTCATCTCATTCTACTGCTTTTGTAGCTTGAGTAGTTCTCCAAGATTTTCTTGGGTCTTGGAAATTGTTTGAAGAAGACTTTTAGCCAATTCCAATAGCCTATGGTCTGCTTCCATGGTCTTTGTGTGCAGCTAGTTCTCACTTTGCTTACAAGCAACTCTTGCTTTGCAACAACGGCCACAAATTAGTTTCACTTTCCCACCTGTGAAATTCATCATTATAATTTCTGTTAGGCCAAGCATAATATAACATTAAAATAATTTAGTCAATTAGCTTCCCAATTGATATGAAATCCCATGCTTTTCCCATGAGACTTTCATACTTTTCATGCTTTTCCCATGAGACTTTCATACTTTTCATGCTTTCCCAACAGGCACATGAGCTCATTCATGTCCATTCTTTCAAAGGGAATTAACTACTTCGGAATTCACAATTTATTTCAAGCAAATAAACACACTCTACTTTCAGCCATACATGCATTCAATAATTTTATGTTTTTATAAATGCATCAATAAAAAGGAAAGAGAGAGCAGTAAGAGTTTTTTCCTCTTTTTCTTGTTCCATTTTGGAACCCACACCACCACTGTGGTTTTCATGCTCCTAGCCTCTTTCACCTCAACGTGAATGCTTGACCTGCCCTTCTTGGCTATGACACTTAGTGTCTATGGTCTATTCCAGACCTTTCAACCATGGAGTCCCTCCACATGGTTTGTCTACAACTCTTGGCTGCTAGGACCCACACAGTCCCACTAGCACCATCTTACATTACTGCTCATGCTGAGTTCTTTAGGATGGTTACATCTCCAGATGCATCCCCAGGATGCCTTCATAGTCCTTGCTTCGAACAATACCTACACTCAAACATCGAATCTATTCACATGTTTAGTTTAATTTCGTAGGTTTTATCTCTAAACAAAAGTTTAGGAAATCATGACCAAATCATGTACACATGTATATTCATATTAAATAAGAAATAAGTTGCAAGGTAACCAAATACTTATCTACATTGGATGTATTCACTTTATTCCATAGGGTCCTTCTTTGCTTTACAAGCCTTGGATCGCCTATGGACTTGGATGTTTGGCCAACGCGTAGGCTGCCCCTCAATATCAAATAATCCTGTATGTTTGGCCAGCACGTAGGCTGCTCCACAACATCAAATGGTCTTGTATGTTTGGCCAGCACGCATGCTGCTCCACAACATCAAATAGTTAATGCTCAACGATTCACTCTTTGGATTTACTAAGCAATTTATAGTTCTTTCAGGGTCCTTGCTTCCTGTATTATGCGTTTCCAACCAAGGAACTACAGTGTATCAGCTTAGTTGTTAGAAGACTTATATCTGAAATATTTATTATTCCAAAATAAATGGAAATGAATACTTATCTATATTATGCGTTTCCTCTCTGGTCCATAGGGTCCTGCTTTTACTTTATAAGCCTTGGGATCTTCCTGCAGACTGGGATGTTTGTCCAGCATGCAGGCTGTTCCAAAACATCAAATAATTAATGCCCAGCCAGTACACCTTCACGCCGACTGGATTTATCAAGCATTTGGTGGTGCCCAACCAGTCCCATACCTGGTTGGCCCTCTCCATTGCCGAGCAAGCACACTCGTTTGGGTCATCGACCAATGGAAGGTAACTGCGCCACCAACCATTATAGGTCAAGGCTCTACTACTCTTCCTTAGGCTTGCATCAACCTTTCACATGTGTCACAATCCCTCAATGCACATAACAATTCTTCACCCACACAAAGGTGGCACTCCTTCTCTTGTGCAAACTGGTGGTTCCCTTTAGGAACTCTTTAGGTGACTTTCTTAATTACAGGCTATCATGGCCCTGATACCCACTCACACTACACAAAGGTTACCATTGCTCATATAGTCCTCTTGAGTACCCTTTTCTTCATTTTTCCTTTTAATGTGCAACACCAAATTTCATATGTATAAGCTGTCAACACAAAATGGATAAGCAAGCTCATTAGTATTGCTGCTCTAAAACTATAAACATATTTCATAACATTCACTATCCAACATTGACACACCAGGAATGCGTCCATTCCCTTAGGGTGTAGTCAATATTGGCATCCCTAACATAACTTCGCACCAGAAAGGTGTGCATTCCTCACTAATGTGAACTATGTAGGTCCTAATAATATTCAAGCAATCTGCCATAATGGAAATAAAATCAAAACATGCTCTGCATATTAACTCCAAAAATTAGACATGCATGTATGTATATATATATATATATATATCAGTCAGGGTTTATAGAACACTTATCCTTTTCGTAGATGTAATTTCTCTTCATTAATGAGGAATGGGGACTCCTTCTCTGAGTTGATAGTCCCTCAGTTTGCCATATCAACTCCTTTTGATGTTACATAACCCTCATATGTCTTACTGACATAATCTTTACCATCTCACTCATGTTGTTCACCAATCATGTAGTGCGGATGAGACATTAATATTGTCTAATGGCATTTCACCCGAAACCCATTTCCAAATCATGGAATCCCTTCCCATGAAGTTTGGCTTCTAGAGGCCCTCTCTCTTGGTATTACTACAATGTGTCTTCCTGGCACACTTATTAAATAGCCAAACAGTTAGCAACATTGAACATTAAAATTCAAATCCGATTGTTTCATAACCAATCAATGGCACTAATAATTAAATTCAATATGAATTTGCAATTTTGTCTACTACAGAAATTGATTTTCTTAGCCATGAGGCTATCCTCATATTGCCTGGCTCTTGTAAGTGGCACCATTCTGTCCATTATGGATTTATGTTTGCTACCATATATGGACATCCACCTACAACATGTCCTCCTGACACAATTTTACATAAGCCCAATAGTCATTAGCAATTATTAGCAAAATTTCAAATCTGAAAATTTACAAATCTGAGATTTACAATTGTTCTTTCTAACAGAACTTAGAGTTCTCAACCATGAGATTCCTTCTCATAAGCTCTAAATCGAAATTTTCAAATCTGTTCCCTACAAAAATTAGATTTGGAACCATGATATTATTCTCATAAACTTAAATCAGAATATTTTAAGATTTGTTTCATGCATAAGTTAAATTTCACAACCATGAGAACCTTCTCATAACCTTTGGCTTCCGCACATGGTAGATCTCGATCTTTACTATGGTCTTATCCTCATTACCATACACAAAACATTTCTACCTGGAATCTGAAACTTTCAATTAGCCAAACATGTTATGAGTATCTATGCATATAATTTGTTCATTGCTACAACAGTCGCTGAAGTGATCTTAGAATTATAACACTCAGTAATTCAAACACCCTCAGTTGTTAACATTTGAAATGCAATGAAATATACATATATCTATATATGCATCATTATCATAATAAAATTGCAAGACACGGGTACACTGCCCATGCAATTTAAACAAACTGTAAATACTCATTACTTCACAGCCATATTCTTTTTATGTAACTCTGTCCTTCCAGTAGAGCACTCTAGTAGCCCATCAACACGTCTACCTTCTCTATGCAATCATTTTCCTGCATTCACAGCAGCTCATGAAATGGTCTCATTATTAACAATGGTTCATCATTTCATCGATTATCTAATTGAATTGAAACATATATGTCACAACCATGCATTCTCACAATGCATCTCAACATGTGCACCTGCACATATGCATGCACATTTACAACATTTACATAATATTTTGATGTGCATTCACTTAATGCATAACCCCTCAGTACAAACTTGCATTAATCCATGAATACTATGCATTCCAGCATAGTATGGCCTAACCATGGTTGTCTCATATGGCATGTACTACCACAACATGACTATAAGTCTTTACTTTCTTTGGTTGTTAAACTCACAACCAATATACACAAATGACATGATGTAATTTTTCATATGAATGCATTGAGGTTTCTAAGAAACTTATAGGGCGCAAGGATCCTTGCCTTTACTTACCCGCACCTCACCATACTCGGTAGGTTGACATTCACATTCATGAACTCAATACCACATGCAAACCAAATCAACATAGTTTAAACATAGTTGAAGGGATCTCACAAAATCCTCTTTCAACATTTATGCAATTTAAGCACAAATAACTATTACCTGCATGGCTGTCATTAACATTGCTTGATGTTACCTGATCAGTTGGCCTCTTACCAAGGCTACACAGTCCTTTTTCCAACCTCATGATCACAGATTTGTTGCACCATCTTTTCCTCATAATGTGTTTCGTCATATGCAACAACATCATCCACACATTTAGCCATGCTTCTGTTGTCTTTGGTCCTACAACCAATACCAACACCAATAGTGATTATCAACCACAATATATGTCATTAGTGGTTCATTGCATATGTAGAACATTACTACTTTTATCAATATCTAATATCTCATGCGTGCAAAAACATACTTTCATGCACTGTGCAATGTTTATTAATATGCCAGCCAATGCATATTCATGCCATCTCTCTAATCTCTGGCATTTTCAGTATTCTCATGCCATAATTTTCTACACATCAAGCTCATAAAATATAAATACAGTAGCAAAACAGGGTTAAGGGATTCTCCCTTTCCAATCCTTTATCGCCGCATGGGATTCCTCTTCCACATCATAGCTGGTATGATTTCATGGCCTCTAGGAAACAAACATGGAATCATTAGATTTTATTTAATCACCAAGCATCAATTCAATACATATACTCATGCATAATATTCTAACTTGCTACTTTCCAGGCATGCAATTCTAAAAATTTCCCATATTGACAACAATTTTGTCAAAATAGCCACTGGCACTTTTCTGCGCTGCATAACTATGAGGTAGGATAACCTCATTCAAATTTTGTTCAAACACCATTGTTCCATGCTGTGTATTCTTTCCAATGCCTATCCACATTCTCCATTCTAACTTTGGGTGTGGAAAGCACATTACTTAAAAAATGTCAACTTTCATCATAATTCTGCACATTTTTACACAGTTGCAAATTATCCTGAACTGCCAACTTCAGCCACCTGTAGAATCAAATCCATAAAGATTTAGGAAAACTTTTCTACCGGGAAAAGTTATTCCATATAGCAAGAAACACTCAGCAACTCGCAGATCTCTGTTCCGATGCACCATTCATCTTTTATAAAATTCTGGGTTTGACTACTTTCCACTTTTAGCATTTTCCGAAATTTCAAATTTCGAGCTCCATACTCTTTTTTTTTTCTTTTACACAATCCGCAGGTTCTGCAACCTGCAATCCCGCAATCCTTATTATAGGTGCGGAAATGCTACTTCTCCAACTCGGGACTACTCCATCCCGCAGTCCCGCAACCCGCAATCCCACAATTCCGGGTGCAGAAAGCCAAGTCGCGGACATGGAAATTTTAACCTTTCCGCAATTCCGCGCTTTTGGGTGCGAAAAGCCAAGTCGCGAATATGAAATTTTAACCTTTCCGCAATCCAGCAACCCGTAATTCCGCGCTCCCAGGTGCGAAAATCCAGGTCACGAATATGGAAAGTTTAACCCTTCCGCAGAAGAAGGGTCGGCCGCCCCTTCTTGTGATTAACATTTTTTTTTTTTAATCACAATCCATAGAAGAAGGGTCGGCTGCCCCTTCTGGTGATTAGCATTTTCTCTAATCACAATCCGTAGAAGAAGGGTCGGCTGCCCCTTCTGGTGATTAGCATTTTCTCTAATCACAATCCGTAGAAGAAGGGTCGGCTGCCCTTTCTGGTGATTAGCATTTTCTCTGTCACGTCCCCTTCCATCAATCCATTCCATGGAAGGAAACATGACTAAGCTTACGGGATCATAACTCGTTCGTCCCTTAGCCAAATGGGACGATTTTGGTACCGTTGGAAAGCTCTTGTAGATCTCTATGCACCTGGGTGGTCCTCTGCCACATCTGAGAAATCTGATCCTTCCATTTTTTCAATCAAAAAAATGTCTCCCCCACTTCACCAATGCTACGTTAAAACATTCTATCACTTACCTGTAACTCACAGTCCGGCCCAAGAAGCCCCAGTGCTGCAACCTAGGATTTGATACCACTCCGTAACGTCCCCTTCCATTCATCTGATGCATGGAAGGAAACGTTACCAAGCTACCGGACTTATTGGCAATCTCAGCCCCATTCAAATTCTTAAGAAATGCATGCTTAAATAAAACTTGTGCATACATATTCATATTCAACAAGCACAACGGAATTAAACACTATAGATGCACATAGTTTCATCATGCATACAACA
This sequence comes from Larix kaempferi, assembly GCA_027924585.1. Classification (NCBI taxonomy): domain Eukaryota; kingdom Viridiplantae; phylum Streptophyta; class Pinopsida; order Pinales; family Pinaceae; genus Larix; species Larix kaempferi. The sequence goes on from BSBM01001575.1 coordinate 257,927, forward strand.
TATAAACAACAGACATTAATTAAGACATTACAAAACATAGAATTAACACAACTCAATTAATAAACACAACGGAATAACCATAATAACATACACGCAGAAGGAGATGCATCAGCCTATTTCTTTCAAGCAGAATAGTGAAACAATCACATAATAATCAATCCCATTCTCATGCTATGCACAGGAATCATGCCAACTAACTTAAGATAATCATTTCATCCAAGTAACATGAGTAATTTAACATACAGGACAAATCACAGAATGAACATCATTCAAACCACAGAGAATACTTATCTTGAAGATGAAACTGTCCAACAACTGGCTAAGTGAGAGCAACTAAGGAGGAACTATATGGGCTCACTCACATTCATAGTTTCACTCAAATAGTCATGCTAATCCAACACACAGTTGGGTTTATCAAGCCTCACCCAACACAAGGAAGGTCCCCTTCTCTACTGCGCAGTCCCTCAGGCGTCCCTTCTCTCCAGTGCTCTTCAAGATGGGCATAGAAAGGTCCAAGCTGCTAAATCCTTGAGATTCCATCCTTCATTGGGTTTATCAAGCAAACCCAACCTCTGTTCAATCATTCACACTTGGCTTTCTCACAATTTTGTCATCAAATAACTCAATTCCATCATTGGTCTTCTGGGCTATAAAAATTGGGTTTCCCAATGGATTTCGGGGAAGATAATACTCCCAAATTCACCCCAAGGTTCATATCTATGGATCCCCCATTGGATTTTACTGTCCAATACCAATTCTAGGCGTTTATGGCTCTTCAAAACGTGGGTTCTTTCACAGTTGCGATTTCTGCTTTTTCTCACTACTGGGCATTCGTTTTTGGATGGAAAATGATGTTGGGTTCTTCAACAATGGAATGGGAATGAGGAAGAAGCAACCCCCATGAGGTAGAGTGACTTGTGGTACAAGAAAACAGAGCCCATACTCTACCATATGAATTTCTGGGCTGCCCATGCTCCATTGAAGTCATGGACTGAAATCTTCAACTACTTCCTTACAACAGAATTAAATATCAGCAAGGAAAGTCAAATGGGTTCTCAAGGTGACATTTGGCAGCATAAGGTTCAATCCCACAACCCCCTCACCGCTCCCTAGTGGATACACATGGCCCCTTCTCATTTGTTGCCTCCATAGCCAGTTTTGGTATTTTATTGCATGATGTTTATTTGCATCCTTTTTACAATGTTCCATGGCTAAATAGCACATGGGTAACATAATGTCTAATACTTGCCTTTTAAATAAAATTCGAGCTTCCACTAGCGGAGGCTTGGCCTTGAGCTCCACGCTAGGAAAATATACATCACATGTATACAATATTTACATTAAAAGCTACTATATCCTAAGGGTCAAAATGGGGTATTACAATCCTTCTCATGATGTTTAGATTGTGCAGGCCATAGAACATGGTCTTCCTGCAATGTTTCCTCCTGACACAATTCGCAAACAACCAAATAGTCAATAACATTAATAATCAAATTGAAATCTGAATTTACAATTTTGTCTCCTACAAAAATTATATTTATTTAACCATGAGGCCATCCTCATTTTGTTTTTCTATTTCAAGTGGAATCACTTTGTCCCTTATGGTTTTACTTTTGCTTCCCTAACCTGGAAATCCACCTACAACATGTCCTCTTGACACAATGCTTGATTAATCAAACAAGCATTAGCAATTATTAGGAAAATTTCTAATCTAAAATTTACAAATTTGTTCCCTATATAAATCAGATTTTGCAACCCTTAAATCTTTGTCATAAATTTAAATAAAAAATTTCAAATATGTTTCATATAGAAATCATATTTCACATCCATGAGATCCTTCTCATAATGTTTGTCTTTTGCAAATGGTAGCCTCCAATCTTCTATATGTGATCTGAATTTTTCAATCAACCAAACAAGTTGTGAGTACCAATGAATATAATATTTTGATTGCCACATTTACAACAATAATTGAAGTGGTCTTAGAATTATAACACACAATAATTCAAACACTATCATCTTTTAATATCTCAGGGGAAATGAAATGCATTTACTCTATATGCATCATTATCACAATAAAATTGCAAGATACAATCACATTATCTATGCAATCAAATAAAACTTTAAATACTCATTATTACACAATCATATCCTTTCATGCAACTCTATCCTCCAAACTGAGCATTCCGGTAGGACATCAAACATGAATACCTTATTCATCCAATTTTCCCCCTGAATCCATAGAATCTCATGAAAGGATCTTAGAATTGTCATTAATTCTACCATTTCATCTATTAATGAATTGCAATGTCATATATATCACAACCATGAATTCACACAATGCATCTTAACATATATAGCCGCATATATCCATGTATAATAAAAAAGATTTACAAAATATTTTAATGTACACTCACACAATGCACCTATTGCACTTTGGTATTGCTCTAGAACTTTATGTGCCTACACATGTGTCCTACCATGGTAAGTTCGAAATTCTAGTCTATGCTTCAACAAAATACCCAACCATCTCCCCAATCACTTGGTTAATTGTTTAGGTGCCTTCCTTCTTCACCTAAACATAACATTAGGAGTTCACTCACTCCTTGCTTCTTGGAAAAGAGGTTTAATCCTATATTAACACCAATAGGGAGTTCATGGGATACTTGTGCGACACTACAGGCTTCACAACCAAACATCCTCATGGTCTCACACATGGCATGCTATTATTTCTTATGAATGCATTCAAAATTTTGAATAGTCACATGGTATAAGGATCCTTTCCCTTACTACCCAATACCTCAACATAGGCATGAATAATCAAACATGAAACTCATACATACAGGAAGCATGACATATTCACTAGATTTAATTCATAAAATAGATACAATTGTTTATGGAAAAAGATAATCTCTTGTATTAATCATATAAATGACAATAAACTACACCTGATTCTGCAACAAGCACTGTTGAAACCTGATTCTGAGCTCTTGCTCCTCTCCTTTGGCATCTATTTATCCAACATTTCAATACACCAAAGGTTCTCCCCTCTCCTATAGCCTTCCCCTTGTATTTATAACAAAGTTTGAGAAGGTAGGTTCAAGAGGTAAGTATTTAGAGAAGTTATGGTAGTTAGGAAAAATACCATAAGTATCTCTAATTTGATTTTTTTTTTGTGATTTTAGAAGGCGCCAATGGGTATTAAACTTGATAACAAGCGAGTGACCCACGATTATTATGCTAGCAAGTAGCGGGTGCAACATTTTTCAGAAAAACACAAGTGGTCAGTGGAGCACCAGAGGGTGACTTGGGAGATGATAGTTGTAATAGTCACGGTTATACTTTAAAAGTATATCACAAAAATGGATAATCTGGAGAGAATTATGTATGATTAAGGTCATATTCATCTATAGAAAATAAGGCTCTTTAATCCATCATGTCCTTTCGTGTGAATGGATGGAGAAGTGCCAATTTGAATAATAACAAATGCACCCTAATGTATGAGGTCAAAAGGTTAAATGATGGCCAAAATGCATACAAAAAAGGAAGTGGAGGAGTGCGAGAGCCACAAAAACAAAGCTTCAATCAATATCTTGAACAAAAACAAGGTCAGTGTACAATACAATCTTGACATAATGATATGTTCAGAATGATAGAACATGGTCTCCAATATATATGCAAAACAAATGTATATAGCATGGCCACTGAAATACAAGCGTGGATCTATGTCTAAAAGGAGAACATAGCCATAACAACAAAATGGATCTATGTCTCATGAGGAGCCAAAATGAGTGGGGCTCAGTCTTGCGCAACTCGGGAAATAACAAAGGAGGATTATTATAGGCCCAAGGTCTTCAAACCAACCATCGATATAAGTACAAATCCTAAACCATGTGAATAAAGGAGTTGAAGTCAAACATGGAGGATTTCATTTGATTACCGTTCAATAATGGAAACCGTTAACAAACACGAGAACACCCACCAATGATGAAAATGGGGTCCAAGTTACTTAGTAAATTCTAACAAGTGTGAATAAGGGGTCTTGAAGTCAAACACTTGAAGAATCTATCGAGGAAGGGACATTGATGTGATCCCATAACCCAACATCAAGTTGATCTGCCATTGATAACTGCAAATCTCAAGGTACTATCTGAAACTCTAAGTCTACTTCCTAGAGAAAAATGTGTTGAAGTCGATACGAAGACACCTGTGAGAAGGAAGGAATTAAGGTATCCCTCATCATCTCACATGAGGAACAATTGGATATTGAGTTGACATAAGACTGATGAAATACTAATATAAGGGATGGTCGACATGAGGATTCGAGATGAACTGCAGAATGGATGACACAGGGGTAATCCTTGAACATTGAGCACCATAGTAAAGTGGTTTAGGAAGCGTCGACATACATGAAACATGATATAATTTTTATATGTAGGAAACACAACAAACTCCCCATATGATTGGAAGAGTAACCAATCAGAGGAGTAAATAAATATGGAATCGGGTTAAATCCTAAAGCCAAAACTAAGACCCATTGACTCAAGACAAGTGTTATGTTCAAGGAAGGATTAGACTTGCTTCCATGTTATGAATGTATAACGGAAAATTTCTTTCCCCTTATCTTTTTAGATGTCTCTTCATTTTTTAACGAGCATGAAAAGATTAAAAAGGAAGCTTGATAATACCTTTCTTGTTAAATTTTAATGAGTCCAAGAAAGTAAACTCAAAACCTTCTTCATTTTGTACAAGATCAAAGAAGAGAGAGAAGAATGCTTGATAAGCGTCGAATCATGTATAATTTAATGAGTCCATGACAGGGAAACTCACAAATTTCTCCAATATTTTTATGAGTTTGAAGAAAATATAGATTAATACTCGATAGGTTACTGATCCATGGATTTTAATATCAATCATCGATCTGTTCATGCTCATTGGTGTATTCTTATTTAAGGAGTTTGAAAAACTTAAAAAATAACTCCATACACCTACTCATGGATTTTAATATCGAGCCCAAAATTGTATATGATCGCCGATGTTTTCATATTTAAGGAGTCTCAAAAATTTAAACAATAACTCCATAAGGTGCTTTTTCGTAAAGTTAGTCTCCTCACCCCAAAAAGTGTAAAAGTACATGAGAGAGAACTCTTCTAGTTGTAAATGGACTAGAGTATACCTTTTTCGAAAATGATCCACTAAGGTCTGGAAAATGCATTAAATTATACCTAAGTGGATGTCCATTCAAATCCTTTAGCGAGTTTGACAAGGGACAAGTATACTCGACAATCTTATCAACTTTAAGGAGTCTAACAAGAGCATGATGAAAACTCCATAAGGACAGGAACTTGATAAAAATCAATTAATAAAGTTATGCATGATAAGTGACAAGTTCCCAAAGCGGAAAGTAACAACATGGGTACCAGTATGACATAGTTTTCTATCTAGGGTGACCCATTTTAAGGAAGGTCCTAACCATGGAAGGACAATGATAGTGGAGGGAAAATTGTTGGTTGATGTCGCGGTCCATGATGTAAAAAAGGGTTCCTAAGGCATAAAAAATGATAAGGTATAGATGCAATGTAGAGACCTAATCGATGTGCCATAAGAATCAATCCTTTAAAGAACACCAATGTGGCCATAATTGTGGAAAAGCACCTTTCTGTGCCATGACCTAGTTAAAACAACTCAATTAGTTATTAAGATTAAGAAATATGACAAAAAAGGGGTTAAAAAACTATGTAAAGTGGGTAAAAATCAAAAGAAAATTACCATAAATAGTGAAAAGAGTCCAAATTAACCCATAGTTACCATTTTACCATTCCAAGAGAGCAAAAATCCCTATGACTTATTGCATTGCGTACGATCAATCCGGAGGATGATTTTTTATTCCGTCACTTGAAGGTAGCAACTATCACTCTACTTTTCATTTTCGATGGTTGTTTTAAATATTTTTCATGGAGTTTTGGGTTTTATTTTTAGTTTTAAAAATTAAATTTGCATACCAGTGGGTATACTTGGTTAAAGTGGCGGGCTTGAGGAATAACCGTGGGTGGAGAGATCTCCACTCGCGGGTTGTGCGTGACTATGCTAACAAATACCCATGGGTGGCGCAAGTTAGTAAAGAAAACTCAACGCTCATGGAAAAATAATGACTGAGGTGCAGGAATGGTGCTTACATGGAGGGAGAGAGAACATGAGGCAATGGATAGAGAGGAAATGAGAGATACATTGGCCCTTAACACTTTGCGATGGTGTGGCATTCTAAAATTCTTCCACACACCCAATATGAGGGCTCAATCAAACATGCTCCAAAGTTTAGTGCACTTGTCGGATCCTGATCAGGGAGTATTTAATATCTAGGGTGAGACTATAGATATCAGAATGGAAGACATATACTTTTTTACTAGATTATCCCGACGGGGAGAGGTAGTTAACCTCAAGGGCACATTTCAGGGCATGGGAGCATTATCACTGCAAGACTATATAAACACATACTGTGTGGCTGGAATAGAGAAGAGTGGTAGTGAGGTGCCAATTGGGAAAATAATACGCTTCCCATTGAAATTCGTACTAAGTACTATGAACATGATATGTGGTAGTGCTTCTCAACACTTAGCTTCTCATAGGTACATGAAGATTGGGGTAGAGTGCTTACGCAATGTGATATTCGACTGGTGTCCAGGATTGTTGGTGAACATGAAGCACCAACTCACCAAGTGTAGAATTGGGAAGAAGAAAAACTATGGCTATGAAATTATATTATGCACCTTCTTCAAGAGAGAGTTTCATCCTTGAGTCCAAGAGTGGCTCTCCCACCTATTAGCCCCCATGATCCCATGATGACTCGATGGGGTGATATATTCTTATGATAGGGAGGAGGAAACACTAGTACCTCCTATGAAATTGAGGACTTCCTAGGTTGGTGGAGCTAGTAGGTTCCTGCATTTGAATAGTTTCCTTATGCAGGAATGGAATTCCGTGGTGATTCAGAACTCATGCTACCTCCAAGAGCTACTTGGGGAGAGATAGGTACCAATTTTACTTTGAATGTTATTTAATTTTTATATTTTTTGTTAAAAATATGTACATATGTTTTTGGTGAGATTAAGTACTAACAACATACTTCGTGCATATATTGGACCAGTGAGGCTAGACGGACACGCGAGGGTGTTCGTACGACTAGCACAACTATGCGGAACATAGGCCATGCTACAAAAAATTGAGGGAAATATGAACCAACTAACTCAGGATATACCTACCTATTGCATAGAGCGTATGCCTATGGATATGCAGGAACATGTAGTGGGTGTGCCCCCTGCATGGATTAGTCTACTCCGGAAAGTAGCTATGCTGTTTATTTGCTACAAAGAGGTCAAAGCACAGTAAGTTGAGGCTCTTGTCTCCCCTTAGGGATACCTACACTACTTTGAGGCTATCATGCCCAATTTTGTATATTGTTATATACTTCTGAGAGAGATTGATACTCAAACTCACTGATTATTTTTTGGACTTATATATATACACGTGTCTATTATATACATGTTGCTTTGTGTGTGTGGTGATTAATTTATTGTGTATGATACAAATTCTAGTCGAGTACATAGTTTGCATATGCATAAGCTATTGTGTTTTGATCCCTTGAAATGTGTTGATATAGAATGTGATCAAACTATCTTTCAAGTAAATTAATTTTCAAAAACTGATGTAATAATAAAGAATATCTAACCCGATACTCACTCGTAAGATAGATTACAACTAACTGAAAATCGAGTCTAACTTCCAAACATGAAATGTTGTGGTGAAGAGAATATCATAGTAGCTCAATAAAAACACTATACTCAACCATATTGTTTGTGGCAGGTCCTAGACAAGCACCTCTTGATGAAACAAGTTGACCCCTAGGTGAATAGATCACCCAACAGTTGAAGCAAGATTGTGAGTGTGATGACGAGCGCCATCGGCGAATCCTACAAACCAATTGGTATCCATCTGAAACAAAACTAGAGGACACAAAAGCAGTGAAAAATACTAACTCTACATTACTGTTGTTACAACGTAATTTTCCACCTTGTGAGCATCAACACTCTTTGGCCTTCAGGATCCATTTCACTGACTCAGATTCACTTTATGTCCTTCAGAAACACTTTTTCCTATTTTTCTTCCTGTACGCTAGCTGTTACACTTTAGCCAGTGTACACATGAGTTGTTCCACTATAGCCCGTGGGTGCCAAGTAAAATGGTAAAAATCATTAGAAAATTACTTTCTACTCCCAAAAAGCGGTCTTAGGGTGACCTTTGGCCCTCCATTTTCCCTGAAATGCCTCAATGTGTCCTTTCACTTACCTTTGGAAGGCTATATATTGAGATCTTATGGCATATGGAAGGGAGGAAGACAGAGAGAGAAACATAACTCTAGTGGATTTTTGCAGTGACTTGAGTCTACACTCATTGATCCTTGTTGTTGTGAACTTCTTATGTTCACCTACCAAACTCCTATCCTAGTTTGAGTTTTCCATTACATGAAGGATTGAAGTGGTGGAGGAACAAGTGGAGAGACCTAGTTCTTGGTTCAGATTGGTTGCCGGCAAGAGGTCGTATATTGTAATTCTTGTTATTCATTAATGGAAATACTCATTTTCTAGTCCAAATGATATTGTGAATATTGTTTAATTACATTGGGTTATATTTGCTTATGATATCATGGACCATGCTATTGATTATGCTAATGTCTTTCACATATTATATGCACTTGCTTGTACGTGTTGTTGAGACAAATTTGCAAGTTCAAGTGTAGAAGTTGAAAGCTCAATGGGGATCTACATCGAACATCCGGTTGAAGGTTGGTCTTTTCTCCATTATCTTAGCATTGTCATTTATATAGCATTGCATTGGGAATTGAGTCATTTTCTGGTAGTCAGTTGTCTGTTGTGGTCTACCCCAAGCCATAGGAATTTTTCTTCGTAACAACTGTACAACTATATACAAGAAAAAGTATATTTTCTAAGCATACTATTTTTTCAAGTAAAGTCCATTCCTAGGCTCAGGAAGCTTAAATCCATCATAATCAACTAGTTCATATGACCCTTCATCCAAAACTCTAGAAACGATATACGGACAGAGCCACATAGACTTAAATTTTCCTACCCCAGGGGGGTCTTTATCCTGATCATAGACCAGAACGAGGTCTCTTTAAGAGAAAACCCTAGGTTTGACAAATTTATCATATTGACTTTTGACTCACTTTTTTTGTGCTTCATTAGTGATAAGTGCATCCCTACGATGTTCATCTAAATGTTCAATATGAAGCAATCATTCTTCTAAAGTAGAATTTTCAGGTAATATTTGGATGGCCAACATTAATGATGGTATTTCACACTCTATACCGGTGACTTCCTCTAACCTGTGAACATGTTGGAATGGTGAAAATCCTGTAGCAGTCTTAACATTGGTACGATATGCTCAAAGCGCGGGATATAACATAATGTGCTGATTTTATCTACTGGAATTAATGGTATGCTAGAGAATGGTTTTTAAAGTCTTATTAATTGATTTGACTTGTCCATTCTCCTACAGATAGAAAGGACATGGATGTTCCTATCTAAACCCTAGCATACTAGTTAATTATGTCATCATATAATTATGAAAGTGTCTACCATGATCGGTAACAATATCCTTGGGAATGCCAAACCTAGCAATAATCTGATTGAACACAAAATAACCTAAGGTTTCACTATCTCCCTTCAAAGTAGGAATTGCTTCTACCCACTTAGTAAAGTAGTCTACAACAACGATGATATATTGATGCCCCCGACAGAAAATAGGTTGCAAGTCATGTAATATACCCCCCACTTAGTGAAGGGACTTGATGTGATGATTGGGTGAAGGGGATCAGGGTGTGATCGCATCTTCTTGGTGAATAACTAACACGGATGATAATGTTTCATGACTTCCACACAATCCTTGAAGATGGTTGGACAAAAATAACCCGCACAAAGTATTTTCTGGGCTATTGCCAATCTAGAAATATGACCCCCACATGCTCCACTATGGGCATCATTCACACTAACTCGACTTCTTCCAAATTAAAAAAACGATGTAAGATGGAATCTACCCCTCGTCTATACAATGTATCAGTAATTATGAGGTACTTTTTAGCATGGTGTTGAAGTTTTCGTCGTTCTTCTCTAGAAAAAGCTGGTGGACATCTCAAAGTCTGGAGATGGATCAAAATATATCCATACCAATGATTAGAGGTTGCAATGAGAAATATATGCTCATCGGGGAATGAGGTATCTTCTATGTTAATCTTTTCACCACTAGGAAACTCAGATATGTGTTCTACGAATACTAAGGACTTTTTTTACTTTGTGGATTGAAAAGTGAGATCAAACTCTTGGAGAATAACAATCGATTTGTTAAATTTACCCCCAATTATGCGTCGACTTAAAAAATATTTAAATGGATTAACGTCTACAATTACTGTAGTATTAGCTCATAGTAAAATGTAGTGGTGTAGCCTCTGAATGACATATACAACGGTAAGTGCCGACTTCTCAACGTGTGAATACTTCAGTTCAGGTTTTATTTATGTGCGAGAAAGGTAATAGATGATGTTCTATTGGATCTTGTCATCCTCCTAAACCAAAACTATACCAACCGTGGAATCATATGCGGCCAGAGATAAAATAAAATCACAGGTATAATCTGGTGGACTTAACAAGGGGGTTGATAACAATGCTTTTTTCAAAGCCTCAAAGGAGTTTTGTGTATCCTCATCCCAAAATAATAGGGTGTCTTGTTTAAGTAAATGCATGAAACCTTTGGTTATTTTCGCATACTTGACAATGAAATATTTGAGAAAGTTGGACATACCTTGCAGAGTTTGAATTTTTCTAATGCTACAAGGAGGAGGCAATTTGACAATCTCCTCAAATTTTAATGGATCAACCATGATCCCTCTACTTGACGCGATGAAACCCAACAATCATCCAGAATCAACACATAACACACATTTATGGGGATTCAACCGAACCTTGTAGTGTCTGCATCGCTCAAACACAAGTCATAAATGTTCTAGATGATCTCTTCTCTTTTGAGATCATGTGGTTAGATCATCCAGATAAGGTTCGACTACATGTTTTATATCATGAAAGGAGAAATTCATTGCTCACTAGAAGGTGGCTCCACCATTTTTTAAACCCATTTAAACCGAACAACATCTTTATATATGCGAAGGTACTCTAGGGACATATAAAATTTGTCTTATGATGATCTTCGGGTTTATTTTGAATATGATTGTACCCCAAAAATCCGTCCATAAAAGAAAAGAATTCATGACCAACACACGCATCTATGATCTGGTCAATAAATGGAGTGGGTTAATTATCCTTCGGAAAATCTTTGTTAATATCTCTGAAATCAGTACAAACACGTATGGTACCTTGTTTCTTATCGACTAGGATTGGATTGGAAACCCATTTTGTCATATCGATAGGATATATAAAACCGTATTTGAGGAGATTTTCAACCTCAGCCTTAACGACTGCAGCCTTTTGAGGATTGACTGGACGAAGTTTCTGTCGAACTGGTTTCACATTTGGATACATTTTGATCATGTGTTCAAATATGGATGGGTCGATGCCTAGAATCTCCTCATATGACTGTTAACACCCAAAAAGTGCTCACTAGCTCATTTCCCTATTCATATGACCCATTTTTCCACCTTTTCCACCATTTGAGCCTCTAAAACCTTCAAAAGGTCACCAAAAAGACCATAATACACCTTTTTCCCTTCAAAATATGTATTTTTCCTCAAAAACCCTAAAAAAGGGTCTAAAATTCCCAAAAATCAATTAAAAGGGAATAATATTAAAAAAAGGAAAAAGGGGGACAAAGAAACCTAAACCATTTTGGTCAATACCATTGGTTTCCTCAAACCATAATGGTATTCCCCATCACCAAAAAACTATAAAAATGTGATAGGGGCTCCTCACTATTCATCCACATTTCATCCCATCCTTATGCTGCCAAATTCCCTTTGAGATCCCTTGCCTCCCATTTTGAGTTTGAAGATCCCCCATTGAAGCATTGGAGAAGAAGAGACCATTTGACATTGGAGCATCTCAACCTTGGAGCTACTCAAACTCACCATTTGAGGTAATACAAAAGATCAAATTTTTTATTTCTTGCTTTTCTTTTGGATCCCATTGTCTATTGTTCTTAAATCTAGTCTTTATTTCTTTGCACATGTTATATCAAATTTAGTTCTTTACATTTGTTTTTACTTTTACATTGAGACTGCTGCTACAAGTTAGCAGCTGCTCTTTAGCACATGCTTGGTTGCAAAACCAAGCAATAGTTTTTGGCAACTCCGCTAGGTTTCGAACTTTGAATCTTTGATTTAGATCTACATTTTAGTTGTTTTTTCCCTTTAAAGTTGTAGATCTGCCATATTAGTTAGCCCCTTGCTTGCTGTCCTAGCCATTGGCCTATTCTGCAGCTTAAAACGGCCCAAAATTTCAAGTTTTGGGTTAGTTTTTCAATGACGTTTTCCGTTTGTCGCATCTCGGCTTTCGGCCCAATAGTCGCGATTCACATCGTGGCTTTCAGCCTGTTTTCAGCACTGCACATCGCGGCTGTTAGCCTCATTCTTGCAGGGCGCATCGTGCCTTTTAGCCTGATAACCGTGATCTGTCGAGCAGGTTTTTTCTACATCACAGCTTTTAGCCCGAAAGCCGCGATCCACATCGTGATTTCACCACCGACAGTCGCGATATCGCATGTTTCATACGGCCCATTTTTCTGAGTTTTTCTCATTTCGGCCAATTTTTTCCAGCCATCTTTCCTGCATTTTTTGGATAGCCTACTATTTTATTTTTGCAGCATTTAAAACTCATATTTATTTCCTATTTTATGCTTTGCTACATCATTTAAAAAAAAAATCAATTTAGTGAAAGAAAAAGAGAACCATCTTGTAGTTAGAAGTTTCAAGTTTTACAAATTAGAACCATAATTTTAATTTGTTCCATATTTCGCCCAAGTGACTTCATTTTTATGTTATTTGCTTTACCATAAGTTTTTAAAGAATTCTTCATATTTTTTGAAATTTTTTTAAAAGCATTTACATTTAAATCATTTTCCATATTTACATTGTTGTCTATTTTGCAAGTTGAAATCCGTATTTTAATTTGTGAATTTTTCGCCCAAGCGAGGCATCTTTGTTTTAAGTACATAACCACACCATCACAAAATCTATCACAATAAATCCAAGTGAGCCTTAAAATTCTCTTAACTCAACCAACATTCTAACCCCATTTGGGGAACGCCAAAAGAATATTGTAGTTAGGTAGGACTGAGGGGATAAGTATCCAAATAAAACCCCTCACTCACTTACATGTTGAGACATAGTGGTTGAAATTTAGGGTACCAAAATCCCTTATTATTTGTTGGCATGGTTTAAAACCAATTCATCGGAAATGCCTCTCCCTTAGGAGGGTTGAAGTAGCCAGACTGGTTCCGGAGGCCTGAGTGAAATACCGCAACCCATTCAGTCACCGAAGGATACCTACTCGTTGTTCTCATTGTACCACCCTTGTGGGAGTACAACGGTGATAGAATAAGAGCTGCATATTCACCTAGCCGGACATGTCATGAACTGGGTATCTTAGTGGCCCATTTTCTAGGATTGACTACCCGGTATCCCTCCCGGTAGGGGGATATCTAGCCTTTGATTCTACAATTTATATTGTCTGACTTGGATTTCATCACCTTGCAGATGATATGCCTTGTTGAGTCATAATACTTCTTAGTTAGGTGTTTGCATGCTCTATTACCTCCCTTTGGTCAGTGAGTACACCTTTTTCTATTTTTAGGAGTCATTTGCATGTTGGTTTTCTGACCACATTTTTTATTACTCCACTTACTATAGCACAGTTGTTATAGTAAGTGTTTTGAGATTGGTTATTGGCCTGAGTGCCATTATTTTTTACACTCCCCTCTTGCACACATGATTGCATTAGGGATTTCAAGATTTCCACTCACCACTACCCAGTAGTTTTAATTAACAACTGTCACCACTGAGTCCCTGAGACGTTCTTGACGTTTTCGGGGTGAACCCCGACAACACATTTCACTTGACATCACTCGTCATAGACGAAGAGCACTGTCACTTGACTCTACATGCCATCAATGTAGAGCCCCGTCATCCGATTCTGACGTGCCTCATTTCACATCTAACTCTGAGGAAGAATCCGAACTTCCTACATACACAACACCCACTAGCCCCATGGCTGGTTCGCATTTTGACTCCTTCTTCATAGGAACTGTTGGTGGAACATCATCCACCCCTGTAAACACAACGGCCACCACGATGGCCACAACTACCACACCTCCCTTAGGGATTCCTAACATGGGACCCACACCTACCTTAGGTATGCCCAACATCGAACCTACAACTACCATCACCGCCACTACTCAGATTCCAGTAATTACTGGAACCATTCCAAACCCATTTGTAACTCATGTTGCACTTGGGGGCACTGGCCCCTCTCACACATCTTTCGGTGGATGGCATATCCATTTTACAACTAATATCCCCCTTGGGGGCAGTGGCCCAATTCATAACGCTACCACTAGCACTTATGCCCCACCAACCATGTCACACCCCTCTGCCAGTCTGCCATTTATGGCTAGTCTTAACTTACCAGACCTGGCAAGGTTAACAAACGACCCAATTAGACCTGACCCTACTTGGCCCCCCATGCCCACAAAACTCCCCTCAGACATCCCAAAGTTTGAAGGAAAGGCTGGAGAAGACCCACAAAATCATGTTATGTCCTTTCACCTATGGTGTTCCTCAAACTCCATAGTTGATGATTCTATTCAACTCCGACTTTTACAAAGAACTTTCACTAGCTCAGCAACCAAATAGTATATTGAGAAGCCACATGGGACACACCCCACGTTTACATCCCTCGCCTCAACTTTCCTATAGTTATTTGAACTACCCATATGCTATGATGCAAGAGTAGAAATCTTACTGTCTTGTAGATAGAATACAGCCACCCATATCATAGATCATATCCATGAGTGGCGCAAATGCCGTAGTCTCTGCAAGATCAAGCTAGACGACTGTATCTTCTTAGATTGGTTCCTAAAATCACTCCTTCCTCTCATAGCTAAGGATGTATCTTATGAACAACCCCAGTTGGAAGAAGAGGCCATTTTAAAAGCCCAGCAGTTTGACTTGATATACGCCCGGTCTGGGTATTTATACACAATATTACCTGACGCCCCGCGTGGCGATCTATCCTGGAATGATGCGCCAGGGGCATCCCATGCCACCAACGGTATCATTGGCTAGGTTATGGCACAAAACAAACCTTTCACCATGATGAGTACCAACAACGCCCCAGACCTTTCTAGGGCCATGTCTCATTCTGGAGCTACAACTTCGTATGCTCCAGTGATGCACACCCACCACAATCATGGACCCTCATGTCCACCGCAGTGTTATGGGCAAGCACCATTAGGTTATGCACCACCTCCATATTATAACCAACAGGACAATCAGACTCTAGTTCACCCACAAGCCCACCCGGCTTATTACCCTCAACAGGCAACACCTCCTGCTCCAACACTTCCAATAGCTCAAGGTTACCCACAACCACAACAAGCACCAGGTCCACCTCAGAACCCTCCTGCTTACTATCCACCGCAGCCTACTCCAGCACCTACACGACCTCAAAACCCACCTACTTCCCAAGGGCATGTATACACACAGCAAAACCAGCCTCAAACCCAAAATAACCAGTGTAATCAAGGAGGTCAACAGAATCACGGAAGATGATGCAACCGCAGAAATAACCAACAACAAAAACAAGGAGGATAGCCACCTAATCCTCCCAATAACAATAATGTTGCTCCTGCAAATCAAAACCCTGATCGTCCACAAAAATAGGGAAAAAATCCTAACTTGAGAACAAACCACCTGTGTTTCATATGCGGTGTATATGGCCATTACACGCATAATTTCCCCCATTTGGACCAAGCACGTCAACTCTGGACTGATGATTCCCAGTGACAAGGACACGCTACACAGCCAACACCACCTCCTCAGCCGCAACCCATGATATTGCAAAATCCTCTACCCAACCAAGGAGTAGTAAACACCTACCCAATGGATCCCCCACAAGGATCCGCTGCACCACAGCAGCAAATTACCTATGTGGCAACCGATTACCAGCATACAGAGTCCAACACTCACCATTTGCTAATGATGTCAACCTTCAAACTCGCCGAAACCAATACAGCTTAGCCCCTGAAACCACACCTACTGATCCATCATCAAGCACCCTCCCAACTGATCAAACATTACGTATACCTCATATGCCAATGGAAGGAGGTCCAAAAGTCCCTCACGGCCCCCTAAGACGAATCAATAGCAACCCTAACGCTCGTGCAACTTCGAACTATAACATTGTAGAAGACTTATCCTAGTCCCCTACTACTATGTCCGCTCTAGAAGTCCTAAAAACTTGTCCTGCACAGAGAAAATTGTTGTTGTCCACCATTGGTTCCATAGAACCTAACGACTCCAATATGATGGCTTTCGACTTAGACCAAGCCGAACCTCATCTGCCTTCATCACTAGCTTTTCATATTTCTGTGTCTACCTGAAACCTTATCGTTCATCGATGCATCATCGATAAAGGTGCCTCCACCTACGTTATGTCAAATTTTGTCTAGAAGAAACTTGGATCCCCAACATTATAGCCATCCACTACTGCATTGCGAGCTTATGATGGTCGTGCAGCTCAACCGCAGGGTCTGTTAGTTAACGTGCTTGTACAGCTTGGGGGCAAACTCATTCTCATAGATATAGAGGTCATCAACACCCAACTTGATTACAATCTCCTTTTGGGATGAAGCTACATGTATAAAATGAACGATGTCACTTCTTCCGTCTTCCGCCTCATGATGTTTCCCCATGAAGGACGTGTATTCAAAATCAACCAGATAACATACTATGATCCTAATGCCCCTGCCACACCTAAAAATGTTCTACCTATGATTGAACAACCAGCTCAGAGTGCACCCACATCATTCGTCTCCTCAGTCGGACCTAGGATATATTTAGATACTCCCATGACGTCCACGTTCCAATCTATCCCACCCCCTCTGCGGATAACTGAAATATCTGATCTGTGCACCCTCTCGCACAACACACAACAACATACTCAACAACCTCCACCACTACCATAACTACCCACAGTACCTAGTCATATCGGAGCAACACTAATTCACACTATCCCATTCTTGTGTCTATTTTCAAGAGCTGTCAGCACGCCAATAATGGCTATGCTTAACGTTACAGGTTTAACGTTAGGATTACCTGCATGGTACTTACCTACCCCAACCCCTCTCCCAACACCGAGCGTGGTTTTACAACTGGTACAACCCATCAATACTTTGAACCGCCCACCACCTAGCATACCGATCCCCCAAAACCGTCCACCACCTGGCGTACCTAACCCCCAAAACTGTCCACCACCTAGGGTATCGAACCCCCAAAACCAACTACCTCCAACAGGAGCCACCATATAAAACTCTAGTAATGTTCCCCCTCAATCCCTTTACAATGAGGGCAGAGTCCCACATACCTACACCACTGGACCCACAACTCGCACCCCCCAGCGACTCCCAAGTTAGCGAAGAATCCCCCAACAATCTGCATTCCCCCCAAGTGTTCCTAATGCAACGATATAGGCCATGCTACCCATCTATGTCCACAATTACCAGCACTTCAAGAACACATGCAAATGTTGGACGATGACACAAACATTCCAGTTGTTAAACTTCCCTCTCAGCTTTGCGATAAATCGCTACGTACGAACCACCCCTGTGTGATCTGTGGCATCTACGGCCATTATTCACATCACTTCCCCGATCTCCCAAATTATAGAGCAGCACTATACGAATTGAATAATGCGGACCTAGAGATATCTCCCCCACTCATTGAGGAAATATTCCCGTTGATGTATATGTAACTTCGGAATGTATTTCATCTATGTATTTTATATATATTTATTGTACCCTTATAAGAGATGTGTTATTCCTCTATAAGGAAGTGTCGTCATGTGGATTGTCAAGTGTCGCAAGTGTGTGTACTTGCCGATGGGTTATTAGACAACCATGTGTGGGGTCGGCCCTAAAATATATATTATATTGTGGATGTATCTAAATAGACAAGTTGGCCCCATAAGGTCACTGGGCAAACAGGTTAAGTATAAATAGAGATCAGGAGATCTCTATTTGAATCATTCGGAAGGTCACACTTCTCTCACTCAGAAAGTGGAGCACTAGTGAGGAGGAGTATCATCTTCTCTAGGAGACTATCTCAAGTGTATTTTGGTTGTACTTTGGTTGAGTCATTGCTCTCTCTATATTTGAGGAAGTTGTGGGGTTTTTCACCTTAGGGTTTTCCCCACAGAAACTCTGTGTTTCTTGTCTCTCATGCTTTTGATTCTTGTGATGCTTGTCATGCTTATTGTGATTGTTATGCATTGATATACTGTATATGTTATTCTCTCAGTAAATATCCAAGAATATTGTGAATTAATGCTCAAAATTTAACATGGTATCAGAGCTAACCTGAGAAGAAGACATTTTGCAGTGACGAAAACTTGAGTTTCTTGTTTATTGGGTTTCTCTCCACAGTTTTTGGAAAAGAAGTATAGTAGATTGACTCTACTAATCAAGGAGAATCTATCTGTGCAATCAGAATTCAATTCTGAGCATTTTCAAATTTGGCCCTAAAAATTAGGGTTTCCACAAAAATAGGAATTTCTGAAATCTGAAGACATAGTTGGAAGCTCCTTGCAAAAATCGAAGTTTAGAGCTTTGGATCGATATTTTTGGCTGAGTAGATCTCCGGGAAACTCAAACCCTAATTCAGGGCTCTCCCTAGTGAACCCAGGAGGACAAAAAAGAAAATCTGAAGGGTAAATCTTTGCTGATCTCAAATTCTGAATACACCAGGCTGATCAGCTCCTCAAGGCGCATCTTTGTATCCTTTCAGAAATTTGAAATTCACATTTTGAATTTTTAGGGTTTTTTCGACAAACCCTAATCCAGGACTAGATTCAGTTTTCAGCATTTCAAGTGGTAAGACCTAAATCTTTTCTATTTCCATTTGAAGTACTCTTTAAGATGTCTCACCACACCAAGCTTGAGGATAAGCTTGAAGGGGCTGATAACTTCCGAGCTTGGAAGTATAGGATTGGGTTAATCTTGAAAGAGAATGAGTTGGACTCATATATAAAAGAAGACATCCCTATCCCAGAGGATGAAGAGGCCAAGGTATTGCATAAGAAAAACTTGGTCAAGGCAAAGAGAATCATTGCTGATTCTATCAAAGACCATCTCATACCCCATGTGTCTTCTCTAAAGACATCCAAGGCTATGTTTGACTCTTTGACCAAGCTATTTGAAGGAAAGAACATAAATCGGATGATGACCCCCGCGGAATCAATTGAAAGGGGTCAAGATGTCGAATGGAGAAACCATTCAATCCTATTTCTCCAAGGTCTCTCAGATCAAGGAACAACTTTAAGCTGTAGATGAAATGGTGGAGAATGGAAAAATTGTTATGACTACTTTGAATGGCCTACCTAGGTCATGGGACTCTTTTATCTAGGGGATCTGTGCCAGAAAGAAGTTAATCTCCTTCAGCAGATTATGGGAGGAATGTTCTCAAGAAGAAGCAAGGCTTGTGGCAAGAGAAGAGAAGATGGGAAATGAAGATCAAGCTCTCATAGCTCACACTAAGAAGGGCAAGTTCAAGAGGGAGCCATCCCATCACAAGAAGAAATTTTCTCATCATTTTCACAAAGACAAGAAAGATCTAAGGTGTTTCACTTGTAATGAGAAGGGTCACTTTGCTTCAGAATGTCCCAAGAACAAAAGGGACAACCACAACAAAAACAAATCCAGCAAGAAGAAGAAGGGTAAGAAAAGAAGTCACCATGCTCATGCTGCTGAAGATGATGAACCTCCAAAGAAGAAGGCTAGGGAAGAAAGTGATGATAGTAATGATGACTCATCAAGTGAAGAAGAGTATGTTCTAATCTCTGCTATCATAGGTACTACCTCCCATGGTTGTAATGATTGGTTGATTGATAGTGGGGCTTCCAAACACATGATTGGGTTTAAGGAATCCTTTGTGAATCTATCTGAACATGAATCACCCCATAAGGTGAAACTTGGGGATGATTATCAATACCCAATCAAAGAAAGTGGTGAAGCCTCCTACAACCTAGATTCTGGAAAATCTTTGAAGATGAAAGAAGTCCTTTATGTACCTGGGCTCAAGAAGAACTTACTCTCTATCTCTACATTGGATGCAAAAGGTATGAGGGTTGCCTTTGTGGATGGCCAAGTCCTAATGTGGCCAAAGGGAAAGACCATAGATGATGCAGTAGTGATTGGAGAGCAAGACGGAGGTTTGTATAAATTAAAAGGACAACCTGAACATGCCATGGTGCATGAATCCATGGAGCCAAGTGAACTTTGGCATAGAAGACTTGCCCATATGCACTATAGGGCACTTCCAATTGCAAGCAAGGCTGTAGAGGGTCTTTCTGAAATGAAGACCAAACATGAAGGTGTTTGCAAAGGATGTGCAAAAGGTAAGAATATTAAGAAGGCTTTCCCAAGCAGTGAAAGCAAGGCAAAAGATATCCTGGAAATCATCCACTCAGATGTATGTGGTCCTATGTCATCCAGTTCTCTAAGTGGGTACGTTTATGACTTCTCCAGGAATACCTAGGTATACTTCTTAAAGAACAAAGATGAGGTGTTTGATAACTTCAAGGAATTCAAAACCTTGATGGAGAATCAAACTGACAAGAAGATCAAAACATTTAGATCCAACAATGGTGGAGAATTCACCTCAAGTGACTTCAAGAAGCTTTGTCGTGATTCAGGGATAAAGATGGAGTTGACTGCTCCTTATAATCCTCAACAGAATGGAGTTGCAGAAAGTAAGAATAGAACAATCATGGAAGCAGCAAGGGCAATGCTGCATGACCAGGATCTACCTATGCATCTATGGGCAGAAGCAACTAGAACAGCTGTATATGTGCAGAACAGAACACCCCACAAGATATTGGACAACAAGACACTAGAAGAGATCTTTTCTGGTAAGAAACCTGAAGTCAGCCATCTCAAAATATTTGGTTGTCTAGTATACACTCATGTCCCAAAGGAAAAGAGGACCAAACTAGATCCTTCAGGAAAGAAGGGTATCTTTGTGGGTTACAGTGAAAGCTCGAAGGCTTACAGAATATACTTTCCAGGGTTCAAGAAGATTGATGGCAGCAAGGATGAATATAAGTTCAAGGACAGGTAATCCAGGAAGCAAAGATCAAGAGGGAGCACACTCCAGCATCTCTTACAAGGATGCATATTTTCAGAGGGAGTTGACCATCTTCCTACATTCCACAACAGAAAGGTGTAGAAGAAGCTACTTTAGTAGCTCCTGCCAGGAAGCAAAGCCTCAGAGGGAGTCCACCCAACAAACAAACAAAGATAAGTATTTCAATTATCATTTCTTACCTATTTTTGTTTAAATAATATTATGCTTAGGAGATGTATTGTGCATATTAGAATGATTGCATTAATGAACAAGATACTACTAATATGCATGTGATGGGTAAGTGGCCTATGGCACTGTACAACATTCCAGTGCTACTTATCTAGAATGAAACCTCTTTGCTAACATGTTGGGAGTAGTGCAAACTCTTAAGAATATTCTGGTAGAGACTAGAAGGCATCTAGAAAGTTGTGGAACATGGATAAATGTTGTATTGAAGCATTGGCTAAGATAACTGCATGACTGCATGACATATTTCTTTATGTGTAAAGAATTTGTTCTGAAAATTATGAGATGTTTCTAATCATGCAATTTAACTTGTTTTGTAGGAAAGACCATATATCTTCACCTACAAAAGAAGGACTACAACATTTGTTCCAGCAACAAAGATATTTATTGAAGATATTGAAGTTCCCAAGATCTGGGACGAAGAAATGGAATGCCATGATCCATCGATCATGAAGAAGATGTTTGGGATGCAGTCCCAAGACCTGATAGGGAGTCACATGTGTGCAGATTGAAGAAAGCTTTGTATGGCTTGAAACAAGCTCCCAGAACCTGGTATGGTAGGATGGACAGTTTCCTATCTAGTTTGGGCTTTACCAAGAGTAAAGCGGATTCCAACCTCTACTACAAGGTTGAGGAAGGGAATCTTGTGATTCTACTCTTGTATGTGGATGAATTATTTGTAACAGGAGATGACAGACTGATTATAGATACTAAGAGGAAGCTTGTTGCTGAGTTCGATATGAAAGATTTGGGAATGATGCATTATTTCCTAGGTATGGAGGTGTGGCAGAATTCAAGTGCATCTTCCTTGGTCAAGGGAAGTACACAATAGATATCCTAAAGAGATTTGGGATGATGGATTGCAAGGCCATGGCCACACCCATGGCATTGAATCTAAGGCTTCTATGTGATGCTTCATCTGAGCCGGTTGATGTCTCTATGTATCGTCAGATGATTGGGTCCTTGATGTACCTGACGAACACGAGACTGGATATTTGCTTTGCTGTGAACACATTGAGCCAATTCCTGATGGATCCGAGGAGTGTTCATTTGGTTGCTGTAAAGCATGTTCTGAGGTACCTGAAGGGTATAGTGGATTATGGTCTCAAGTATGAAGCGAATCAAAAGTTTAACCTGCAGGGTTATGTTGATTCAGATTGGGCTAGTAGTGCTGCAGATAGGAAGAGCACATCTGGGTGCTGCTTCAGTATGGGATCAGGTGTGATATCTTGGTTCAGCAAGAAGCAGTCCTGTGTAGCACTGAGTACAGCTGAGGCAGAGTATGTTGCAGCCTGTTCAGCTAGTTGTGAGGCAGTATGGCTACGGAATCTACTTTCTGAGTTATTTGATCTCCCATTGGATGCTATTGGTATATTCTGCAATAACCAGAGTTGTGTGAAGCTGTCCGAGAACCCAGTGTTTCATGATAGGTCGAAACACATAGAGATCAAATATCACTATATCAGGGATATGGTGCAGAGAGGAGCCGTGAAGCTCCTGTATGTTGCAACGGACGAGCAGATTACAGATGTGCTGACAAAGCCACTAGCTAGGGTGAAGTTCGAGTACTTCAGGGAGAGGCTTGGTGTTCTTCAGATCGACGACACTTCGAGGAAGAAGTGATGGACACACTTGCTGAAGCCATTCCAAGCATGTTGGAAGGAGGATCCTTCACATGGCTGTGGATGTAAGCGTTGGGTGATGACCATCAGGATGATGCTCCAGTTACTGCTCTGTATATGCATCATGTTGGATGTTGGATATGATCAATTGGATCATTTATATTTGTATGTATGTACGCATCGTGTTGATGTTGGATATGATCAGTTGGATCATTTATATTTGTATGTGTGTACGCATCATGTTGATGTTGGATATGATCAGTTGGATCATTTATGTATGTATGCATCATGTTGGATGCTTGGACCATGTATCTGTATATGTATCAGGTGGATACATTGTATGATCAGGTAGATCATGTATGTTGATATGTATCAGGTATGATCAGGTGGATCATGTATGATGATATGTATCAGGTAGATACTTGGTATGCGTTAGGTGGATGCATTGTATGATCAGGATGATCATGATGATGAGCTTCAAGATGTTGGTCTAGATGATATGTACCAAGATGGTACAAGTGATAATGATCAGTATGATCATGGGCATCAGGATGATGCCTCGTGCAATGATGATCTGTTGGATCATGAGTATCAGGTTGATACTTGGAGGTTAGAGATGATATGTGGCAGGTTGTGCAAATAACATGTAATCAGTCCTAGGAGATCTTTCCAGTCATGCTGCGGCACATAAATGTTCCCGGGGTACTCTTTTCGGTATTGCTATGTAGTATGTAATCAGTCATTAGATATCCGATAGGTTGAGCTGTGTGCTCGTAATCAGTCTTGGGATGAGGTATTACTACGGAGACATGTAATCAGTCCTAGAGATCCAAGAGGTTGAGCTGTGTGCTCATAATTAGTCTTGGGATGCTCTTTAGAGATCTTGCCGATCGTGCTACGGCACATAAATGTTCTTGGGATTCTCTTTAAAGGTTTTTTCTATCCACATGTAATTAGTCCTAGAGATCCGATAGGTTGAGCTATGTGCTCGTAATAAGTCCTGGGATGCTCTTTAGAGATCTTGCCGGTCGTGCTGCGGCACATAAATGTTCCTGGGATTCTCTTTAAAGGTATTGTGGAGGAGATGCATGTAATCAGTCTTGGGAGATCTTTCCAGTCATGCTTAGGCACATAAATGTTCCTGGGATACTCTTTTCGATATTGCATCCGCACATAAAATTAGTCCTAAGAGGCCACCTCTATCAGACCGTTCGCACAGATGATGAAGACCTGCAGGTGGTGGGCCTGCATCCAGTATGAAAAAGGACTGGCTCTGTAGAACTTCCTATGATGAGTAGAGTCAGATATTGGTTGAGATAGCAGCAGCAGTGACGATGACGATGACGATGATCTCGAGAAGAAGACTTGTCTAGTAGAACTATGTCGATAAATACCTTCCTAGTTAAGAGGGAGTGTTGATGTATATGTAACTTCGGAATGTATTTCATCTATGTATTATATATATATTTATTGTACCCTTATAAGAGATGTGTTATTCCTCTATAAGGAAGTGTCGTCATGTGGATTGACAAGTGTCGCAAATGTGTGTACTTTCCTATGGGTTATTAGACCACCATGTGTGGGGTCAGCCCTAAAATATATATTATATTGTGGATGTATCTAGATATACAAGTCAGACCCATAAGGTCACTGGGCAAACATGTTAAGTATAAATAGAGATCAGGAGATCTCTATTTGAATCATTCAGAAAGTCACACTTCTCTCACTCAGAAAGTAGCGCACTAGTGAGGAGGAGGATCATCTGCTCTAGGAGACTATCTCAAGTGTATTTTAGTTGTACTTTGGTTGATCCATTACTCTCTCTATCTTTGAAGAAGTTGTGGGGTTTTTCACCTTAGGATTTTCCCCACGGAAACTCTGTGTCTCTTGTCTCTCATGCTTTTGATTCTTGTGATGCTTGTCATGCTTATTATGATTTTTATGCATTGATATACTGTATATGTTATTCCCTCAATAAAGATCCAAGAGTATTGTGAATTAATGCTCAAAATTTAACAATTCCCCCTAGAATCTTCCCCTTCAGAAGAAATCAATACCATTTATATGATTTCAACTACCTACAAGCCTGAACCAATTGATTTTATGACACAAAACTTCCGTAGAGATGAGGAAATCCTTGAAACACTTACTGCACCTGACTACCCATGGGATGATATGCACCATCACTCATATTTCATTCCTGAGGCATCTACCTCCACCATGGAAAACCAACTGTCAGTTGAATCCAAAGACTTCTTACCAACCAAGGTAGATTGGTTCAAAGATCCAATCCCAGCACCAGATGCCTTTGAAGAAGGTAACATGGCAAACATTTCGCCTATCATAAAAATTGACATCTCTACCACACCTGAGAAACCTGAACTTATCTCCTTAGGAGCATCATGCACTGAAGAGGAAGTTCAAGCCCATAAGAAAATTTTCCAAGAGTTTCACGATGTCTTTGCCTGGTCTTACACTGAGATGATGTTACTGGACAATCCACTTGATCGGAGGCGAGCCGGATCTCCCTAGCTCAATGCGAGTCTAGAACAAATAGAATAGACTACAAACACATTTCCTAGATCTACTTAAGGATCAAGTACTAGATGTCTTACCTCTTTGATTTCGCTATCCTTTCTCCCGAATGTTGCTCTACGTCCCGAGGTTGTCAAATCCAAGATGCAAGACCTGTTAAGACACAGAAAAGAGAAATGAGTAAAGAGCATCTATACAATAAGAGATCTATGTAAACAGTTAAGCAGGTAAACAACACAACATCATTACACATCAACAACGATATTGGTGGAAATCATTTGTATCACTACAAATAGAGGAGTACATGATAGAGATATAGAACCACAACCAATGAGTTAACGTAGCATCCCATCTCCACACAAGGCAATTTCCAAGCCCTTCCAAGGAAGCATGAATTCTCCAAGAGGTGAGTGAAGGTATCCTAAGAGATTTCACCAGCATGTAGATACCATAGTCTTCCTCCCTTTGGTATGGGAGTGAGCCTCATATATATAGAACTAAGTGGATGAGGTTATGGATAGGATAGGATGAGAGATGGTAGGAGAGAGATAGGGGATCCTCCCAATGAGTTAGGGGTCAAGTACCAGCTCTCCAAGAGATCAGGGATAAGCCCCCAAATGGGAAAGCTTCGAGAAAGATCTCGAAATGGCTATTTTTTCCCATTAACAGACCTCGTCGCACCCTGCTAGGAGAAACCTGCGACGTCACATGTTGCTAGTGTGCAACATGCGACGACCTCTCAAAAGGTTGTACAAACTGAGTACAAATCCTCCAAATGAGCACTTGGTCCATATGAATTCAGGGATTTATACACAATGGTCAAGATGATGACATTATCACAACGGTCATGATGACAACACTTGGTCATAATGACGGTACTTGCAACGGTCATGATGACGACACTAGGTCATGACGACGACACTTGTAACACTTGTGACACTTGCACAAGGGTGATGAAATTTTGGTGTAATAGAATGCCCCCCAAAACATGAAGCTGACAGAATGAGACAGGTGAAATGCTTTGATAGAAAAAATGGCAAAAGACTTGTCGAATGAAGGACACTGCTGCAGTACAACTGACTCTGAACTAACAATCTCATATGTAGTACAACATGGCTACCAACCAATACATTGTAGATCGATGGGAGTAATGACTGACTGAACACAATCATGGCTACTAGACACAAGTGTAGATCCATGATGAGATGATAACACAGCCACGACCAATACAAAAGTGGATTCGTGTAATATGACTCAATACAAGCTCCATCGCAACCTGGGTAAAAACATGACTCCCCAGGGTCTTCAAGCTGAACCCGCAATGATACAAATCTATCCATGTGATTACAAATGTCCTAACTTCAAACATGGTAGAAACCACTTGATTACCGGTCATTGATGTAAACCGTTAACAAGTGCGAGGGAGATCACCATTAATGTCAATGATTCCCAAGGTATCATAGTACATATCATCGAGCGTGAATAAATGAGTTGACTTCGAATGCAAGATGAAATCTTTCAATCAAGAGTCAATGATGTAAACTCATGATGAAAGAGAGGTAACCTACCATTGAGGCATGCAATGCCAAGGTACTGGTTGGTTTCTAGATTCAATCCTTGGATGATGAGTTGAAGTCGACAAGGATGAATCTATCGAAGGAGGGCCATGATGAATCCCTCATCAATCGGCACGAAACACGACAAAAGATGTGTAGAGTGGATCGGATGGTACAATAACATGTGAGAATGACTCAAAGTAACAACGGCATGACGACGTGTGTACTAACTGAAAATGATGAGTGATGAATGTGTTCTTGAACATGGGCATGGCATGACTTGGCAGTATTGACATGAGAATGACGCAAACTTCTAATGCAACTGATAGTGGAAGCTTTCTCCGAATGAATCAGAGGAGTAACAAGACTCAGAAAATAAGCGGGAACTCATAGACAAATAGATGACCCAAGTATCGGTATGCAAATGCAGACGAGTGCCATGTTCAAGAATGACTATATACTACCACTAAGGTATGTAACACAAACACTTTCCTTTTTCCCCATCATGAATGATGAGTGCCTCACTTGTTTTTTAACGAGCTTGATGAGGGTAACCAGATGTTCGTTATAGCTCATCTCATAGATGAGTCCAATCCCAAATGTTTTACGAACCTAGGAAAGGAGGGGTTCGTCCCATAATGGGCCCTTCAATGTTTAAAATTTAACGAGTCCAGAGAAGGAAAACTCGGTGTCATTTCATGTTTAGAAAGTCTGAAAAGAACTAAAGGAGACTCCAATGGTCCTTTTTCGTAGAGTTAGCCTCATCGCCCGAAAAAGGGTAAAACAACGCGGGAGAGGACTCTTCCATCCATGGTTGGTTGGAGTATTCCTTTTTCGTAAATAGTGCTTCCTGGTCTGAAAATGGGGTAAACTATCACCAAAAAGATGATCACTCAAATGCTTTTACAAGCGTTAAAGCATCAAGTTTGCTTGGCAATATTTTCCTATTTAGGGAGTCTGAAAAGAGCTTAAAAAGGCTCCATGATCAACTTTGTCATGGTTGATAATCGAGTACGACAAAGGAAAAGTAAACTCGGCACAGTTCCTTTTCCGTAAATAGTCTAGCGAGGTCGGATAAAGTGATAAACCTATACTCGTTAGACACACCTTTTTAACACAAATTTTTAACGAGCACGAGAATGGTATCAAAAGCACTCGGAATCTTTTTCATGTTTAAACCAGAGCACGAAAAAGTAAAAACTAAGCTCGAACCACTTTTCATGTTTTAACCAGAGAACGAAAAAAGTGAAAAAGTAAGCTCAAATACTATCTTACTGTTTTTAACAAGCTCGAAGATAGGTTGGAAGAATTCTCATGATGTCTGCTTCATTTTTTAACGAGCTTATAACAGAAAAAATGAACTATGCTCGGGATAATTTTTCATGGTTTAATGACCTCGAAACCTAAAAAGGAAAGTATGCTTGTAAATGTTCCCAATGGTTAACTTCTTCCTATCATGAAATCCAAAGGTTGGCGCATGCCCCCAGCATGATTGCTAGAAGTAAGTGACTTATCTCTAACATGGGGTGGAGAGGCAATCGAGTTGACTTCAACATAACTTCTAGAGGTTGAAGACATGCCCCCAAGCTTCATTTCATCTGTCTAAGGCATAGGCGGGTGAAAAGAAGGTTCAGGTACTAAGTCTACAAGGAGACTCGACTCAAAGGGAAAGGAGTTGTTTCATTTTTTAATGAGATTGACACAAGATTAGAACCCTGCTCACGGGAACCTATTTCATTTTTTAACAAGCTTGACATAGAAAGGGAACTATGCTCATAGGTTAAGACCCATTGATGGGTTCCTTCCCAACATGATGCCCAGAGGTTGGTAAATTCCCCAAGCGTGATTGCTAGCGGCTTAACATGGTAGTGTTCCTTCAACATGATTGTTGATGGTACAATATGTGCCATGCCCCCCAAGCTTCATTTCTTCTGAAAATGATGCTTGCTAACCCAAATACCAACTTGGCTACGAATATGAAAATGTTCACCAAGGGGGGGAAAACGAGAATCAAATGAAATGAAGGTTCAAGCTCTAACTCTAGCGAGAGACTCAAACTGATGGGAGGGAGATCTATTTCATTTTTACACAAGCTTGAAATAGAAATTAACTATGCTTGAGGGGGCCCATCTTATTTTTTAATGAGCTTGAAATGGAATAAAACTATGCTCGAGGGGGCCCATCTTATTTTTTAATGAGTTTGAAATGGAATAAAACTATGCTCGAGTGGATGGTTTCATTTTTGTGCAAGCTTGAAACCAAAGGTAAACTATGCTTAGAGGGGTCTATCTCATTTTTTAACAAGCTTGAAATAGAATAAAACTATGCTCTAATGGATTGGTTTCATTTTTATGCAAGCTTGAAACCAGAGGGAAACTATGCTAGGGTGGTTGGTTTCATTTTTTAACGAGCTTGAAACATAACATAAACCGTGCTCGTGGGAACCTATTTCATTTTTTAATGAGCTTGACATAGAATGGGAACTATGCTCATGTGAAATGGTTTCATTTTTATGCAAGATTGAAATCAAAGAGAAACTTTACTTGAATTTTGGTTTCATTTTTTAACGAGCTTGAAACAGAACATAAACTATGCTCGTACCCCCCATCCTCAGGGGGAAGAAACCAATAAAACATGCGGAACATTCAGGGAAGTCTGATGACTAGGAGTCATATGATGAGTGGGTGTCACGAGGGAAAGTTGATCAATGGTCACAATCCTCCCATCATAGGGAAAATACATCACCCGAACGAGTGTGGACACTATAGCTTTCATAGAATAGACATAATCCCGTCCAAGGAGTAGATTGAAATCTAAAGGACCTTGGACAACCATGACATCAACATAAACAGTTTTACCTCTCAACGTGATAGGTAACCGCGGGAGAATCCCTAAAGGTCCGGTAGGCCTTCTATTAAAATCCAAAATCTTGTCAGTTACTGGCACAAGATGAGGAGAACCTATAGCTTGCCATGCAGTTGAGGATAAAATACTAACAGAAGCTCCCTCATCAACTATCGTACGAAAGATTTCTTTATCAGAAACTCCTACAGATATTTGAAAAGGAATACTTGAAGGAAGGTGAGATTCTGTTAGACCATTCCAATCAAAGGAAATGACCTCAGTACTTGGAGGGAGTCCTGTAGAAATGGACAAGGTTTCCCCTTGCCTAGGACATTCTGAACTGACTAGGAAAACATCAGCGGTTTCCAATTCACTCTCACTTGGAAGATAAGAATGAGACGAAGATTCTATCATGGTGACTGCTTCAGTCTGGACTTTCTCCAATGAAAGAGCGGGATCAAGTGAAGATGACAACGACTTGATCACTTCACTCTTGGAAGGAAGAGTGGGATCAATTACAGATGAGACTGAATTGATCACTTGGTCAATCAGCAGGGGGTCGAGGGACAACTTACTATCACTTTTTGGAAGCACCTGTTGAGAGCTAGTAATATCTTCCAACCACCGTGAAGCTTCATCCATGCTTGGACAAAGGTAAGTACGATGCATGCCCTTGCATATCCAACAAGGGTCTGTAGCTCTACCCTTCTGACCCTTCACCAATGGGTCACTGGTCGAGGGAGTATCATCAACATGATGGTCAGAGGTTGACGATACAAGCGGTTTTGGTTTTTTAGACCAGAGTTCTAACACACAGGAAAGACCGGGACAATGTTTGAGAAGGTCGTCACCCTTGCAAAGTTTGCAAGGGAACTTGGGCTTGTGAGGCATTCTCATAGAATGAGTGCCATTAGAGGCAGATGGTTGACTCTTGGTCTCTTTCTTATCTTTCTTCTTCTTCACACCAGCCTTCTTACTAACATCAGAGTTTTTAGTAGGAGAAGAGGAAGAGATGGAAGCTGATTCAACTTTCGATGGAGAAGGAGAAGGGTCATCATGAGATTGATGCTCATGTGGTAAAGAACCTAGGTTCGAAACAATTGGTGCACTTGGTGTAACTATATTGGAGAATAACCATACTATTAATCCTATCGTCAAACCAAAAAGACTCAACGCAGCCATAAAGGGAGGACCAACAGTTCCACAAGGGGGAATAACAAATGGAATACCCTAGAAAGGGGCCTCATGGTTGGTAGTCCTGGAAGAATCTTCCGTATCTAAACTTTCTAAGAGTCTCTAAAGTACCAGCCAAGTCAAGCACTACTCAAGTATAAAAGCAACAAGCAAACTATGTGAATAGGAGTGGATTCAAAGTCTGGAACCTCACGGGATTATCAAGGCATAGCAAACCGCAATATATTGTAGGGTCCAACAGTATGACGCGACAAGGAGGATTGTGACCGTACCCTTTCCTGCATACCTGACTACCTGGACAGGACGTGCATGCTAATCTCCCCGAGTGTGGTTCTCGGTGTATTGCTTTGCCAAGACGTCCAAATGGTTAACTCGGTTGGTTTCAGGAATCCTAATGGTGTCTCCTGATATACGCAAGGTACGTGGGAACTCAAATCCGTAGTGGTGCTATCTAATGCACAGTCATTGGCACGAGACCTTTCGATATATGTGTCGAGTACGTGATACACCCTTCGATATACGCCAAGTATGGATTATGGTACTTTGTGGGTACGTGAAGGAGCTCAATATACCAATGTACGTGCAAGACTACAATACCCCCAGACTACAATGCTGGCAAATAATGACAGCTGCCACGTTTAAAGACATCGAAACACATCTCTAACTTACACACAGTTACTAAATGATTTTAACCTAACCTAGCGTTAATTTTATCTTGTATGGTTAGGTGAATGCATGAGGTGAGTACATAAATTTAAACATAATGCAATCCTGAACTACATGATAATGCACATTTTCCTTTCCTTTTCAATGAAAACTACATAAGGTAGGGAGAGATTTTTCTTTCTTTCAAACCAAAAGTACTTAAGTAGTAGCAAAATGAAGAATTCCTTCCTAGAGTGCAATAATTCTAACTTTCTGCAATGATCATCTAAAGAGCGCAAAGAAAATGAAAGATGCAACTAATCTTAACAATGTATAAGATAATGATGAAGCACTTTTCAATTCTCAAATTCATGTACCAAAAATGAAATTTGATAACTCAACGCTTTTCATATCTATATACAGAAAGTGAGAAGATATCTACAACACTCTAATCTTTCATAAATTCCCAAAGAAAAATTGCAAGCACCCAAACAACTCAAAGGCACTCAAGAGAGGCTCAAAATCTACCAAATGCAATAATTATAACTCGTTCCCTATCTTTTTACACTTGAAAAAAGACACATCTAAGGTATGGAAAGAAGGATTCCACAAACGTTTCCAATCAAATGCAAGACAAAGAAAAGAATTTAACCATCTTATTTAACTCAAATGCATACAAATCTGAAATGAATCTTTCTTATTCTTATGAGTGTGAGACCAAGAATTTCAAATGATCAAATTAAAGCAAGAAGAATACTTATGTTTTCCAAATTTATGAATATAGCGAAAGAGTGCCAAAATCAAGTTTTTCTTTGAACTAAAGTGGAGACAAAGAATCAGCCTTCCCCAAAAATGATTTAATAGCTCAGCATGTAAGGGAAACAAGATGCATAACCCAAGAAAGAGAGGCCAAAAAAGACATGGATATCCCACACTCTTCAAGTCTTTAAAACAAGCCAATCACACCAAACCAAAAAATGATCTCAAAACCTTGAGATGGGTCAAAACGACTAAAGAATGCATGATTCATGGGAATTTTTTTTCAAAAATAGAACCCATTTTGCTTAAAAATGCAAGCAAAACACTAGTTTTTACTCAAGGGGCCAACCATGAATCCAAAACTCAAAAGACCCAAAAACCAATACAAACAAGCCAAACAAAACACACAAATCAAAGATGGGATCTCTGGCTGGATCTTGCAGCACAGAGGGAGTTCATACAGCAAACCAAAGTTCAAACTATCAGATGAGGGAAGGGATGCCAGTATGCCAACTTTTGGCAGATCGACGCACTATGTCTTTACACACAGTGTGACATCGCAGTTTGCCTTCATGGGAGGTGTGACGATGTCGCAGTATAGCAATGTAAAGGATGCGACGGGTGACTAACAAGTGAAGAACAGAGATTCAGAATGACACAGTGTCGCTCTGTTTCCACTGTCTAGGTGTGACAGGAAAGGTCTAGATTAAAAAATGAACTAGATCTCTTAATAATGAACCAAAAAGAGGCTTGAAAATGCTTTGTACAAACTCAGAGGAAGAAGATCAGAATCTTCAATGCGAAGATCTAACAACGAAATCACTCCTAAGAAGTAAATGGAAAAAAATGATAAAAGAGGCTTGTGTCAAGTAAACAACTGAAAATGACTCTCAGATTTAATGACTACTAAACAAAACAAACACTACTCCTGAGCGAAGTCACCAGATTTGTTACTGGACAATCCACTCGACCGAAGGTGAGTCAAATCTCCCTAGCTCAATTTGAGTCTAGAACAAATAGAACAAACTACAAACACGTTTCCTAGATCTACTTAAGGATCAAGTACTAGATTTCTTACCTCTTTGATTTCGCTATCCTTTCTCCCGAATGTTGCTCCATGTCCCGAGGTCATCAGATCCAAGCTGCAAGACCTGTTAAGACATAGAAAAGAGAAATGAGTAAAGAGCATCTATACAATAAGAAATCTATGTAAACAGTTAAGCAGGTAAACAACACAACATCATTACACATCAAGAACAATATTGGTGGAAAGCATTTGTATTACTGCAAATAGAGGAGTACATGATAGAGATATAGAACCACAACCAATGACTTAACGTAGCATCCCTTCTCCACACAAGCCAATTGCCAAGCCCTTCCAAGGAAGCATGAATTCTCTAAGAGTTGAGCAAAGGTGTCCTAAGAGATTTCACCAGCATGTAGATACCATAGTCTTCCTCCCTTTGGTATGAGAGTGAGCCTCATATATATAGGACTAAGTGGATGAGGTTATGGATAGGATAGGATGAGATATGGTAGGAGAGAGATAGGGGATCCTCCCAATGAGTTAGGGGTCGAGTACTAGCTCTCCAAGAGATCAAGGATAAGCCCCCAAATGGGCAAGCTTTGAGAAAGATCTCGAAATGGCTATTTTTTCCCATTAATAGACCTCATCGCACCCTGCTATGGAGCAACCTGCAACGTCGCATGTTGCTAGTGTGCAACCTGCGACGACCTCTCAAAAGGTTGTACAAACTAAGTACAAATCCTCCAAATGAGCACTTGGTCCAGATGAATTCAGGGATGTATACACAATGGTCAAGATGTCGACATTATCACAACGGTCATGATGACAACACTTGGTCATAATGATGGTACTTGCAACAGTCATGATGACGACACTAGGTCATGACGATGACACTTGCAACACTTGTGACACTTGCACAAGGGTGACGACATTTTGGTGTAACAGATGCCTAGGCTCAATCCTACAATTGTAGAACATCACATAGACGCTTGGCCTAACATACCTCCTTTCCACCAAAAACAACGCCCCATTCACCCATCCAAACTTCCAGCCGTTAAGGCCGAGATTGAGAAGCTTCGAGTAGCAGGGTTCATATACCCTATTACTTATACCACCTGGGTTTCCAACCCAGTTCCAGTTAACAAGAAAGTGGGCACCATTAGTGTCTGTACTGATTTCTGCAACTTCAATCTAGCTTGTCCCAAAGACAACTTCCCGACACCATTTATCGATCAGCTAATTGATGCATGTGTGGGGCACGAGATACTGTCTTTGATGGATGGTTTCTCCGAGTATAACCAAATGCATATCCACAAGGAAGATCAATACAAAACCGCTTTCACCACCCTATGGGGAACTTTTTCCTATCATGTCATGCCTTTCGGTCTCAAAAATGCTGGAGCCACTTTCTAGAGGGCCATGACTTATTGGTTCCATGACCTGATTAGCATCATATTGGTTTATTTGGATGACCTCACAGCTTGATCTAAGAAACGATCAAGCCATCTAGACGACCTTCGACAAGTCTTCCTACGTTGTCGCAAATACCAAATCCGCTTGAACCCACTCAAGTGTGTCTTTTGCATTCCAGCAGGCCGTTTGTTGGGTTTCATCATTTCAGAAAAATGGATCATCGTAGACCCTTTAAAAGTCCAAGCCATCATGGACCTACCATCACCTCATACACTAAGACAGCTACAAAGCCTTCAGGGGAGGTCCAACTTCCTCCGTCGATTTGTCCCCGATTACGCCATGATAGTACATGGTTTCCTTCATTTGCTTTGCCTTCATACCCATTTTATATGGGATGACCACGCAGAAGGAGCTTTCACAGACCTGAAGAAAGCACTCACAAATGCCCCCTTGATTTCTCCTCCAGATTTCACAAGAGACTTCATCCTTTACGTTTCAGCATCCGATTATGCCGTTTTTGGAGTACTCATCCAAGAAAACTCCACTCATCAAGAGCATGTCATTTAATATGTAAGCCAAAGCTTATTAGGCCCACCACTATGCTACCCACATGAAGAGAAAATGGCCCTCGCCGTCGTCTTTTCAATACAGAAATTGCACCATTACATTTTCCTCAGCCATACCACGGTTGTTGCAAATTCCAACCCAATGGTCTATCTCTTGAATTGTCGCCTTCTTCAAGGCCGTGTTTCCAAATGGGCGATTATCCTACAAGAATATGACCTGACTTTTAAAACCCCGAAGAGTACCAAATATTTAGCACTTGCTCAACTCATTACAGACCTACCATCCTCATCGTCATCACCAGCTATCAAAACTGATCTAATTGACGACCATTTATTCATCATCTTGTCAGATGACCCTTGGTATGGTGACATTTTGGTTTACCTCCACACACAGAAGTTTTGATCCAACATCGAACATGATGGACGTCGTCGCATCCACCAGCATGCCCCCTATTATCTCCTCATAGGTGATGTCCTCTATCGATGTGGTGTCGACACCATCCTACAACGTTTCCTTTCTCAGGAAGAAGCAGAACAAGTCCTTAATGACTGCCATAGCGGCGCCTGCAGCGGCCATTTCTTTGGAATGGCCACCGCCCAAAAGATAATCCACGCAGGTTATTTTTGGCCATCATTATTCACTGATTCGATCACACCAGTCAAACATTGCCAAAATTTCTAGCTCTTTGCCCCCAAGGAAAGAACCCCCTGCCCCCCTTCATCCAGTCATCACCGTTGGACCATTTTGCAAATGGGCCATTGACTTCATGGATTGTAATCCCGCATCAGTTGGAGGCCATAAACACATTATTGTGGCCGTTGATTACTTTACCAAATGGGCTGAAGCCATGCCTACTTATAACTACAAAGCTGACACTGCAGCCCATTTTTTCCTCAACCATGTTATTGCTCGTTTTGGAGTACCAAAGCAACTCGTCTCAGACCATGGTTCTCACTTTGAGGACTCTGTTTGGCAAGAATTGTCAACACTCCTTAAGTTTGATCATTTCTCTTCTTCCTACTACCCCCAAGGGAACCGCCAAGTCGAAGCTATCAACAAAATTTTGAAGACCATCCTCCAACGCACTGTCGATTGACATAAGTCCAATTGGCATCACATGCTTTTTCCCGCATTATGGGCTTACCACACGCCCACGAAAACCGCCACCAGTTTCACCCCTTTTCATTTAGTTCATGGCGTAGAAGCTGTCCTCCCAATCGAGTGTCAGATCCCGATATTGCACATCGCCATCGAACTCCTCCTGGATACTTCACCAATTGAACAACGCCTACTTCTTTTAGAGTAAGCCAACAAAGATCGCCGCACAACTCTCCAAACAATCGAAGCCGCAACGATCCGATCCAAATTCAATTATGATAAACATGTTCACTCATGAGCATTTAGTGAAGGAGACATTGTACTCATTTACGATCAAGCCCATGACAAAATGGGCAAAGGAAAGTTCAAATCCATGTGGCAAGGCCCATACATCATACACACTTGCCTTGGACATGGGGTATATATTTTGACCGACTCATAAGGAAACCCCATGCGCAACCCCCATAATGGGCTCTACCTCAAATGATTCTATCCATACAAAATCTTGTGGACACCACAGTCCATATTGTACAGTTTTTAATTCATTTTTTCATTGTAAACTTTCAAAGCCTCACATTTTCATTTTTTCCTGCATGAACACAAATGGATCCTATTCCACTCTACCATATTGTCTTTGCCGACGATGTTGTTGATGTATATGTAACTTCAGAATGTATTTCATCTATGTATATTGTACTCCTATAGAGATGTTATTATTCCTCTATACGGAAGTGTCGTCATTTGTATTGACAAGTGTCGCAAGTGTTGTAACTTGCCGATGGGTTATTAGACCACCTTGATGGGGTCGGCCCTGTATGAGTCATGTGGGTAAAAGGGTTATTAGACCACCATGTGTGGGGTAGGCCTGGATTAAGTTAACCATGGGTTATTAGGCTAAGTTGGACAAGTCGGGCCCACTGGTTTATTGGGCAGGACAGGACAATTATAAATAGAGATCGGGAGATCTCTATTTGATCATCTCATTACTCAATCTTCCATCACTCAGAAAGTGGCGCACATGTGAGGAGGAGGATCAGCTTCTAGGAGAAGACTATCTCTTGTACTTTGGTTGTATCATTGCTCTTTCTATCTCTGAGGAAGTTGCGGGGTTTTTCACCTTCTTGGTTTTCCCTGGTGAAATGTTGTGTCTCTTGTGTGCTTGCATTATTGTGTCCATGATTGATATGATATAGATATGATGTACATGTTATTCTCTCAGTTAAGATCTTAGATCAGATTGAAAATTCTGAAAAACTAACATGGTATCAGAGCTAGCTTGAAAGAATGCATGGTATGGCATGTATGACACTTGTTGCACTTGCAATGCTAGGGCTTGATA
This sequence comes from Larix kaempferi, assembly GCA_027924585.1. Lineage (NCBI taxonomy): Eukaryota > Viridiplantae > Streptophyta > Pinopsida > Pinales > Pinaceae > Larix > Larix kaempferi. The sequence goes on from BSBM01001575.1 coordinate 296,184, forward strand.
TAGCAAAAACTAGTCATCGTAGAACTTTCGCTATAAATCCATTTGGGAGAGGTTTCAGGATCTGAAACTTTACAAGTAGAAGATATGATCCCCATGTACCTTGTGTCTGAAGCACAACTTCTAATTCATTGTACTTTGTGTTTTATGATCTGTACAATCTAGGGTTTCTGCCTCTTCCAGATCTGAGTCATAAATAGGTGACCTAGGAAAAAAGGTCATAAATTGGGCTAGGAAGCTCCAAATGAAATTTCGTAAAAAGTGACAGGTAGGGAATAAACTGTATGTTCACAAGCCGATGTTGATGTATATGTAACTTCGGAATGTATTTCACATATATGTATATTATGTTCATATAGAGATGTTATTATTCCTCTACACGGAAGTGGTTGTATTCCTATAGAGATGTTATTATTCCTCTATACGGAAGTGTCATCATTTATATTGTAAGTGTCGTAACTTATACTTGATGGGTTATTAGACCACCCTGTTGGGGTCAGCCCTGTATAATTCATGTGGGTCAAAGGGTTATTAGACCACCCTATTAGGGGTTGGCCATGTGGGTCAAAGGGTTATTAGACCACCCTAGTGGGGGTTGGCCCAGTCAGCATTATGTTAAGTGGTTAAGTTGAGGCCGACCTAGTTGAGTAAAGGTCAAGTCAAGTTAGTGTATAAATAGAGAGTGTGTCTCTCTCATTTTACACATTCTATTCTCTCACTCACACTTGGGAGAGTGGTGCACTTGTGGAGGAGGAGGCTCTGCTGCTAGGAGAAGACTATCTCTTGTATTCTGGTTGTATCATTGCTCTATCTATCTCTGAGGAAGTTATTGGGGTTTTTCACCTTTATGGTTTTCCCCAAGTAAACTTTGTGTCTCTTATGTGCTTGCATTATTGTGTCCATGATTGATATGCTGTAGATTTGCTCTACATGTTGTTCTCTCAGTTAAGATCCTAGATCAAATTGAAGTAAATTCTGAAAATTTAACATGGTATCAGAGCTAGCCTGAAAGAAGGCATGATATGGCATGTATGACACTTGTTGCACTTACGATGCTAGGGCTTGATATAGCAAAAAATCATTCATCGTAGCACTTTCGCTATAAATCTATTTTGGAAAATTTTTTGGATCTAAAACCTTTACAGGTCGAATATCAGATCCCCATGTACCTTGTGTCCAAAGGAAAACCTCTAATTCATTGTACTTTGTGATTTATGATCTGTACAATATAGGGTTTCTGCCTCTTCCAGATCTGAGTCAAAATCAGGTGACCTTGGGAAAAAGGTCATAACTTGGGCTAGGAATCTCCAAATGAAATTTTGTAAAAATTTATAGGTATTACACAAACTATAATATTGCAGAAAACGTTTTCAGAGGCCGAAGTTGAACCAGTGACACATGGCACACCGTACAAGTTCGCTCTCTTGTATTATCCCATAAAAAGGTCACATTACGACACTTGACATAACTCTCTCTCATAGAATTCAATTGAGGTCAGACCTATTGGGATGGAAAGAAAACAGGTCAGGCTATCTCAAGAAAAGTTTTTAGAGGCCGAAGTTGAACCAGGGACACGTGGCACGCCGTACAAGTTTTCTCTCCTATATTATCCCATAAACAGGTCATGTTGCGACACTTGGCATAACTCTCTCTCACAGAATCCAATTGAGGTCACACCTATCGGGATGGAAAGATAACAGGTCGGGCTATCTCAGGAAAAAGTTTCAGACCCTGTGGATCAAAACGTTCGGAGTTACACCAGAAACAATCAGATACATATTTCTGTCAAATCAGAATTATTTTTTAGCACCTTCATTCATGGCTTCCGGAATTTAGGGCTTTGGAGAAAGTTGGAATTTTTGTAATCGTAGACCACGGTTGAATGCTACTCATCAAAATCGAAATTTAGAGACCAAGATCAGAATTTTTGGTTGGGCAGAAGGCCAGGGTTGATCAGACCCTAGTTTGGGACTTTGATCAGAAAAGTGGAAAATTAGGGCTTCTGCAAAAATGGGAATTTTTGAAATCTGTGACCACGGCTGGAAGCTCCTCATAAAAATAGAAGCTTAGAGCTTTGGATCAAATATTTTGATTCAGCAGAAGAGTGGGATTCATCAAACCCTAGTTTGAGGTCACGTCCAGTGAATTCGAAAGTTTCAAAGGCAAAATTGAGGAGTGAAACTTTGCAATTTTCAAATTCTGAATATACCAGCTTGATTAGCTTATCAAGGCGCATATTTCTATCCTTTCAGAAGTTTGAAATTCAAAGTTTGAATTTTGGGGTTTCTCTGAAAAACCCTATTACAGCTCCAGATCCAGTTCCTGCAAATCAAGTGGATTGGGTTAATCCTAGAAGAGGATGGATTGGTCACCTGCATAAGTGAAGAAGTTCATGTCTCAGAGGGAGATGAGGCTACGGCCTTCCATAAGAAGATTACAAGCAATCTTGACAAGTATGGCTTACAGGTATGTTTCATGGGTAAGTTTATCATATGTTTATCATTACAGTACAATCTTGATTAATTACTAGACTTGTCGTATCACCTTAATAGAAGATCTTCATTGTTTAAGGTTTTGACAGTGATGAATGTACTAATGCATTGTGATGTTGTATGAGGTTTATGTTGTTCGCTGACATAAAAGGTACACCAAGAAAGACAAATCATGTTCTACTTCAAGAACATATGATCATGGTGACATGAAGACAAAGATTCATCCATTGTCATGGATCACATAGAAGATCTACTTACGAGGTATGTATAACTTGGTTCTACAATGCTTAACTTATGAGACATGCAGGTTACTAGCACAAGTCACTGAAGAGAACCAGAAGACATTATGCGGGTATGTTAGACATAACTAGCTAGCATGCTAATCTAGGTATGTTTTTCCTATATCAAGCTAGAATCCTACCTTGTGTTAGGATCTTATACTATTTCGTTGTTGATAATTATTATTCATGAAGTCATAGGTTTGAATAGTCATGGTTGTATGCATATTATGTTTCTTACCATAATTGATGATATGACTAACCAGAAGAATCATGAAGGTATAGGTTTGAGTAATCACAGGTTTTATGCATATTATATCTCTTATCTTGATTGATGATTTAACTAACTAGAAGAGTTCTATGATCAAATAAGAATATGCATGAGTAAAAGAAGACTTCCCTGAAACCTTGAATACTAATGCTTATTATTTTTGTTTGAAGTGATCATGACTATACATGCTTAAGATTATTGTGTTTTGATAGTATTAAGATTATACTAATAAATGTGTGATTATGTATGAGTCCTCAAGGATAACACAATTATGATACTAACAAGCATGCATAGGGATCGAGAATGAATATAAGTTCAAGAATAGGTAATCCAGGAAGCAAAGATCAAGAGGGAGCACACTCCAGTAGTTTCTGCAAGGATATAGATATTCAGAGGGAGTTGACCACTTCTCACAATCCACATTAGAATGGAGTTGCAGAAAAAGAAGCAAAGACTGAGAGGGAGTCAACCCAAAAATCAAACAAAGATAAGTATTTTTATTATCATTTCTTGCATATTTGTTTGTTTAAATAAAATTGTTCAAAGATGTATATGCTCATGTTCCTAGACTTAGGATATGTATTGTGCATATTAGAATGCTTGCATTAATGAACAGTATACTACTAATATGCATGTGATGGGTAAGTGGCCTATGGCACTGTACAACATTTCAGTGCTACTTATCTAGAATGAAACCTCTTTGCTGACATGTTGGGAGTAGTGCAAACTCTTAACAATGTTCTGGTAGAGACTGGAAGGCATCTAGAAAGTTGTGGAACATGGATGAATGTTGTATTGAAGCATTGGCTAAGATAATTGCATGATTGTATGAAATATTTCTTTATGTGTAAGAATTTATCTGAAAATTATGAGATGTTTCTAATCATGCAATTTAAATTGTTTTGTAGGAAAGACCATATACCTTCACCTACAAAAGAAGGACTACAACATTTATTCAAGCAACAAAATTATCTATTGAAGATATTGAAGTTCCCGGGATATGGGAAGAATGCCATGATGCGTCGATCATGAAGAACAATGTTTGGGATGTGGTCCCAAGAGCTGAAGGGAAGTCCGTTGTGACCTCCAAATGGAACTATCAGATCAAGCATGCTGCAGATGGCAGCATAGAGAAATATAAAAGTGATGAAATAGAAGATCCACCAGATGGATTTCAAGACAACTTTCTTGAATTGTGTAGCCATATATGTGTGCAGAACTTGGGGATGATGCACTATTTTTTTTTGGCATGAAGGTGTGGTAGAGTGCAGATGGAATATTCTTTGGACAAGGGAAGTATGCAGTAGAGATCCTGAAGAGGTTCGGGATGATGGACTACAAGGCTATGGCCACAACTATGGAATTGAACCTGAAGCTTTTGTGTGATGCTCCATCTGATCCGGTTGATTATGGGCTCAAGTACGATGCGAATCAAAGTTTAACCTGCAGGGTTATGTTGATTCAGATTGGGCATGCAGTGCTACAAATAGGAAGAGCACTTCTAGGTGCTACTTCAGTATGGGATCAGGTGTGATCTCTTGGTTTAGTAGGAAGCAGTCCTGCGTAGCATTGAGTACAACCGAAGAAGAGTATGTTGCGATGGATGAGCAAGTTGCAGATGTATTGACCAAGCCATTGGCCAGAGTGCAGTTTGAGTACTTCATAAAGAGGCTTGGTGCACTTCAGATCAAGGTTCCTTCCAAAGGGAAGTGATGAGTCCGGAAGATGCAGATGCACATGAGCTTTTCTGACATGGTTGATATGTTCTCACTTGGTCGTGATGTAATTGCTGAGCCATTTTTCACATGGTGGTAGATGTGTTCTCCCATGGTGAAAAAGTAAGGGTTGGAGCCTTCCCCGAATGGTGGTAGATGTGTTCTCCCATGTCGGTGGTGTAAGTGTTGGATGATGTGCATCTAGGTTGTGCTTCATGGATGATGAGATGATCTGAAGAGGACGATGCTATGATGATCAGGAGGATCATGGATGATGAGCATCAAGACGATGCTCTAATTACTACTCTGTATATGTATATATGCATCATGTTGAATGCTTGTTATGATCAGTTGGATCATTTATATATTTATATATGCATCATGTTGGATGTTGGATATGATCAGTTGAATCATTTATGTATGTATGCATCATGTTGGATGCTGGATATGATTAGTTGGATCATTTGTATGTATTTTGTATATGCATCATGTTGGATGCTTGGACCATGTATCTGTGTATGTATCAAGTGGATACATTGTATGATCAGGTAGATCATGTATGATGATATGTATCAGGTAGATACTTGGTATGCATCAGGTGGATGCATTGTATGATCAGGATGATCGTGGATGATGAGCTTCTCCAGATGACATGCATCAGGACGATGCAGTGATGATGATCAGGATGATCATGTATACACCAGGATGATGTATGGTGAGTATCATGATGATACTTTGTGGCCATGGATCAGGTTGTGCAGATGAGCATGTCTGGGAGATCCTATAGGTCGGAGTTGTGTACCCGTAACAGCCTGGGATGCTCTTTCGAGACATTGCTCTGGGAGGACATGTAATTTGTGCCCTGGGAGATCTTCAGGTCGGAGTTGTGTACCCGTAACATCCTGAGATGCTCTTGCGAGGTTTTGTCCTATGGCATGTAATTTGCTCCTGGGAGATCTGGACAGGATGAAAAAGGCCTCAGATGCTTCAGCCAGGTTTTGCCATGACCACATGTAATTTGCTCCTGGGAGATCTAGCCAGGATGAAAAAGGCCTCAGATGCTTTAGCCAAGTTTTGTGGTGGACCACATGTAATGTGCTCCTAGGAGATCTGACAGGTATAGCTGTGTGCTCGTAACAACCTGGGATGCTTTAGCCAGGTTTTGTGGTGAGATCACATCTAATGTGCTCTTGGGAGATCCGACAGGTAGAGCTGTGTGCTCGTAACAGCTTGGGATGCTTGAGCCAGGTTTTGTGATGGGTCACATGTAATGTGCTCCTGGGAGATCCGACAGGTAGAGCTGTGTGTTTGTAATAGCCTGGTATGCTACAACCAGGTTTCGTGATGCATGTAATAAGTCCTGAGGATTCCACAGTATGGCCAGTGACGATGAAGAACTGTAAGTGGTGGGCCTACATCCAGTATGAAAAAGGAATGGCTCTGTAGAAATTTCTATGATGAGTAGATTCAGAGATTGATTGAGATAGCAGTAGCAGTGACGATGATGATGACTCGATGACGATTATCCAGTGATAATGATCCAAAGAAGATGACTTGTGCTAGAAGACCTATGTCAAGAAATACCTTCCTAGTTAAGAGGGAGTGTTGATGTATATGTAACTCCGGAATGTATTTCACATATATGTATATTGTATTCCTAGAGAGATGTTATTATTCCTCTACACGGAAGTGGTTGTATTCCTATAGAGATGTTATTATTCCTCTATACGGAAGTGTCGTCATTTATATTGTAAGTGTCGTAACTTATACTTGATGGGTTATGAGACCACCTTGTTGGGGTCGGCCCTATATAAGTCATGTGGGTCAAAGGGTTATTAGACCACCCTAGTGGGGGTTGGCCCAGTCAGCATTATGTTAAGTGGTTAAGTTGAGGCCGACCTAGTTGAGTAAAGGTCAAGTCAAGTTAGTGTATAAATAGAGAGTGTGTCTCTCTCATTTTACACATTCTATTCTCTCACTCACACTTGGGAGAGTGGTGCACTTGTGGAGGAGGAGGCTCTGCTGCTAGGAGAAGACTATCTCTTGTATTCTGGTTGTATCATTGCTCTATCTATCTCTGAGGAAGTTATTGGGGTTTTTCACCTTTATGGTTTTCCCCAAGTAAACTCTGTGTCTCTTCTGTGCTTGCATTATTGTGTCCATGATTGATATGCTGTAGATTTGCTGTACATGTTGTTCTCTCAATTAAGATCCTAGATCAGATTGAAGTAAATTCTGAAAATTTAACAGCCGAAGGTTCAGAGGCCGAAAGTGAACTAGTGACACGTGGCACTCCGTACAAGTTCGCTCTTCTGTTTTATCCCGTGAACAGGTCATGTTGCGACACTTGGCATAACTATCTCTCAGAGAATCCAATTGAGGTCAGACCTATGGGGTTGGAAAGATGATAGGCCAGGATACCATAGGTAGTAGTTTCAGACCTTCTGGGTTCATGATTTTGGAGTTACACCAGAAACAATCAGGTGCATATTTCTGTCAAAACATAATTGGATTTTGAGCACCTTCATTCATGGATCTGGGAATTTAGGGTTTCGGAGAATGTTGGAATCTTTTGTATCGGAGACCATGGATGAATGATACTCATCAAAATCGAAATTTAGAGACCAAGATCAAATTTTTTTGTCGGGTAGAAGGTCGAGCTTGATCAAACCCTAGTTCGAGACTTTGATCCGAAAAGTGGAAAATTAAGGCTTCTGCAAAAGTTGGAATTTTTGAAGTCTGTGACCTTGGCTGGAAGCTCCTCAGAAAAATCAAAGTTTAGAGCTTTGGATCAAACTTTTTGGTTGCGCAGAAGGGTGGGATATATCAAACCCTAGTTTGGGATCCTGTCCAGAAGATCCAGAAGTTTCAAAAGCAATTTTGAGGGGTGAAACTTTGCAGTTTTCAAATTCTGAGTATACCAGCTTGATCAGCTCATCAAGGCGCATCTTTCTATCCTTTCAGAAGTTTGAAATTCAAAGTTTGAATTTTTAGGGTTTCTCTAACAAACCCTAATCTAGCTCCAGATCCAGCTTCTGCAAATCAAGTGGATTGGGTTAATCCTAGAAGAGAATGGATTGGTCACTTGCATAAGTGAAGAAGTTCCAGTTTCAGAGGGAGATAAGGCTAAGGCCTTACATAAGAAGATTACAAGCAATCTCGACAGGTATGACTTACAGGTATGTTTCAAAATTTGTTCATGATTAAGTTTACGATATGTTTGTCTTCATATTATTACGGTTAGTACAATCTTGATTAATTTTTGACTTGTCGTATCACCTTAATAAAATTATGAATGCATGATAGAAGATATTCATTGATTAGGGTTTTGACACTTATGATTGTACTAATGCATTGTGGTGTTGTATGAGTTTGATGTTGTCCGCTAACATGAAAGGTACATCAAGAAAGATAAATCATGTTCTAGTTCAAGAACATATGAACATGGAGACATGAAGACAAAGATTCATCTATTATCATGGATCACATAGAAGATCTACTTACGAGGTATGTATAACTTGGTTCTATAATGGTTAACTTATGAGATATGCAGGTTACTAGCAGAGGTCATTGAGGAACAAGAAGACATCATGTGGGTATGTTAGACATAGATAGGTAACATGCTAATCCAGGTATGTTTTTCCTATATCAAGTTAAAATCCTACCTTGTGTTAGGATATCTTATATAAGTATACTTGGCATGATTGATTATGATTATTCATGAAGTTATAGGTTTGAGTAATCATGGGTTTAGGCATATTATGTTTCTTACTTTAATTGATGATATGACTAACCAGAAGAGTCCTATATAAACCTTCAATACTAATGTTTATTATCTGTGTTTAAAATGATCATTACTATACATGTTTAAGATTATTGTGTTTCTGATAGTATTGAGATTATACTAATAAATGTATGATTATGTATGAGATATCGAGGATATCACAATAATGATACTTGTAAGCATGCATAGTGATCGAGGATGGATATAAGTTCAAGGACAAGTAATCCAGGAAGCAAAGATCAAGAGGGAGCACACTCCAGTAGTTTCTGGAAGGATGCAGATATTCAGAGGGAGTCGACCACATCTCACAATCCACATCAGAATGGAGTTGCAGAAAGGAAGCAAAGACTGAGAGGGAGTCAATCCAACAAACAAACAAAGATAAGTATTTGAATTATCATTTATTGCATATTTGATTGTTTAAATCATACTGTTCAATGATGTATATGCTGATGTTCCTAGAATTAGGATGTGTATTTTGGCATATTAGAATAATTGCATTAATGAACAACATACTACTAATATGCATGTAATGGTTAAGTGGCCTATGGCACTGTACAACATTCCATTGCTACTTATCTAGAAAGAAACCTCTTTGCTGACATGTTGGGAGTAGTGCAAACTCTTAACAATGTTCTGGTAGAGATTGGAAGGCATCTAGAAAGTTACAGCATATGGATGAATGTTGTATTGAAGCATTGGCTAAAATAATTGCATGATTGTATGACAAATTTCTTTATGTGTAAGAATTTGTTCTGAAAACTATGAGAAGTTTCTAATCATGCAATTTAACTTGTTTTGTAGGAAAGATTGTATATGAGCACCTACAAAAGAAGGACTACAACATTTGTTTCAGCAACAACATTATCTATTGAAGATATTGAATATATTGAAGTTCCCAGGATTCGGGAAGAATGCCATGATCGAGGAGTACCACTCGATTATGAAGAATTATTTTTGGGATGCAGTCCCAAGACCTGAAGGGAAGTTTGTTGTGACTTCCAAATGGATCTATAAGATCAAGCATGCTGCAGGTGGCATCATAGAGACTTTTTCTCTTGTATCCATATCCACTTCCATCAGATCAGTACTTGCTCTGGCTATAGTGATGAAATGGAAGATACACCAGATGGATGTCAAGACAGCTTTCTTGAATGGTGTATTCGAAGAGAAAGTGTATGTGGAGTAGCCACTCAGGTTTGAGACACATGACCGAGAGTCACATGTGTGCAAACTGAAGAAATCCCTGTATGGTTTGAAATAGGCAGCCAGAACCTGGTATGGCAAGATAGATGGCTTTCTATCTAGTTTGGGCTTTACCAAGAGTAAAGCGGATTCCAACATTTACTATAAGGTTGAGGAAGGAAATCCAGTGATACTACTTTTGTATGTGGATGACTTGTTTGTTACAGTTGAGGATAGGTTGATTGCCGACACGCAGTGGAAGCTTGCTGCCGAATTCGAGATGAAGAACTTGGGGATGATGCACTATTTTCTAGGCATGGAGGTGTGACAGAGTGCAGATGGAATCTTCCTTGGACAAGGGAAGTATGCAGTAGAGACCCTGAAGAGGTTCGGGATAATGGACTGCAAGGCCATGGCCACACCTATGGCATCAAACCTGAAGCTTCTGTGTGATGCTTCATCTGATCCAGTTGATGTCACGATGTATCGTCAGATGATTGGGTCCTCTATGTACTTGATGAACACGAGACCAGATATTTGTTTTGTGGTGAACACATTGAGCCAGTTCCTGACGGATCCAAGAGGTGTTCACTTGGTTGCTGTAAAGCATATTCTGAGGTACCTGAAGGGTAGAATTGACTATCAACTCAAATTTGAGGTGAATCAAAATTTTAACCTGGAGGGTTATGTTGATTCAGATTAGGCAGGCAGTGCCATTGATCGGAAGAGCACTTCGGGGTGCTTCTTCAGTAAGGGATCCAATATGATCTCTTGCTTTAGCAGGAAGTAGTCCTGTGTGGCACTGAATACAGCCGAAGCAGAGCATGTTGCAGCTTATTTGACTAGTTATGAGGCAATATGACTCCGGAATCTACTGCCTGAGTTATTTGATCTCCCGCTGGAGGCTACTGGTATCTTTTGTGACAACCAGAGTTGTGTGAAGCTGTCTGAGAACCCGGTGTTCCACGACAGGTTGAAACACATTGAGATCAAATATCACTATATCAGGGATATGGTGCAGAGAGGAGCAGTGAAGCTCCTGTATGTTGCGACGGATGAGCAGGTTACAAATGTGCTGACGAAGCCACTAGCCAGAGTGAAGTTCAAGTACTTCAGAGAGAGGCTTGGTGTTCTTCAGATTGATGACACTTCAAGGAAGAAGTGATGGACACATTTGCAGGAGCCATTCCAAGCATGGTGAGAGGAGGATCCTTCCCATGGCTATGGTTGTAGGCGTTCGATGATGAGCATCAGGATGATGCTCTAGTTATTGCTTTGTATATGCATCAATTGGATGCTTTGATTAGTGTGATCATGTATTTGTATATGCATCATGTTGGATGCTTGATATGATCAGTTGGATTATGTATTTGTATATGCATCATTTTGGATGCTTGATGTGATCAAGTGGATCATGTATTTATGTACCAGGTGGATGCATTGTATGATCAGGTAGATCATGTATGTTATACCTGCATATTTCACAGTGTCGCATCTTCACAATAAAAACATTTGATGACACTTCCCCTGCTGCTTAAAACATCCAGAAGAGAAAAGTGATGGATGACCCATAAAGACAAACCCTTCATGTCACCTGACAAACCCAACTGAGACCTATTTAGCAACACTACCGCTCCTTTCTCAGTCTTAGGGGCACGGTAGTCCTTACTACCGCACTATTATTATTGCCTAGAGCGCGATACTACCGCCTTATGCTCAGTTCCTGGGGCGCGGTAGTCTCGTTTTAGCCTTTTGCCATAACTTGTGGGATCTTGATTTTCAAGAGATTTATGAGGATTGACATCTCCGATTCGATCCTAACTCACCTTCTCAAATTAGTGAGTTTGATCCACTACACACTCCCAAGATCCATTCTTCTCTCTTGTTGGTTAACCCTCCTACACACTATAAGAGAGAGGCCTTTCATGAGCAAAGGGGAGGACTCTTTGAGATATCAAACCTATGGTCTTAGGTCTTTGTGGAGATAGCTAGAGGAGAAAGCACTTGGAGCTAGGATTTGGCTTAGACATAAAGCAGCCATTGTAAGTAACTTCAAGTTTGCAATAAAACATAACTTGTCTTGTTTCCTAAATTGTGAGTGTTGATCTTGTTTCAATCATATGATTTGTTTCTGTTATATATTTAGATTCTAACATATATTTCAAGTTGCTAGAAGATTGTATGTGCTTGTACTTTGGTTCATTCTGACAGGTTCATTCGCAAGGAACTGAGGATTGGAGCAATAACTAGGACCAGCGATTAAATCAAAGGTCAGTTAGATCTCTTCCATTTCTTTCAGCAATATAATCTTGAAACATTTGTTTGAATCTAGGAATTCAAGGTAGCAACAGCAGCGGTTGGACCACACGAAACAGGCTGAGAGCCACGGTCAGATCACAGGTAACAGACTGAAAACTGCCAGTAGATCGCCAAAAACAGTCTGAGAGCCGCGGTCAGATCGTAGGTAACAGTCTGAAAGGCGCGGTCGGATCGCAACTGCGGGGACAAAAGACGTAGTTTACGGCAGCCAAAAGGGACAGCTGAAAGGAAAAAACAGAAAAATATTGCAGAAAATTAAAAATGTTTAAAACTATAACCAGAAATTCAAAGGAACACTAGGGGAGTCGCCAAAACTGTAGCTAGGGTTTTCACCCTAGCTTGTGCAAATGAGCACCTACTAAGGAGAAGGGCCTCCTTAGTAGCAGTTCAATAAATAGTAAATAAAAGCAGTAAAACAGTATGAAATTTAACCTAGCATGAGCATTAACATAAATAACAAAACATGAAAATATGGTGAAGATCTCTCTTTTTGTATTAAAAATTGTCTCAGATGTAGAGGTTGGTGGAGCCTTTGTAGCAGTCCAAGAGGGTTGCTTCCAAGCTCCAGTGTTGCTCCTTCTCCTTCTTCCAAAAGTGTTTTGGAAATGGGGCCAAATGGGGTTCTCAAGTGGAAAGTAGCTCTAAAGGGAGAGCTAGGGTTTTGTGAGAATTTTTGGTAGAGTGAGGATAGGGATGATTGTGGATGAAAAATGGGGAGCCTCCATCACCTATTTATAGGTTTTTAGTGGTGGAGTGTTGACCCATGGTTTTGGGACCAATATGGTTTAGGTCAGCTGTATAGGGTTTTTGCTTCCTTTTTTCCCTCTTTTTCCTTTTTTTTGTATTTTTTATTCCCTTTTGAAAGGGTTTTTGGTATTTTTTGAAGAATTTACTTTATTTTGGGGAAAAAAGGGGGGTTTTGGCCTTTTGGAGGCTTTTTTAATGGTTTTTTTGGCCTTTTGGAGGCTTTTTAATGGGTTTTTAAGGTTTTGAAGGCAAATATGGTAGGAAATATGGACAAATGAGTCATGTAATGGGGTAGATGAGGTAGTGAGCACTTTTTGGGTGTTAACAGGTAGTGTACCAGTACTGCGTATTAGCCTGTCTATACCATGTGGTAGTGTCTGCATTTTTTTGGTTTTTTTCTTGCCTGTTTGGTTTTCATAGGTCATCCCTGACCTTCTCTCCCTCACATTGGTTTTTCCTATTGCTCACTGGCATCCTGCCCTTTGAACAGTTATTTGTGGTTTGTTTATCTCTTGGTGTGAGCTTGATTATTTTTGAGTTAGTGGCATTATTTGCATACTTGGTCACCCCTTCACTTTGATTGCATTGGCTTGATCCTTTCATCATAACCAAGTTATTATTACTATCCTCTTTCATTGGATTATATAATTTTTAAATCAAATTGTTCTTATAAATATTATTTTTTCCATTATCATTATTAAAATCCATATTGGAAATTGTCATTTGAGAACATTTGTGTTGCTTTGGTTGAAACGATCTAGTTACATTGTTGCGCACTAGGAAGTGAACCATTCAAATTTGCCACATAAATTCTCGTTTTGAAGCATTATAGTTGTAGATCAGTGAAATTTGAAAGAAATGTTTATTTCAGTTTGGCTTTACTCAGAAAAAGAAAACAAAAGTTTGTTTTTGATATGGTTTTTCATTGTTTTTTAAAATTTCATGCATGGTGATCGAAGAACTCTCTCTTTTCTGTAGCTAGATTTCATCGAATAAAAGGCTCGTTTCAATTCATTCTCACTTGCATGCTTTGAGTCGTCACAACATCACCAAGTTTCACGTCCATTTACCCAATTGAGTAATACAACCACTAAAATTTACACCCCCTAACTAAACACACCATAACCTCGCTTGAGGAGAAAAATAATTTGTTAGTTAGGTTGGACACCAGGGATAGGAATCCAAATAATCCCCCCTTGTCATTATCATCTGAGACATAGTTGTTGTCCTCTAGGGTACCAAAATCCTCTAGTATTTGTTGACACGGTCATACACCAGTTTGTGGAGGGGCCTCTTGTTGTTTCAGGGGTTAAACCACCGTGAGATCGAGAATTGGATGGAATCTGTGGAATGCCACACTCCACTTAGCCCTAAGGCAACATCGATCATTGTCTTCCTTGTATTCTCTGGCCACCATACTGGTGATACAAGGGTGATAAGGCAGAAGTGCCGAAAACCTTTTCCAACGTGTCATGAACAAGGTAGCTTAGTGACTATTCTACTAGGGCTCTTTTACCCAGGATCCCTTTCGGTAGAGGGATATCCTTCTCTTATTGGTCTCTCATGTTGTATTGTTCGACTTGGATTTCATCACCTTGCGAAGGATACAACTTGTTGAGGTCTCCAGCTCTTAGTTAGGAGGTTGTGCTTGTTATTTCATCTTCATAGAGGGTCATTTTTCTTTTAGTGATTGCTTGTTGGCATTCTAGCCATTGTTATTCTCAGCTCACTTACTGTGACACCGATATCAGTATAGTTTTAGAGCTTTCTTTTTGGCCTGAGAGCCTTGCTTTTTCTAGCTCCCCTTTTGCACACTCGGCTGCATTAGGGTTTTTGAGTTCTTTTTTACGAGACTGCCCCTAGATTTTGTATTCCTACCAGGATGTCCGAACCACGGAGATCACGAAGAATACAGGGACGAAGCCCACCACCACCACCACGGACCTATGGTCCACCTACATCATGCATTCCCACCCCTCCCGACCGCGGTGCCGGCCAAGGGAACATTCCACCGCCGATCCACACTACATCTTCAGTTCTGCCTGTAACTGTTACTCATAGCACGGTCTCAGAACCCTTTGCAGTTTCTGCAACCACTAATACATCGGAGACTCCAACTGTCACTTCACCCACTGTTATTCTAGATATATCTACCACAGTGGACAACACTACAGCGGCTGAAACTAGTACTGCCTAAGATACTAGACCGGAGGCCATCATCCTCCCCAATGCCAGCACTACCCTTCCACCATATACTTTCTATGATGTTCTGGAAGGATCTGTTGGCACCACCGAAGGATTCGACCAAGATATATCCGAATTGATTACAGTCCCGAGCGGATACATCAAAGTTATCGAAGAAACCCAACTTCCTGATACACCTTTTGAACATGACTATGACTTTCTCGCTTCCCAGGAGGAACCTCTACTTTCTATCACTGTACCATCAAGTGTTCATCCATAGGAAATCGGTTCTTCCAGAAACATACCTCGTATGGTATCCCTCACCAATCTCCCTTCAGGACACGAGATCATGGCCTCGATCCAGTCTAGTATGGTTAGTCTAGCTAACTCCCCTTTAGCATCAGCACAGTTTAAACATGATACAGAGCAAATGCTCTCGACAACTTCTAGATATCCCCCTGCTACCCATCCTATCGACTATCGGGCTCCCAACATCCCATCTAGTACAGATTTCCATCACTCCTATGCAGATAGTTCCAGACCTTCAGATGTTACTATGCCTCATTTCCCTCCGGACCTCGAAAACCCTTCCCAGGATACAAATCCGGACCCAATCCTCTATGGTCCTCCTATTGTTCAAGATGCTATGGACGAAACTCCCAACACCCCTCGGTTAAATTCCCCACATTTACTACTGTCAAGTATGTTTGGCGCACATTCTATGAGGGATAACCCAGTATTTTCTGCGTCCCCGCTTGTCACATATGGAAGACCTCCTCCAAAAATCGGCAGCTTTGGCGCTGTTGGCCAATCGACAGTATCTCACCTTTCTAGTGTTGGAAGAACATCAAGTCATACCACTGGATCATCCATACTGACTGGAGGTTCACCTTCGGCCACTATGTACACCATTTCAAGAGGTGGACAACCTACTATTGGGACCACCAATCCCAACAACTAGCCCCCTCCTGTTGGGCCATCAACCCAGCATTCAAGAGGATAACCCTTTATCGGGAACCCCGCTCCTAGCCATCAACCTCTTCCCATAGGACCATCCAATCAACCCATAGGAGGACAACCCTTTGTTGGGAACTGCACTCCTAGTCACCAACCTCCTCCCATAGGACCATCCAATCCACCTGCTGGAGGGAAACCCACTAGTACCATTCAACAACCCTCCCAACCAGTAGTATCTGCTTAGTTTGGTATGTACAACACACCTGGCAGCGGACAACCTTATATTGGTATTCCAACCAGACCTCACCTTCAACATCCCTCATCAGGCACACTTCCTTCTTGGGGATCTCAAATCCAACAGAGCGAGGGGTACTCATTGTTTGGAAATTGGAACCCAGCTTGGGTTCAATCTCAAATTCCCCCCAACTTGAATTTCGGCTTACCATACCCTTCGGCTGCAACAACTCCATGGAACCCATCTCTTCAACCTCCACCTCTTCATCAAGGTGGAACCCATATTCCATGGACACCATTCTTGTAGCCACCCCCTAACCCTGCTATGGGAAATACTCCACCTACTCAAAGTAGTGGTAACATTCCTAGGACCCAACAAACCCAGGGAACCATTCCCCAACAAGGAGCAGCAAACATTCTTGGGACACAGCAACCGCAGGGTTTCATACCCACTATCTCCACTCAGCAGAACATCCAACAACCGGTTACCACTGTGATTCCCAGTCAAGTAATGACTTCCAACACACAACCAGTTAACCAGATGGCCTACTACCCCCAGAACTTCCAGCAGTACCCCGCGGGAAACATGTATGGGTACAATACACAACAATATGCTGTGCAGGGCCCCTCAGGCATCCTTGCACCGTACAGTTACTACTCATACCCACAACCCAACCGTCAACTTCCTTTCTTGGACACGCTAGATTTACTTGATTTGTCGAGGCTCATCAATGATCCTATATTGCATGAACCTCACTGGCCACCTATCCCAGCCAAACTTCCATCAGACATTCCCAAGTTTGATGCCAAGCCCAAGGAAGACCCTAAGAACGATGTGATGACCTTCCATCTTTGTGTTCATCCAACTCATTGATGGATGACTCCATTTGGCTACGGCTCTTCCAGCGCACGCTTACCGGCACGGCAGCAAAATGGTACATCGAGCTACCAAAACACTCCTTTCATGATTTTAACACCTTGGCTATGCAGTTTCTGACCCATTTCCATCTCCCCATCCGGTATGAGACTAGAACAGAACTGTTAACCTCATTACGTTAAACCACTTCTATGCATATCTCAGACCACATTCACGAGTGGCGTCGATGCCTTAGGCTAATCAAGGAACCCATTCCGGATCAGATACTTGCTGATTGGTCCACAAAGTCATTCTTGCCTTCCATAGCCAGGGATATTGCTATGCGCGGGCCGATCACGGAGGAACAAGCCATCTCGGCTACCCAGTACATGGATTTGGTATATACCCAATCTGGCACTTTACATTAACTGCTTCCCCACGCCACCCGCATCATTACTGATCTAACCAAGCCTGCCACTGAACCCCCTATCGATGGTATTGTCGGTTCAGTCAAGGCCCGACCTACCATTAAATCAACAGGGTAGCAAGCTCCTGCTCCCCCCGCTCCACCCCAGGCTGCTCCAAAAGCTTCTACTCTCCTGCTGTCTCCTTCGAAGTGAACGCAGTTCAATCTACATCACAACCATTCGGAGGAAAGAAGAAGAACAATCACCAAAAATCCAAGAAGACTTCTAACCAGTAGGAGAATCCCAAGCCACAACCCACTCACAAGGACCCTAAACCACGTTGGAAGGATAAGTTTCCCTGCCTCATTTGTCAAGACGATCGCTATATGCGTGATTGTCCCTACAAGGATGAAGTCAACAAATTTGTTAAAGGATCCTCTCATCCGGCCGTGTTAACCGACCCTTTCCCTCAACAGCAACAGCAAATGGTTGCCCAAGAATCCCCACAAGGGGGCAACCCAAACAACCCACCTCACAGAGAGATGTCCACAAATCGCAAAATACTGATGACAACTAATGAAAAGATTCACATAACCACTCATTCAAAGACGTATGAAAACCCCCCAAGTTCAAACAAATAGTTAGAGACAGCCAAAGGAAAGTCTCCTGTTGAAGATCCTTCTCCCACCCCTCCCCCTAATGGCCATCTCCACATCGAGAGACCGCTTACAGACACAGTGCTGCGCCCACCCAAGGGCACCATATGAAAGGAAACATTTAATCCCAATGCACGAGCTGCCCAAAATTACAACATTGTTGAGGATTTAGCTCAAGCACCATGCGCCATGTTCACTCTCGAGGTTCTCCAACACTACCCTATGCAGCATAGAACCTTACTTTCAGCACTAGGGGCAGTGGACCCAAATACTTCAAACACCATCATGTTTAACTTGGAGTATGTCAAACCTCGGCTTTCCCATCAGTTAGCCTTCCAGGGTGATACAAAAATCCATGGAAATAGCATCCATCGCAATGTTTTAGATGAGGGTGCTTCCACGTCGATTATGTCTTTGAATTGTTGAAGAGCCTTAGGCTCACCCGAAGTCACGACGTCTCCCACTACTCTCAGAGCATTTGACGGACATGGTTTTCAGTCCTATGGACTCATTCCTGTGATTGGTGTTGAACTAGGGGGGAAAACAGTATCTGTACACATCGAAGTCGTGGATGCGTCATTAGATTATAATCTTCTACTCGGTCGAAACTGGTTTTATGCCATGACCGCTGTAGCATCTACTGTCTTTTGAATCGTACAATTTCCTCATGAAGGGAATATTGTCACCATAGATCAGCTAGATTACTGTATCCCAGAATCTCATCCGAACTCCGCCAACACCGTCCCATTATTGGATCAACCTCGGTACCGTTTCCAAGATGTTGGCGTTGGTCTTATGAAGGATTCCTCCCTTATTGGAGTTTTCCCAGAGCTGGGGTCCCCCGTTCAACCAGTCAACATGATATCATCGAACATCACCCACTTCAATGATTCTTGGGTGATATCGAGTCCCACTGATATTGAAAACTACGGCAACTTCATGTCGTTAAATGGGAACCTCATAGCGTATCAAGCGATCCAGTCAGCCACCAATTGGGTCGATCCTACACCCCATCACATAGTGGCACAGCTCTCGTCTGAGACTCATTCATCCCCACCACTCATCAATCCTCTCACTTTGATTTTTCCCACTGACGAATCAATTATGGAGGTTATGTGCGGTGATGAACCACCATGGGGAAATTTCCATCATCGATCTTCCTTCCCCACCATCTAGACAATTGAGCCCGATACAAAATCCAACACTTCACTTGGAATGGTTCCAACCAAGTTTCCCACTTTGCTCGATGAAGTATTTTCCAAAGGGAACTTGGCCAACCTCATGGCAACCACTCTTATTGACATTTCAGTGAAGCCTGGTGTCGTGGAAAACATTCATATTGGCAAGACATGCACTCCCATCGAAATGGAATTCTACACTGCCTACATTAAAAAATTTCACAACGTTTTTGCTTGGAGTTATGAAGAAATTCCAGGAATAGACCCGTCTATTGTGGTCCACGAGATTCCAACCTTTCCTGGGACCTAACCTGTTCGGTAGAAACTTCGACCCGTCCACCCTCGTAAGGCAGCCGCTATCAAATCCAAAGTCAAAAAAAATTTGCGTGCTGGTTTTATCTATCCTATCCCACTAACAGAATGGGTATCTAATATCGTTCCCGTAGCCAAGAAACAGGGTACGATTAGAGTCTATGTCGATTACCGTGACTCAGACCAGGGAAGATCATCTTGATCACTTAGGCGTCGTTTTTGCAAGGTGTCGTCGCTACAATATTCGTTTGAATCCGCACAAATACGTCTTTTGCATTGAAGCCAAAAAACTTTTGGGATTCATAATCTCTAAAAGCGGTATACGATTGGACCCTGTGAAAGTAGAGGCTATTCTAGCCCTTCCTTCCCCCACAAACATACCAGAACTTCAAATTTTGCAAGGGCACGCAAACTTTCTACGCCGTTTTATTTGCAATTTTGCCGAGATAACAAAAGGCTACATGAGTCTTGTAAAGAAGAACACCCCCTTCTTGTGGGACGACAAAGCCCAACACTCCTTTAATCATCTAAAGGCGGCCTTAACTAAGGATCCTATGATTCAACCTCCCAACTACACATGGGATTACATTCTTTATCTCGTAGCTTCGATTTCCACCATCAGTATGGTGTTAGTCCAAGAAGATACTAACGGCATAGAACATGTGGCATATTATCTTAGCAAGAGTCTTCTGAACTCCAAAACTCGATACTCACATGTTGAAAAACTGGCTCTGGAAACAGTCTTCGCTATCCAGAGGTTTCTTCATTACATTCTACTCCGCCAGACCACTGTCATAGCATATTTCAATCCAATGTACTATATCCTCAAACGTCAAGTGCTTGGGGGCAAATATTCCCATTGGATTGTCATCCTACAAGAGTTTGACTTGGAATTTACCAAAGCCAAATACAAGAAATATTTGGTCTTCGCCGAGTTGATTTGTAATCTGCCCCGTGCTACTGAGCAACCTGAGCCCATCAATTCTCTTCTTGATGAATCGTTGTTCCTCATTAGCACATCTGACCCATGGTACGGGGATATTCTACTATATCTCCAAACCCAATGTTTTCGCCCCAACCTCAACCGTGATGAATGTTGACGTATCCGATATCATGCCAAGTACTACCTTATAGTAAACGATACCCTTTACCGCCATGGTGTTAATACCGTTCTTCGACATTGTTTGACTTTAGAAGAGGCCGAACACGTTCTTAATGACTTCCATGCTGGAGCATGTGGTGGTCATCTCTCTGGGATGGCTATAGCCCAGAAGATACTACGAGGGGGATATTTTTGGCCCTCGATTTTCAAATATTGCATTGAAATGGTTAAGAAATGTCCACCCTGTCAATTCTTTCATATTAAGACACGCTCGCATCCTGCTCCACTTCATCCTGTTATTGCCATCGACCCCTTTTCCAAATGGGGTATAGATTACATCCATTGTAATCCCACTTCAACCGGGGGGCATAGCTATGTCATAGTAGCTATGGACTATTTCACAAAATGGGCTAAAGCGATGCCTACTTATGTTGAAGACGGCAAAACAGTAGCACAGTTCATATTCAATCACATTATAGCTAGGTTTGGAGTCCCACAATCTATTGTGACCGATCATGGTTTCCACTTCAGGAACCATATGATTGAATAATTGAACGCCAAGTTGGGTTTTCGTCATGAAAATTCAACCCCGTACTACCCACAAGCTAATGGCGAATTCGAAGCCACTACAAAGGTTCTGAAACACATGATTAAGCGAATTGTGGGTACTCATAAGTCCAATTGGCACTCAGCTCTTTTTTCGGCATTATGGGCATACCGAACCTCAGTGAAAAGTGCTACCAGATTCACACCATTCCAACTGATGTATGGCTTGGAATCCATCTTACCAATTGAATGTGAAATCCCGTCACTTAAGATAGCCATAGAGTTACTTCTCAATACCACTTCTGAAGAAGAACGGTTTCTATACCTAGCCAAGCTAGACGAAACTCGTCGAGACACTGCTTTAGCTAATGAAGCCCATAAAAAACGTGTCAAAGCACAGTATGACAAATCCGTTCAAACTCAGGTTTTCAACGAAGGTGACCTCGTACTCACATACGACCAAATCCATGACAAACCTGGAAAAGGAAAGCTAGAGTCTATGTGGTACGGCCCCTTCGTTGTAAAACGTGTTTTGGAGAAAGGAGCCTATGAACTTATCGATTGTGATGGCACACCGTTGGCACGGCCCCACAACGGGATGTACCTCAAATGTTTCTACGCGTAGGTTCAACCTGCACGAGACACTTTTTGTACATAATGTACCTAGTTTGTTTTCATTTATCTTTTTGTATACACGTACAGATCTCATGTATCCATACTTACCTTGACTTGTGCTTTTATGTGCAGATGTCTGCCTATTACGAATTCACCAATGGTGCGAGCCAACACACCCAGAACCTCGCTTCCGTAGCATGGGTAATTTATTCTCCCACTAGCGAGTTGTTATCTTCAGGAGCCACTTGCTTGGGTCCCGCAACCAACAATATTGCAGAGTACCATGCAGTCATTGGAATCTTGACAGAGGTTGCTTCCCTTGGAATTGACTCCCTATCGGTCTTGCTAGACTCCCAACTCGTGGTTTCCCATTTGAATCGTATCTACGCAGTCCACGATCCTATCTTACTTCACTTATTTCAAAGGGTACGCCTCTTAGAACGATCTTTTAATTATATTTCATATCAACACATACCAAGGGAATTCAATTGTGTAGCTGATTCATTAGCTAACTACATTTTGGATTGGCATCTAGCCCAGACATAAAAAATACATCATGAAATAAACATACAAGTCATTGTAAATAAATAGATCATAAAAGTAGGTCCATGTATATATATCACTACATATAAAAATGTTTTTCTCAAATACATAAAGTTTGTGTTCAAAAGACAAAATTTGGGATCCAATCCCATGCAAACATTTGGCTCACAAGCCTACATATCGTGTACATGCCGCAAAAATTAAAATACTACTATCTAAAAAGACCTAGGAGATCTATCACGATCCTCCTCAGATTCCTCGTGCCGCTGGTGGCAGCAGACTATGGCTCTAGCCACCCTACGGAGGAGAAGACCAATACATCTAGGCACACCTACGGTATGCCGCTGAAGATGCAGGGGAATGTCATCCATCCTCATTGCTGGAACCCCGTGGGTCAAACCTTGTAGGTTCTGCTCTATGTCTTGAACCCCTCCCGCTTCTTCTTCCTCTTCTTCTTCCCCCTCCGAAGCAACTTGATGCTCGTTACCATCTCGACGTAACGGCGAATAGCCTGTAGGTCTCTGTGGTCCACGATCTGCGACATGCAGATATACATATATTAAATCTTTTTCACACATTCTAAAAAACAATTAAAAGTTATATATTCAAAAAATTAAAAAATACATTAATGAAGGTCATACCTGTGTTATCCCAATCCTCATCCTCAGGAAGTGCCAAGTCTATATCCTCGCGGAAGTCCACCCCTGCATAGGGGTAGTCCTCGATCATCACGATTTGCTCCTCGGGCCATGAAAAGAAGTCCTCACCAAAAGCTAAACGTTGTGGCCCCCCGAGCCGTCCTGCATACTCACTCCATCAAGCCATCCGTGGCTCGGTGGGTGGACGGGCTGGCATGGTCAGCTGCTGACGCAACAATGGCACCCTCTCCAAGAAGAAGGTGACAAAAATGCTCACGTACCTGAATTGGTGGTTCTCTCCATTTCTACACTTAGTCACTTGATCCTTGAGATTGGATAACAACACTTCGCACCAGTTGAACAGTGTTGGTGCCATACAGTCCATGAAAAGATTCATTTGTGTACGGGATGCCTGATGAGGACTCATACTACCTGCTACATGTGTAATCGTAAACAGCACAGTTTTCAAAGGAAGTTCCACAACATCCTTAATGACCACTTTACCACTTTTCTTCTCGGAACACTGACGACAGTAGCAAGCAATCAAGGCATCAGTGCTCGCTTCCAAGGCCGTGAACCCTATCAAGTTCACTCGGACCCCTCTCTTTGAGAGACCCGTGAGAAAATAAATGTCCTTGAGCTCAATCTCAAGGGTATGCTCCCCAACTCGAAAGGCTTGAATCTCAGGGTCCCACATTTGTATAATGTGAGTAAGAAGTTTTGCTTGCTTGCGGATACCTTTGGTTTTGAAAATTTTCAATAACCCACATTCCTGCAGTGCAGTTAAAGTCTCGTGGTCATTTTCAGCCAATAAATCATCCTCTTCATGCTCCCTTTCTTTCCAACTGACCATTTTTCCCCAAACAAGTTGCAAACACCTGCAAAAAGCCACAAGAAGCATTAATCAGCAACTTGATAACCTGATCTAAGTCAAAAATTGAGAGAAAATCAATTTTTTCTTCCTTGAATTTCGCCACTACCAAACCTGGGAGAAACCTAACTGCACGATAGTCCACACTACCGTGCCTCTGTTTAACCCTACAGGGCAGTAGTGTCAGACAGTACTACGCTTCCTGATTAAGCGAGCGCGCGGTAGTCTCAAGGGCGAAAAGAGCCCATTAGGGATTGCCTAAAAAATGATTTTTACCTACTGAAATCAATTTTTTAACCTATGAAATGAAAGAGGAGCTTGAAATCTCTTACCTAGCGCAAACGGCTATTGAAACGGTGCTCTGGATCTCTAGATATGGACTCTTGAAGTTTTTTTTGCCCTCCAATGGATGAAATTTCCTCTTTGAGTAAATGAACAAGTGAAATGGTAACTTTCCATATTTACTCCTTGTTTATATAACTTTTACATTTAATTTTTACTCATTATTTTATCCTATTAGGTTAAAACTCATTTCACATTGCTAATATATGGTTCCATGAGCCTTTTTTGACAGGGCCTCCTTGAGATGTTCACACTGGCGTTTATTTATTCATTTTGACCTTCATTTTGAGCCTACTTTATCTTTTTCGTGCTTTGGATTAAAACTTGAAAAAGATTCCAAGTGCTTTTCACACCCGTGTCGTGCTTGTCAAACTCAAGAAAATGGTGTCGAGCTTAGTCGACTTTACTCGTGCTCGTTAAACGATGAGGAAAGTATTATTTTGGTTGTATTTTATTCTTTTTTTCGGAAAAGAATAATTAAAAATTACAAAAAAGACCATTGGAGTTCTCTTTAAGCTCTTTTCAGAATCCCTCATTTCGAAAAGATTGTCAAGTGATATTGTCTCTTTCACACTTGTAAAAGTATTTGAAAGGGCGTCTATTCAGTGATAAGTTACCATTTTTTTGGCCCGTCTAGACTATTTACGAGAAAGGTATACCTCAGTCAATTTTTGACTGGGAGAGTTCTCTCGAGAATTGTTTTACACTTTTTCGGGATCGAGGGACTAAATTTACGAAAAAGTACACTTTGGAGCCTTCTTTAAGTTTTTCAGGCTCTCTAAATGTGAAAAACTACCGATTTTTCCTTCCTTGGACTTGTTAAAATTTGACATCGAAGGACCCACCTTGGGACGAACCCCTCCTTTCTCAGGTTCGTAAAACATGTGAGATCAGACTCATCTATGAGATGAGTTATACCGAGCATCTGTTATCCTCTTCAAGCTCGTAAAACAACAAAGAGGTACTCGTCCATCATGTCGGGGGAAAATGGGAAACAAGTTGAGTTTATTTTGTTGGCAGCTTCTCAGTCGTCACCTTTGAACATGGCATACGTCTGTCCCTTGTCTATTTTTTGGTATCTATTCTTGTTGAGCTATGGTCATCATCCTGAGTCGTCTCTTTGGCCACGAGCCTACTTGTTCGGTGTCTATCCTCTGCTATCAATTATCCCTACTGCCAGATTCTGTTTCATGCCGTTATATGTTCAAAGGGTTTGCATTGTTCCAAGTCATCCATTGTGTCAAGACTTCCGCTGTGTCAGTGCATGTCCTATTGTTTCATCGTTCCATACTATCTCTCGTTCTGATTTCATGTCGATGATGTGGGAATCATCATGGCCCACCTTCGATGAGTCTATTCCTGTCAACGCCAAATCACTATCCATGAATTAGGATTAGAATTCAAACAATAGTACCTTGGTACCTGCATGCCTCAATGGCAGGTTTCCTCGTATTCAACAGTAGGTTTTCATCATTGACCTCTGCTTGAATGATCTTTCGAATGCTCGACATCAACTCCTTTATTCACATTTTGTTGAGATGTACTATAGATACCTTGGGGGTCATCGTCATCATTGGTGATTTCCCTCGCATTTGTTAACAGTTCACATCATTGACCAATAATCAAATGGTTTCTACCATGTTCGACTTCAACACCTTGTAATCATATGGCTAGATTCGTATCACTTGCGATCGGGTAGAAGACCCTGGACATTCTTTTGTATTCTGACTATGTCCAAGTTGCGATGGAAATCTCTCTTGTATTGTGTTATGTAGAATTTTGTCGTACGGATAAGCCAAAACTCTCTTAACTTTAAAGAAGACTTTAAACTAACTCTAAAGCAAGAAACAAGTCAAAACAAATGCTACCTTGAATCCCTAGATCTAACAAACATCTCAGGATTAAAATGCTAAAGAGAGTAGAAGGAATTTAACTGACCTTCTATCCGAACGCTTGTTTTTGGTATTTGCTCCAAGCTCCAAGCCTTCACAAGTGAACCTGTCAAAATGGAACCAAGATACAAGAACATACTATTCTCTAGCAACCTGAAACATGAGTTAGGATCTAAATCTATGAAAGATACAAATCATATCATTAAAACAAGATCAACAAAAATGATTTGGGAAAACAAGACAAGTTATTCCATTACAACTTGAAGAATACTTACAAAAGGTGCTTGATGCCCAAGCCAATCCTTCAACTCCAAGTGTCTTCTCCTCTAGCTATCTCCACAATGCTGCAAGACCATAAGTTTGGTACTCTCAAGAGTCCTCCCCTTTTCCAATGGCATACCTCTCTTTTATAGTGAATGGTGAGGTTAACCAACAAGAGAGATGGGTGGATCTAAGGAGAGATAAGTGGATCAGGGTTTCTAATCGAAGGAGATGAGTTGAGATCGAATCAAGGACCCCAATCTTCCATTATCTTCGAAAATCCAAAATCCCACAAGCCAAGGGAAAAAAGCTATTAAAAGAGTACCGCGTTTTGCAAAGACTGCAGAACGCGGCACTGCCGCGCTTTGGGGAAAAAACAGAACACGGTAGTGTCTAGTACTGCTTGTTGGAAAACTAGCAAGGCGCGGTAGTGTGTGTAAATAAAGCCTAAGGTGGGTCAAAACTTGCCAGGGTGGATTCACCTTCAAGGTTGACTCATCATCTGTCTCTTCTGGATGGTTTAAAATAGTAGGAAAAGTGTCGTCAACTTGTTTTGTGATGGGGACGCGACACTGTGAAACATAGAGGTATAACAGATGCCCCCTAAAGTGTGAGGTCAGAAGGGACTGATGGCTGAAAGACTTTACGAATATAATGTGCGGAGATAGCATCGAGGAGAGCGACACTGAGCTGAAAATAGAAACAAAGTGTTAGATATACCACCGAGGCGGGCATTCCCATGCTCGGAAACAGATGACTCAAAGCATGGCTGCCGACCAATACATTGCAGATCCATGAGTACTGAAATAATGTAAACTGTGGACAGATCATGGCTACTATGAACAATCGTAGATCCATGAGACAATAATGACATAGCCACAACCAATACAATAAGTGGATCTGTGTGACAATACAAGAGACATCTCCATCGCAGCCTGGACGCAGTCAAAATGTAGAGGTGCGTCCAGGGTATTCTACCCGATCGCAAAAAGATACGAATCTAACCATGTGATTACAAGGTGTTGAAGTCGAACATGGTAGAAACCATTTGATTACCGGTTAATGATGTGAACCGTTAACAAATGCGAGGGAAATCACCAATGATGACAATGATTCCCAAGGTATCAATAGTACATCTCAACGAAATGCGAATGAATGAGTTGATGTCGAGCATCCGAGAGATTGCTTGATCAGAGGTCAATGACGTGAACCTGCTGTCAAGCACGAGGAAACCTGCCATTGAGGCATGCAGGTACCAAGGTACTAATGGTTGATCTCTAAGTCTAATTCCCGGATAGTGATTTGGTGTCGACAGGAATAGACTCGTCGAAGGTGGGCCATGATGATTCCCACATCATCGACACGAAATCGGCACACATGATAGGATGATGAAGCAATGGAGTATGTACTGACACAGCGGAGGCTTGACACAATGAATGACTCGAAACAATGCAACCCTTTGAACATGTAACAGCATGTAACAGGACTTGGCAGCAGGGATTATTGATAAATAGAGGATAGACACCGGATGAGTGGACTCGTGGCCAAGGAGGCAACCCATGATGATGACTATAACTCAATGAAAGACGGATACCCAAATATAGACAAGAGACGGACACATGCCATGTTCAAAGGTAACGACTGACAAGCTGCCATAGATAAACTTGACTTATTCCCCCATATTTCCCCGACATGATGGACGAGTACCTCTTTCTTGTTTTGCGAGCTTGAAGAGGATAACAGATGCTCGGTGTAGCTCATCTTGTGGATGAGTCCAATCTCACATGTTTTACGAACCTGAGAAAGGAGGGGTTCATCCCAAAGTGGGTCCTTCGATGTTAATATTTTAACGAGCCCAAGGAAGGAAAACTCGGTAGTTTTTCATATTTAGAGAGCCTAAAAAACTTAAAGGAAGCTCCATAATGTACTTTTTCGTAATATTTAGTCTCTCGATCCCGAAAAAGTATAAAACAATTCCCGAGAGAACTCTCCCAGCCGAGATTGACTGAGGTATACCTTTCTCGTAAATAGTCTAGACGGGCCGAAAAAGGGGTAACCTATCACCGAATAGACGACCTTTCAAATACTTTTACAAGTGTGAAAGAGTCAAGATCACTTGGCAATCTTTTCAATTTTAAGGAGTCTGAAAAGAGCTTAACTATGGACTCCTATGGTCTTTTTCGTAAATTTTAAATTATTCTGGTCCGAAAAAAGAATAAAATACAACCAGGATAATACTTTCCTCATCGTTTAACGAGCATGAGTAAAGCTGACCGTACTCGACACCGTTTACTTGATTTTGACAAGCACGACACAGGTGTGAAAGCGCTTGGAATCTTTTTCAAGTTTTAAATCCAGAGCACGAAAAAGATAAAGTGGGCTCAAAATGAAGGTCAAATTACGAATAAACACCGGTGTGAATGCATCTCATTCCTACCGCGGATCCTATCAATAAATGCTCAAAAACTGGACATTAGCAATGTGAACAAGGGTTTATTTCAATTATTTGAAATAGTAATTAATTAATTAATTAAAAAATGTGAAGAAATGCTATATAAAGAATGGTAAAAATAGAAATTACTATTCATTTGTGTTTTTTACCCAAAGGAGACATTTTCACCCATTTTGGAGCAAAATTTCAAGGATCCATACCGGGAGTTCTGGGACACCATTTCGACCGCCGTCTGCGCCAGGTAAGAGTGCTTGAGCCCCTCTTTCATTTCATGTAAGAAATTTTTGTTTTCACCAGGAAAAAATTAATTTTTTGGCAAGCCATTTTGGGCAAGAATCACCCTCCACACTCCCGCGTGGCGGCCCCATCGAAAGGCGCAGTACTGTTGAACAGTACCGCGCTGTATCCTCAAGATGAGGCGCGGTACTGTGGACTGCCGCGTGGTAGGGTGTCCTCCAGGCGCGGCACGGGCGAATTTCAAGTTCAAAAAATCAAATTTTCTCCACTTTTTTGCTTGAAGTAAGTTGTTAAATAGTTATTAATTGTTTTTTTTGCCCTTTTGCAGGGATTTGCAACTTATTTGGAGCAAAATGGTAAGCTGGAAAGAGAGAGAGCACGAAGCGGATGATTTTGCAGCCGAAAATGACTTACCAACCGTGACCGCATTGCGAGAATGTGGTTTGCTAAAGTTTTTCAAGACCAAAGGGATCCGCCAGCAACCTAAGCTCCTTACTCACCTTATCCAATTGTGGGACCCCGACATTCAAGCTTTCCGAGTGGGAGAGCATGTGCTTGAAATCCAACTTGAGGATATTTATTTCCTCACGGGCCTCTCGAAAAGAGGGGCCCAGCCGAACTTTACCGGGTACACTGCTTCAGAATCAAGCACAGATGACTTGATTGCTTGATATTGCCAGGCAGGTTCGAGTAAGAAAAGTGGGAAAGTGGCCATAAAGGAGGTCATAAATCTTCCTGTAAAAACTGTGCTATTCACTATCACGCGTGCAGCGGGAAGCGTGAGTCCACATCAGGCATCCCGCACGCAGGTGAATCTCGCAGCAAAGTGCATGGGAGGAACAGTTTTCAACTGGTCTGATGCAGTGTTGTCCAATCTGAAGGAACAGGTGCACAAGTGTAGGACTGGGAAAAATACCCAGTTTGGCTATGGGAGCATCCTGGTCACTTTCTTTTTGGCGAGGGTGCCACTACTACGTCCACAGATATCTATTCCCCCTCGTCCACCTACTGAGCCATGGATGGCTCGATGGAGTGACTATGCTGGACGCCTCAGGGGACCTCAGCGGCTAGCCTTTGGAGAAGACTTCTTCTCTTGGCTAGAGGAGCAGATCGTCATGATTGACGACTATCCCTATTCGGGGGTAGATTTCCGTGAGGATATCGACTTGGCTTTGCCGGAGGATGATGACTGGGACAACTCTAGTATGACCTTCATGGATATGTATTTTGTTTTTCTTTTTGAGTATTTAATTTTTATTGATTTTTTAGAATGTGTAAAAGACGCCTAATATATATTCGCATGCATGTTGCAGACCGTGGACCACAGAGGCCAGCTGGATACTCTCCACTACGTCGTGGCGGTGTGGATCGTCAAGCTGCTCCTGACGAAGAGGAAGATGAAGACGAGGCAGGAGGTGTCCGGGACATTGAGAGGAACCTGCAGGGATTGACCCATGGTATTCCTGCTATGCGGATGGATGACGTCCCTTACCACCTCCAGCGGCATACTGTGGGTGTTCCTGGTCGTATCAGTCGACTTCTTCGCAGGGTGGCTCGAGCTGTGGTGTGTTACCACCAGCAGCGGGAGGAGTCCGATGAGGGACATGATAGGTCTCCTAGGTCTCCATAGATGGTCTTTTGATCTTTTTGCGGCATGTATGCGATATGTAGGCTTTGAGGGCCAATTTTTTGTATATGGGATTTGATCCCCAATTTTGTCTTTGACACAGACTTTATGTATTTTTGAAAAAACACTCTTATATACAGTGATATGGACCTATTTATGATCTAAATATTTACAATGACTTGTGCATTTTATTTTTTATGATGTTTTTATGTATGGGAAAGATGCCAATCCAAAATGTAATTAGCCAATGAATCGGCAATACAATTAAATTCTCTCGGTATGTGTTGATATGAAATAAAATCAAATGACCGTTCCAAGAGGCGTACTCTTCGAAATAAACGAAGTAATGTAGGATCGCGAACTGTGTAAACACAGTTTAGATGAGAAACCACGAGTTGGGAGTCTAAAAAGACCGATAAGGAGTCAATCCCAAGTGAAGCAACCTCTGTCAAGAGACCAATGACTGCATGGTACTCCGCGATATTGTTGGTTGCAGGACCTAAACAATTGGCTCCTGAAGAAATCAACTCGCCAGTGGGGGAATAAATCACCCATGCTGCGGAAGCGAGATTCCGGGTATGTCGGCTTGCACCGTCGGCGAACCCAAAGTAGGCTGACATCTGCGCATAAAGTCACGAGTCAACGTAAGAGTAGATACATAAGGTCCACGCGCACACTAAAAAGAAAGCAAAAAGAAAACTAAGTACATTATGTACAACAAGTAACCCGCGTAGGGTAACCTCACGCGTAGAAACGCTTGAGGTATAGCCCGTTGCGGGGCCGTGCCAATGGCG
This sequence comes from Larix kaempferi, assembly GCA_027924585.1. Lineage (NCBI taxonomy): Eukaryota > Viridiplantae > Streptophyta > Pinopsida > Pinales > Pinaceae > Larix > Larix kaempferi. The sequence continues at coordinate 327,676 of BSBM01001575.1, forward strand.
TACCATCACAATCAACTAGTTCATAGGCTCCTTTTTCTAAGACACGTTTTACAATGAAGGGGCCGTACCACATAGATTCAAGTTTACCTTTTCCAAGTTTATCATGCATCTGATCATATGTAAGTACGAGGTCGCCCTCATTGAAGATCCGAGGTTGAACGGATTTGTCGTATTGAGCTTTGACGCATTTCTTGTGAGCTTCATTAGCCAAAGCGGCGTCGCGGCGGGTTTCATCTAGCTTAGCTAGGTATAGAAACCGTTCTTCTTCGGAAGTAGTGTGTGGAAGTAGCTCTATGGCTATCTTGAGTGATGGAATTTCACATTCAATCGGGAGAATGGCTTCTAGGCCGTACACCAGTTGAAATGGTGTAAACCCAGTAGCACTTTTCACTGAGGTTCGGTATGCCCACAGTGTTGAGAACAGAGCCGAGTGCCAATTGGATTTTTGGGTACCCACAATGCGCTGAATCATTCGTTTCAGGACTTTATTAATGGCTTCAACTTGGCCATTAGCTTGTGGGTAATACGGGGTTGAGTTTTCGTGGCGAAAACCCAGTTTGGCACTTAGTTCTTCGATCATATGGTTCCTAAAATGGGAACCATGATCGGTCACAATAGACTGTGGGACACCGAATCTAGCTATGATATGATTGAATATGAACTGCGCTGCTGTTTTGCCGTCTTCAACATATGTAGGCATCGCTTCAGCCCATTTTGTAAAATAGTCCACAGCTACTATGACATAGCTATGCCCCCCGGCTGAAGTGGGCTTACAGTGCATAAAATTGATGCCCCATTTGGAAAAGGGGCCGATGGCAATGACAGGATGGAGTGGAGCAGGATGCGAGCGTGCTTTGCTATGAAAGAATTGACATGGCGGACACTTCTTGACTGTTTCAATGCAGTCTTTGAAAATTGAGGGCCAGAAGTATCCTGCTTGCAGTATTTTCTGGGCCGTAGCCATCCCAGAGAGATGAACACCACATGCTCCAACGTGGCAGTCATTGAGAATGCGTTCCGCCTCATCTAAGGTCAAACAGCATCAAAGGACGGTGTCGACACCACGTCGATACAGAGTATCGTTCACTATAAGGTAGTATTTTGCGTGATGTCTGATGCGTCGTCGTTCGTCGCGGGTGAGATCGGGACGGAAGCGTTGGGTTTGGAGATATAAGAGAATATCCCCATACCACGGATCAGACGTGCTAATGAGGAACAATGATTCATCGGGAAGAGAATCAATGGGCTCGGATTGCTCAGTAGCACGGGGCAGGTTACAAATTAACTCAGCAAAGACCAGAGATTTCTTAGACTTGGCTTTGACAAATTCCAAGTCAAACTCTTGGAGGATGACAATCCAACGGGAGTACTTGCCCCCAAGCACTTGTCATGTGAGGATATAGTACATTGGATTGAAATCGGCGATGACGGTGGTCCTGCGGAGTAAGATGTAATGACAAAATCTCTGGACAGCAAATACTGTTGCCAGAGCCAGCTTTTCAACATGTGAGTAGCGAGTTTCAGAGTCAAGAAGACTCTTGCTGAGATAGTACACCACATGCTCTATGCCGTTGTAGTCTTCCTGGACTAACACCATACCAATGGTGGAAATCGAGGCTGCGAGATAAAGGATATAGTCCTGTGTGTAATTGGGGGGTTGAATCACAGGATCTTTGGTTAAGGCTGCCTTTAAATTGTCAAAGGAGCGTTGGGCTTCGTCATCCCATATGAAGGGAACATTCTTCTTGAGAAGCCGCATGTAGCCTTTTGTTATCTCGGACAGATTGCAGATAAAACGGCGTAGAAAGTTTGCATGCCCTTGCAAACATTGAAGTTCTAGAATATTGGTAGGTGAAGGCAGGGCTATGATAGCTGCTACCTTTGCGGGATCTAGACGTATCTCGTCTTTGGAGACTATGAAGCCCAACAGCTTTCCGGCTTCTACATAGAAGATGCACTTATGCGGGTTCAAACATATATTGTAGCACCGGCACCTTTCGAAAATGGCACTCAAGTGATCTGGATGTTCTTCCCGAGTTCGAGAGTGAGCGGGAAGGTCATCAAGATATGGCTCTACGATATGTTTGATGTCATGGAATGCGTAGGACATCGCCCGTTGGAAAGTTGCCCCGGCATTTTTGAGGCCAAACGGTAACTTTCGATATGCAAAGATCCCCCAAGGGCAGATAAAGGCCGTTTTGTGCTGGTCGGCTGGGAGGATATCGATCTGATTGTAGCCAGAGAAGCCATCCACAAATGAAAAGATAACGCTTCCGGCACGGTTATCGATGATCTGGTCTATAAATGGAGTTGGGTAGTTGTCCTTGGGACAAGCTTTGTTCAAATCACGGTAATCAACACAGACTCTAATCGTTCCCTGTTTCTTGGCTACGGGAACAATGTTGGATACCCATTCTGTCAATGGGACAGGATAGATAAAACTAGCGCGCAAACGTTTTTCAACTTCTGCTTTAATGGCGGCTTCCTTACGAGGATGAACGGGTCGAAGCTTTTGCCGAACAGGTCGGGCGCCAGGGAAAGTTGGAATTTCGTGGACCACAATCGACGGGTCAATCCCTGGCATCTCTTCATAACTCCAAGCAAAAACATCGCGGAAAGTTTTAAAGTAGGAATTATAGAACTCCGTTTCAAGAAGAGTACATGTTTTTCCAATGTGTACATTTTCCACGATACCAGGTTTCACTGAAATATCGATGGGAGTGGTTGCCATAAGATTGGCCAAGTTGCCTTCAGAAAATACTTCGTCGAGGGAAGTGGGGAACTTGGTTTGAACCATCCCAAGTGAAGCACTGGATTTGGTGTCAGGCTCAAGTGACTGAATGGTGGGGAATGAAGATCGATGATGAAAATCTCCCCATGGTGGCTCATCACCGCACATAACCTCTATGATTGATTCGTCAGTGGGAAAAATCAAGTTGAGAGGATCAAACAATGGTGGGTGTGTATGAGTTTCAGTCGAGAGATGTGCCACTGTGTGATCAGTAAAACAGTCGACCCAATCTGTGGCTGATTGGATCGCGTCATATGCTGCAAGGTTTCTGTTCAAAGGCATGGAATTGCCATAGCCTTGGATCTGAGTAGGACTCAGAATCACCCATGAATCATCGGAAGGGGTGACATGCGACGAAATCATGTTGACTGGTTGAAGATGGGTTCCCAGCTCTGGAAAAACTCCAATGAGGGATGAATCCTTCATAAGACCAACACCTATGTCTTGGAACCGGTACCGAGGTTGATCCAATAACGGGACGGTATTGGTGGAGTTCGGATAAGAGTCTGGGATACAGTAATCCAGTTGATCAATAGTGACAATTTTCCCTTCATGAGGAAATTGTACAATCCGGAAGACTGTAGATGCTATGGAGGTCATGGCATAGAACCAGTTCCGACCAAGTAGGAGATTGTAATCCAAAGGTGCATCTACGACTTCGATGTGTATGGATATTGTTTTACCCCCCAGTTCAACACCGATTGAGGGAATGAGTCCGTATGGTTGAAAACCATGTCCATAAAACGCCCTAAGAGTAGTGGGAGAAGTTGTGACCTCGGGTGAGCCTAAGGCTCTCCAGCAGTTCAAAGACATAATCGACGTGGAAGCACCCTCATCTAACACAGTGCGGTGGATAACATTTCCACGGATTTTCGTATGCACCTGGAAGGCTAACTGGTGATAAAGCCTAGGTTTAGCGTGTTCCAAGTTAAACATGATGGAGTTTGAAGTATCTGGGTCCAGTGCCCCCAGTGCTGAAAGTAGGGTTCTACGCTACGTGGGGCAGTGTTGAAGAACCTCGAGAGTCAACATAGCGCAAGGTGCTTGGGCCAAATCCTCAACAATGTTGTAGTTTTGGGCAGCTCGTGCATTCGGATTGAATGTTTCCTTTCGTATGGTGCCCTTGGGTGGGCGTAGCACTGTATCCATAAGTGGTCTCTCGATATGGAGATGACCGTTAGGGGGGGGAATAGGAATCGGATCTTCAACAGGAGATTTTCCTTTGGCTATCTCCGATTGTTTGTTTGAACTTGGAGGATTATCATACGTCTTTGAACGAGTGGTGATATTAATCTCCTCATTACTTGTCATTAGGATTTCGCGGTTTGTGGACGTCTCTCCACGGGAAGGATTGGTCGGGTTGCCCCCTCGTGGGGATTCTTGGGCAACCATTTGCTGTTGTTGTTGGGGGAAAGGGTCAGTTAGCACTGCCGGTCGAGAGGATCCTTTAACGAACTTATGGACCTCGTCCTTGTAGGGACAGTCACGCGTATAATGATCATCTTGACAAATCAAGCAGGGAAACTTAGCTTTCCGACGTGGTTTCTGGTCATTCTGGGTAGGTTGTGGCTTGGGGTTCTCCTGCTGGTTCTTCTTGGGTTTACCACGATTGTTTTTCTTCTTTCCTCCGGATGGTTGTGATGTAGATTGGACTGTATTCACTTCGGAGGGGACAGCAGGAGAGGTGGAAGCTTTTGAAGCGGCCTGGGTAAAAGCGGGGGAAGCAGAATCTTGTTGCCCCGTCGAGTTGGGAGAAGGCTGAGCCTTGACTGAACCAACGATGCCATCGATGGGTGGTTCAGTGGTAGGCTTTGTAGGATCGGTGTGAATGCGGGGGGCATGTGGAAGAAGTTAATGTAAAGTACCGGATTGAGTATATACCAAATCCATGTATTGTGCTGCCGAGATGGCTTGTTCTTCTGTAACCGGTCCGCGCATAGCAATATCTATGGCTATGGGAGGCAAAAAGGATTTTGTAAACCAATTAGCAAGTAGCTGATCCGGAATAGGTGCCTTTATTAGCCTACGGCGTCTTCGCCACTCGTGGATGTGATCCGAAATATGTGTAGAAGTGGTTTGACGTAGTGAAGTTAGCAGTTCTGTTCCAGTCTCATACCGGATGGGAAGCTGGAAATGTGTCAGAAACTGCATAGACAAAGTGTTGAAATCACGAAAAGAGTGTTGTGGCAGCTCGATATACCATTTTGCTGCCGTTCCGGTGAGCGTGCATTGGAAGAGCCGAAGTCGGATGGAATCATCCATCAAGGAGTTGGATGAACACCAAAGATGGAAGGTCATCACGTGGTTCTTGGGGTCTTCCCCGGGTTTGGCATCGAACTTAGGAATGTCTGATGGTAGTTTGGCTGGGATAGGTGGCCAGTGAGGTTCGTGCCATATAGGATCGTTGATAAGCCTCGAAAAATCAGGTAGATCAAGTGTGGCCAAAAAGGGGAGTTGACGGTTGGTCTGCAGGAATGAGTAATAACCATGTGGTGCCGAGAACCCTGGGGGGCCCTGCATAGCATACTGCTGTGTGTTATACCCATATGAGTTTCCCGTGGGATACTGCTGGAAATTCTGTGGATGGTAAGCCATCTGGTTAACTGGTTGATTGTAAACAATCGGTTGGTGAGTGTTCTGCTGAGTGGGTATAGTACCCTGAGGCTGTTGATACCCAGGAATGGTTGTTGTTCCTTGTTGGGGAAAAGTTCCTTGGAATTGTTGTGTTCCAGGGATGTTGCCACTATACTGTGCAAGTGGAGGATTTCCCATAGTAGGGTTGGGGGGTGGCTGCGACGGTGGTGTCCATGGAAGGCTCATTCCTGTTTGAGGAGCGAGTGGAAATTGAAGTGATGGGTTCCATGGAGCTGTAGCAGCTGAAGGGTAAGGGAATCCAGAATTCAGGTTGGGGGAAATCTGAGATTTCCCCCCAGCTTGGTTCCAGTTTCCAAAAAGTGAGTACCCCCCACTCTGTGGGATTTGATGATCCCAAGAAGGAAGTATGCCTGGCATGGGTTGTTGGGAATAAGGCCCGGTTGGAATACCAGAATAAAGTTGCCCACTGCCAGGTGGATCGTGCATACCGAACTGAGTAGACGTTGTTGGTTGGGAAGCTTGTTGGATCGAGCCAATAGGTTGTTCGCCAACAGTTAGGTTGGATGGCCCTATATGAGGAGGCTATTGACTGGGAAGTAGGTTCCCAGCGAAAGGTTGTCCTCCAACTGGTTGGGTTGATGGCCCACCAGTTGGAGGTTGTTGACTCGGAACAGGGTTCCCAACAAAAGATTGTCCACCAACTGGTTGGGTTGATGGCCCACCAGGGGGGATTTGGTAGATAGGGTTGGGGACCACTGTAGTCGGTTGTCCACCTCCTGAGATAGTGTAAATGGTGGCTGAGGGTGATCCTCCGGTCCAACCAGAAGGTGCAGCAGTGTGACTAAGCGTTCTTCCGCCGTTGGTCAAATATGATAACGTGGATTGGCAAACGGCACCAAAAGTACCTATTTGCGGAGGGGGTCGTCCATATCGAACAGGTGAGGACGGGGAAAAAATTGGGTTATCCCTCATAGAATGTGCACCAAATATAGGTGATGACAACAAATGTGGGGAATTTAGCCCAGGGGTATTAGCGTCGTCCATGACATGTTCAATGGTAGGAGGACCCTCGAAAACTGGGTCCGAGTTCATGTCCTGGAAAAGGTTTTGGGGATCCGGCAGGAAACTAGGTATGGTAACATCTGAAGGTCCTGCGCCGTCTGCAAAGGAGTGTCGAAACTCTGTGCTAGATGGGATGTTGGGATCCCTATAGTCCGAAGGACGAGTGTCAGGGGGATATCGAGAGGCTGACGAGAGCATGTGCTCTGTGCTGCGTCTAAACCGTGCCGATGCTAACGGAGAGTTCGCTAGGCTAACCATACTAGACTGGATGGAAGCCATGATTTCATGTCCCGGAGGGAGGTTGGGTAGAACTGTAGTACGAGGTACGTTGCTAGAAGAACTGGTCTCCTGAGGATGAACACTGGGTGACGTAGTGATAACAGGCGGAAGATCCGCCTGGGAAGTGATGAAACCATAATCAAGTTCAAAGGGTGTGTCAGGTAGACGAGTATCTTTAATGATTTCAACGTATCCGCCTGGGACTGAAATTAAGCCAGGTATATCCTGGTCAGACCCTTCTGTGGTGCCAATAGATCCGTCTATATCATCGTGAAAAGTATCTGATGGACGGGAAGTGTTGGAATCCGGAAGAAGGATGACCTCTGGTCTAGCACTCTGTGTTGTACTAGGTTCAGTTGTGGTAACTGTATCCACTGTAATGGATAAATCTGGAGTGACAGTGGGTGAGGTGACAGTGGAAGTCTCAGACATGTTAGTGGTTGCAGAAGCTGCAATAGATCCTGAGACTGTGCTGTGTGTGGCAGTTACGGGCGTAACTGAAGATGTTGTACGCATCGGTGGTGGAATGTTGCCTCGACCAGCACCGCGGCCAGGAGGGGCAGGAATGCGTGATGCAGGCGGACCAGTAGTCCGTGGCGGTGGTGGTGGTGGAGGGCTTTGGCCCTGTTGTCTTCGTGATCTTCGTGGTATATCTGACATGATGACAGGAAAATGAAAATCGGGGGCAGTATCGTGAACAAAGAACTCAAAAACTCTAATGCAGCCGAGTGTGCAGAAGAGGAGCTAAAAAAAGCAAGGCTCTCAGGCCAAAAAAGCAAGCTCTAAAATCTATACTGAGACCGGTGTCTCAATAAGCGAGCTGATCAACAAAAATGGCCAGAATTCCAACAAGCAGTCCCTATAAATAAAAAATGACCCTCTACAAAGATGAGATAGCAAGCAAACTCCTAACTAAGAGCTGGAGACCTCAACAAGCTGTATCCTTCGCAAGGTGATGAAATCCAAGTCGAACAATACAACATGAGAGACCAATATAAGAAGGATATCCCTCTACCGAAAGGGATCCTGGGTAAAAGAGCCCTAGTAGAATAGATACTAAGCCACCTCGTTCATGACACGTCGGAAAAGGTTTTGGGCACTTCAGCCTTCCGAAGAAGACAGCGATCGATGTTGCCTTAGGGCTAAGTGGAGTGCGGTATTCCACAGAGTCCGTCCGGTTCTCAATCTCGCAGCCGTTTAACCCCTGAAAGTTGGAAACAGTCAGGAGGCCCCTCCACAAACTAGTTGTGACCGTGTCAATAAGTACTAGAGGATTTTAGTTCCCTAAAGACAACGACTATGTCTCAGATGAAAATGACAAGGGGGAATTATTTTGATGCCTATCCCCGGTGTCCTACCTAACTACCAAATTCTTTTAATTTCCTCAAGTGAGGTTAAAGTTGGTTTAATTAGGGTGATTAATTTTAGTGGCTGTCTTACTCAATCGGGTAGTGGACGTGAAACTTGATGGTGTTATGACGACTCAAACCATGCAAATGAGAATGAATCACAAATAAGCCTTTGTCTTCGATGAAATCTAGCTAAGGTAAAGATAGAGGTTCTTCGATCAAATATGCATGAAAATTTTCACAAGCAATCAAAGTAAAAGATTTTTCTTTTCTTTTCGATTTATAAACAAAGCCAAAACTGAAGTAAACACTCTTTTCAATGCACTGATTTTACAATCTACAATGCTTCTATGATGAGAATTTCTATGGCAAAATCAATGGTTCATTTCCCTATGCAAAATACCACTAGACTTTTTCAATTTAAACAAAAAAATTGCTCTCAACCAATGATCTTTTTAATTTACTGAAAATGATAATGACAATATGACTGTAAAAACTACAGTATTAAGTAACAGAGGACAGTGGTGTTGAGTTGGTTGTGGGGAAAAAAATCAAGTCAATGCAATCAGATTGAAAAATGACCAATATGTCAAAAGTGCCACTTAATTCAATCAATCAATCAAGCTCACAAACTAGGTAATAAGCACACCATACAGACTGGAAAGTAACCAGGATGCTAACAGGCAACAGTAAAGACTATCTAAGGCAGAGAGAAACTCAGGAAACCAAGCAAAAATAAAAAAATAAAATAAAAAAAATTTAAACACTTGCAGACACTACCGCGGGTGATAGTCCGGCTGAAGCGCGGCACTGTGACAGTACCGCTCTGGTACTAAGTCAGAGGGCGTGGTACTACCGCGCTGGAATCAGTTATGAGGGCGCGATACTGTGGCAAGGGAAGGAAAAAGCGCAACTTGAGAAGAAAAAGTAAGATTTTCAGGGTTGTTGCTAACCCAGGGGACTCAGTAATTAAACAGGGAGATAAGTACTGCGAGGAGAGGTGAATAAGGGTCAAAAAGGACCAAGATTCAAACTGGTTTGAAGTGCAATAAAAACTCACAATTCAAAGATAAATGACTGTGAATTAAATCAATCAAGTAGTAATCAAAACCAGCGGAGTCGCCATTCTTGTTATGTAGAATTTTGTCCTACGGATAAGCCAAAACTCTCTTAACTTTAAAGCAGACTTTAAACTAACTCTAAAGCAAGAAACAAGTCAAAACAAATGCTACCTTGAATCCCTAGATCTAACAAACATCTCAGGATTAAAATGCTAAAGAGAGTAGAAGGAATTTAACTGACCTTCTATCCGAACGCTTGTTTTTGGTATTTTCTCCAAGCTCCAAGCCTTCACAAGTGAACCTGTCAAAATGGAACCAAGATACAAGAACATACTATTCTCTAGCAACCTGAAACATGAGTTAGGATCTAAATCTATGAAAGATACAAATCATATCATTAAAACAAGATCAACACAAATGATTTGGGAAAACAAGACAAGTTATTCCATTACAACTTGAAGAATACTTACAAAAGGTGCTTGATGCCCAAGCCAATCCTTCAACTCCAAGTGTCTTCTCCTCTATCTATCTCCACAATGCTGCAAGACCATAAGTTTGGTACTCTCAAGAGTCCTCCCCTTTTCCAATGGCATACCTCTCTTTTATAGTGAATGGTGAGGTTAACCAACAAGAGAGATGGGTGGATCTAAGGAGAGATAAGTGGACCAGGGTTTCTAATCGAAGGAGATGAGTTGAGATCGAATCAAGGACCCCAATATTCCATTATCTTCGAAAATCCAAAATCCCACAAGCCAAGGGAAAAAAGCTATTAAAAGAGTACCGCGTTTTGCAAAGACTGCAGAACGCGGCACTGCCGCGCTTTGGGGAAAAAACAGAACGCGGTAGTGTCTAGTACCGCGTGTTGGAAAACTAGCAAGGCGCGGTAGTGTGTGTAAATAAAGCCTAAGGTGGGTCAAAACTTGCCAGGGTGGATTCACCTTCAAGGTTGACTCATCATCTGTCTCTTCTGGATGGTTTAAAATAGTAGGAAAAGTGTCGTCAACTTGTTTTGTGATGGGGACGCGACACTGTGAAACATAGAGGTATAACAATTGTCACACAGATCCACTTATGTATTGATCATGGCTGTGTCGTTACTATTTCATGGATCTACGCTTGTTCATAGTAGCCATGATTTGTCTACAGTCTATATCATCTCAGTTCTCATGGATCTGCAATGTATTGGTCGGCAGCCATGCTTTGAGTCAATTAGTTTTTAGCCTGGGGATGCCCGCCTCAGTGGTATATCTGACATTTTGTTTCTGTTTCAGCTCCTCATTGCTCTCCCCGATGCTATCTCTGCACAATATTTGTAAATTCTTTCGGCCATCAGTCTCTTATGACCTCACACTTTAGGGGGCATTTGTTATACCTCTATATTTCACAATGTCGCATCTTCACAGTAAAAACATTTCACGACACTTCCCCTACTCCTTAAAACACCCAAAAGGGAAAAGTAATGAATGACCCATAAAGACAAATCCTTCATGTCACCTGACAAACCCAACTGAGACCTATTTATCATCACTACCACTCCTTGCTCAGGCTTAGGGGCACGGTAGTTCATACTACCGTGTTATGCTTCTTTCCTTAAGCGTGGTACTACTTCCCTATGCTCAAGTGTAGGGGCACAATAGTCTCTTTTTATCCTTTTTGCCATGACTTGTGTGATCTTGATCTTCGAGATATTTTTAAGGATTGACACCTCAGTTTCGATCCTTACACACCTTCTCATATTAGTGGGTCTGATCCACTAAACACTTCCAAGATCCATTCTTCTCTCTTGTTGGTTAATCTTCCTACACACTATCAGAGAGAGGCCTTCCATGAGCAAAGGGGAGGACTCTTTGAGATATCAAACCTATGGTCTTAGATCTTTGTGGAGATAGCTAGAGGAGAAAGCGCTTGGAGATGAGAGTTGGATTGAACATCAAGCAACCGTTGTAAGTAACTTCAAGTTTGCAGATAAAATATAACTTGTCTTGTTTCCCAAATTGTGTGTGTTGATGTTGTTTCAATTACATGATTTGTTTCTATTATAGATTTGGATTCTGACATATATTTCAAGTTGTTAGAAAGGTTGTATGTGCTTGTACTTTGATTCATCCCAACAGGTTCATTCGCGAGGACTTGAGGATTGGAACAATAACTAGGACGAGCGATTAAATCAAAGGTCAGTTAAACCTCTTCCATTTCTTTCAGCAGCATAATCTTGAAGCATTTGTTTGAATCTAGGAATTCAAGATAGCATTTGTTATCTTTTTGTCTTAGTTTGAAGTCAGTTGAGTCTAATTTAAACTAAGAGAGTTTCTACCTATCCGTAGGGAGAAATATCTACAACAAACACATCCCTGTACGAGTCTCTCCTATAGAGGATGATTCTAACTTCATGGAAAGCTTTATTCTGTGACTGTGATGGGATCTTCTACTATGTCAATGGATAGAATATATGTGGTATCAATCCTACAATGAACCATTCATTATGATGCTAATCTGGGATATGGAAGGTCAGTTAATCCATAAATATATTGAATCTTTGTTCAAAGTCCCATACTATTTCATTCTATAACTACCTAATCTCTTTCAGCTCTGTAATACACTACAATTCAGTCTTCGGTTTCTGAAACTCTTTTAACACAGATTTCCTAATGCCTGCCAATGTCCTGGGTTGTCCCACAAGTGTAGTGGACTGATACTTCATATACCAGAGTAATGCGTGGTCTCTGCATGTTGTTGCTAGTTGTGCGATTTATGTATTATCATCCCTGACCTGCTTCACTATCCAAATTTCTTCATAGACAAATTAATGTTGTTCCAAATATTTTGTTGTTGTTCAATGGACAACATGCATTCTCAAAGTGGGGTCTACTCCTACCATTGTGTATTGCACAATGTTTGTTCTTGGTGTCGCTGACTAAGTCTGGGTCGTCATACTACTTCCACTAATATGACTACCTTTACTACTATCCTTACTTCTTGTATGAACTACAAGTGCTCGCAATAAGGTTTTGTTATATTTTGAGCATTAATTGAATATGATCTAGGATCTTATCTGAGAGAATAACAAGCACAACATATCAATCATAAGAGACAAGAACAAGAGACAATAAACACAGAGTTTCCTCAGGTAAAACCAAGAAGGTGAAAAACCCCACAACTTCCTCAAAGATAGAAAGAGCAATGATACAAAACCCAAGTACAAGAGATAGTCTCCTTAGCAACTTCTCCTCCTCCACTAGTGCGCATCACTCAATCAGAGAGATAGATGAGTAAGTGAATGATCAAATAGAGTGACACCCTCACTCTATTTATACACTGACTTGACTTTCCTAATAACATAACAAGGCCAACTTCTCTAGGAAATTCTAATAACCCATGGTAACCCAACTCAAAGCCGACCCCACACTCGATGGTCTAATAAACCATCTTGTATAAGTTACAAAACATGTGACACTTGTAAATACAAATGACGACACTTCCGTATAGATGAATAATAACATGTCTGTAGGGATACAATATATATATATGAAATACATTCCGAAGTTACATATACATCAACACTCCCTCTTAACTAGGAAGGTATTTCTCGACACAGGTCTTCTAGCACAAGTCTTCTTCTCTAGATCATCAAATTATGTTCATCGTATCATCGTCATCATCACTACTTCTATCTCAATCAATCTCCAATCTACTCATCATAGGAAGTTCTATAGAGCCAACCCTTTTTCATGCTGGTTGTAGGCCTAGCCTCCATGTAGGCCTTTGTTAGTTTTTCAGAATTTACTTCAATCTGATCTATGATTTTAACTGAGAGAACAACATGTATAGCATATCTACATCATATCAATCATAGACACAATAATGCAAGCACACAAGAGACACAGAGTTTCACCAGGGAAAACTAAGAAGGTGAAAAACCCGGCAACTTCCTTAGAGATAGATAGAGCCATCATACAAAACCCAAGCATAAGAGATATACTCCTAGAAGTAGCTTCCCCTCCTCCAATAGTGCGCCACTCTCCAATGAGTGTATCAGTGAGAAGTGAATGATCAAATAGAGTGCCTCCCACACTCTATTTATACACTAACTTGACTTGCCTAATAACCTTACTAGGTTGGCCTTAACTTAACCACATAACATAATGCTGACAGGGCCAATGTCACGTCCCCTCCCATTATACTAGTGCAATGGAGAGGATCGTGAGGTTAAACCGGGCATCCAGCCCCATAAACTCATTTCATGAGTTTCCACATACTCAATGGAGATATGAAGATGCATAAATCTTTTTAAAAAAAACACAGCGGAAGTAAGTCATGTGCAGAATTAACACACATCCAACGTTTTCATGATAGCCATTAAGTGTAGACATTACAGAAATAGCAAATGAAAATACTTATCTTTAAACCAAGTAATCCCAAGCAACCAGCTACGCTTCTGCAACGTTCCACCCAACCGTAGGCCAATGTGCTCCTTAATCTCTCAGCAACACTGCCACCCCCGAGCTGGGCACGATCTCCACAAGGAAAAAGGGGAAACGGCTCTCACATAGCCAAAGATATGCCAGAATCAGCCAAGCCAACTAGCAGGTGGGTTTCTCAAGCTGCTAAGAGGTGGGCAGAGGTGAGTTACTAGGCTAGTGGCTCAACCATGGAGCTATGGGTACACCATTGGGCTCATCAAGCCAAATCTGTCCTCTTCCACTCTTGAAGCTCCTGCTCACAGGTTCAAATCTAAAACGGGATGCACTGAACAACAAAACCACAATTACTGGGCATGAGGAAAACGGTTTCCACAGTGGGATGCATGAGATGGGGTTTCAACTCACTCAGAAAAACGTGGGAACACAAAAAAAACGAAATGGGAAGATGGGAAACAACCCTGGGAAGCCAATCCGTTTTTAGAAAAACGTCCCTGGACATTCGGGGGCAAAAACGACCTCCATATAGTCCCCAAATCGTGGCTCTCCTCTCCCAGGTTACTGCATATGCAAAAACGAACTCCCAGGCATGGAGAAATGCAGGATTTGGATGAAAAACGTGCAGGGAAAGGCCCAGCTAACTCCAACTGCGTGAGTGAATGAAGACCCCCCATTCCCAATGGCTTTGGGCACCATTTCGTGGGTGTTTTCTTGCCCAACAAGCAAAAACATGAATTTCCAGGTTGATGGCTTGCCCATGCACGAAAATGGTTTGCCCATACTTCATCATTTCCAAGGCATTTACTGCCTTAACCAATTTATTGGGAGAATTAAATGATTGGGTGCATGAGACCAAATGGGTAGTTGAGAGTTCATGGGTTTCCTCAATGAAATGGCTTAACACCATGGCTCAAGTGTTTGGCTATTTTTCCCTCCCTATTCCTTGTAAAGATCATGCCCCATCTCTTTGTTGCATTGCGTAGCTGGTTGTGGGTTTTTATTGAAATGGAATATTTACATGATGTCTGATTTTTACATTGTGCACAGCTAGCACAAGAACCATATGCATCTATTCTAATTGCCGATACATAAAGCGACAAATCAATGGCGGGGCCTTGGCCTTGAGCTCCTCACCATGATTAAGTTACAATATTTACATCATTTACGATCTAATGCAAAGGGGGTCAAAATGGGGACGTGACAGCCAACCTCCACTAGGGTGGTCTAATAACCCTTTTACCCACATGACTCATACAAGGCCGACCCCATCAAGGTGGTCTAATAACCCATCAAGTATAAGTTACGACACTTACAATATAAATGACAACACTTCCGTATAGAGGAATAATAACATCTCTATAGGAATACAAACACTTCCGTATAGAGGAAAAATAACATATCTATAGGAATACAATATACATAAGTGAAATACATTCTAAACTTAGATATACATCAACACTCCCTCTTAACTAGGAAGGTATTTCTCGACACAGATCTATTAGCACAAGTCTTCTTCTCTGGATCATTGTCACTGATCATCGTCATCGAATCATCGTCACCGTCACTGCTACTGCTATCTCAATCAATCTCTCATCTACTTGTCATAGGAAGTTCTACAGAGCCATCCCTTTTTCATACTGGATGTAGGCCCACCACCTATAGGTCTTCATCATCTACAGAGCTAGCCCTTAAGTAGGTACACCTCAGGACTGATTAAACTACCTCTGCAAAACCTGCAAGATCTCCCAGGACTGATTACACTACCTCTGCAAAACCTGCAATAGCATCTCAGGACTGATCATATGCCTCTGCAAAACCTGTGTACCATACTGTCACATCATCGTCTTCAGATCACCTCATAGTCCACGGAGCACAACCCAGATGCACATCACACATCACTTATATACACTGGCATGGGAGGACCTACCTACCACCATCCAGGAATGGCTCAGCACTTACATCATGACCATGAGAGGACTTACCTACCACCATGTCTCAATGGGAGGACCTACCTACCATCATGTCCGAAAGGCACAACACTTACATCATGACCATGAGAGGACTTACCTACCACCATGTCCCCATGGGAGGACCTACCTACCATCATGTCGGAAAGGAATGACAATTACATCAATGACCATGAGAGGACTCTCCTATCACCATGTGACCATGGAAGGAACTACCTACCATCATGTCGAAAAATCCCAATATCCCTTACATATCACCATGGGATGACCATACCTACCACCATGTGAGAATGGCCTAGCCCTTATATCTGCACCATGGGAGGACCATACCTACCACCATGTGAGAATGGCCCCAGCCCTTACATCTCACCATAGGAGGACCATACCTACCACTATGTGAGAATGGCTCATGTGCATCTGTGTCTCCGGACTCATCACTTCCCCTTGGAAGGTATCTCGATTTGAAGTACACCAAGTCTCCCTCTGAAGTATTCAAACTTCACTCTGGCCAACGGCTTGGTCAACACATCGGTTATCTGCTCGTCCGTCACAACATACAGGAGCTTCAATGATCCTCTATGCACCATATCCATGATATAGTGATATTTGATCTTAATATGCTTCGACCTATCATGGAACACTGGGTTCTCAGACAAATTCACACAACTCTGGTTGTCATAGAAGATATAGGTAGCATCCAACGGGAGATCAAATAAATCAGACAGTAGCTTCCTAAGCCATACTGCCTCACAACTATCCGAACAAGCTACAACATACTCTACTTCGGCTGTACTCAGTGCCACATAGGATTGCTTCCTGCTAAACCAAGAGATCACACACGATCCCATACTGAAACAGCACCCAGAAGTGCTCTTCCTATCTACAACACTGCCTGCCCAATCCGAATCAACATAACCCTCCAAGTTAAACTTTTGATTTGCATCATACTTGAGCCCATAATTAACCGTACCCTTCAGGTACCTCAGAATATGCTTTACAACAACCAGGTGAACATGTCTCGGATCTCTCAAGTACTGGCTCAAGGTGTTCACTGCAAAGCAGATATCTGGTCTTGTATTTTTCAGGTACATCAAGGACCCAATCATCTGACGATACATCGTAGCATCAACCGACTCAGATGAAGCATCACAGAAAAGCTTCAGGTTCGATGCCATTGGTGTGGCCATGGCCTTGCAGTCCATCATCTCGAACCTCTTCAGGATCTCTAGTGCATACTTCCCTTGTCCAAGGAAGATTCCATCTGAACTCTGCCACACGTCCATACCAAGAAAGTAGTGCATCATACCCAAGTACTTCATGTCAAACTCGGTAGCAAGCTTCCTCTTCGTGTTGGAAATCAATCTATCCTCACCTGTTACAAACAGGTCATCCACATACAATAGTAGTATCACTGGATTCCCTTCCTCAACCTTGTAGTAAAGGTTGGAATCCGCTTTACTCTTGGTAAAGCCCAAACTAGATAGGAAGCCATCTATCCTGCCATACTAGGTCCTGGGTTCCTGTTTCAAACCATACAGGGCTTTCTTCAGTTTGCACACATGTGACTTTCGGTCATGTGTATTAAACTCGAGTGGCTGCTCCACATACACTTCCTCTTCAACTACACCATTCAAGAAAGTTGTCTTGACATCCATCTGGTGTACCTTCCATTTCATCATTGTAGCCAGAACAAGTACTGATATGATGGAAGTGTACCTAGCTATAGGTGCAAAAATATCTTCATAGTCAATCCCTCTTTCTGGGAGAAGCCACGAGCTACAAACCTCGCTTTGTATTTTTCTATGCTACCATCTGCAGCATGCTTGATCTTATAGATCCACTTGGAAGTCACAACAGACTTCCCTTCAGGTCTTGGAACTACATCCCAAACATCATTCTTCATGATCAGCTGGTACTCCTCGATCATGGCATTCTTCCCAAAACCTGAGAACTTCAATATCTTCAATAGATAACTTTGTTGCTGAACAAATGTTGTAGTCCTTCTTTTGTAGGTGATGGTATACGATCTTTCCTACAAAACAAGTTAAATTGCATGATTAGAAACATCTCATAGTTTACAGAACAAAGTCTTATACATAAAGGCATATGTCATACAGTCATGCAATTATCTTATCCAATGCTTCAATACAGCATTTATCCATATCCCGTAACTTTTTAGATGCCTTCCATTCTCTACCAGAACATTGTTAAGAGTGTGCACAGCTCCCAACATGTCAGCAAAGAGGTTTCATTATAGATAAGTAGGATGGAATGTTGTACAGTGCCATAGGCCACTTACCCATCACATGCATATTAGTAGTATATTGTTCATTCACCCTAAGTCTAGGAACATAAGCATATACATCATTGAGCAATATTATTTAAACAAACAAGTATGCAAGAAATGACAATTCAAATACTTATCTTTGTTTGGTTGTAGGGTGGACTCCCTCTCAATATTTGCTTCCTTGTAGGAACGATTGGAGTGTGCTCCCTCTTGATCTTTGCTTCCTGGATTACCTATCTTTGAACTTATATCCATCCTCGATCACTATGCATACTTACTAGTATCATCATTGTGTTATCATCGAGATCTCATACATAATCATACACTCATTAGTATAATCTTAATACTATCAAAACACAATAATCTTAAACATGTATGGTCAAGATCATTTCATACACAGATAATTTATCACAATTCTTTTACTTATGCATATTCCTATTTGACCATAGGATTTTTCTGGTTAGTCATATCATCAATCAAAGTAAGACGCATAATATTCCTAAACCCATGATTACTAACTTCAATGAATAAACATTATCAATCATGCCATGTATACTTATATAAGAGATCCTAACACAAGGTAGGATTCTAACTTGATATAGGAAAAACATACCTAGTTATCATATTTGCTAGTTATGTCTAGCAATGTCTTCTTGTTCTCTTCAATGATTTGTGTTAGTAACCTGCATATCTCATAGGTTAAGCAATATAGAACCAAATTATACATACCTTGTAACTAGAGCTTCGATGTGATCCATGACAATGTGTTAACACCTAAAAAGTGCTCACTAGCTCATTCCCTTACTCACATGACCCATTTGTCCACTTTTCCACCATCTGAGCCTCTGAAACCAACAAAAGGTCACCAAAAGACCTTAGTACACCCCTTTTTCCATTAAAAAAGATTATTTTTCCAAGAAAATCATAAAAAACCCTAAAAAAGGGTCCAAATTCCCAAAAATATTAAAAAGGGAATTAAAATATTATTTTTATTCAAAAAAGGAAAAAGGAGGGAAAAGTACCTAAACCATGTTGGTCAATACCATTTGGTTTCCACAAAACCACAAATGGTATCTCCCACCACCAAAACCTATAAAAAGGTGGTAGGGGCTCCTCATTTCACATCCTTCCATTATCTCATCCTTATGCTGCTGAAATCTCCCCTGAGCACTTTTAGCCATTGAAGCAACCTTGGAGAAAGAGACCTATTGGAGTTTGGAGCTACTCATCTTGGGAGTTGCTCAACATCAACCTTCACCATTGAAGGTAATATCGCAAGCACTTGCTTGCCCCCCACTTTTTCAATACAAAAAATTATTTCTTATGTTTCTTGTTCTTGATTTTGAAATGTTTACATTATTTGCTTAGATTCTTGTTTAGATCCATGAAAAGTATTGTTTATTTAGTTTATTGCTTTTATTTCTATTGAAACTGCTACTACTAGTTAGTAGGTGCCCATAGCACTAAGCTTGGTTGCAAAACCGAGCCAACAGTTTTGGCGACTCCGCTTTGGTTTGAACTTTAGATCTCTAGCTTTGCCATTAAATCTTAGTTTTTATGAGTTTTTAACCATTAGATCCATAGATCTGCCATCTTAGACAGCAGATCCATTGCTGTTCTGAGATTTGCCCCCAAAAAACAGCCCTAAATTTTAAATTTTCGAGTTCGTTTCTCGTTTTCCGTGCACGGCTTCCGCCTCGCGGCTTTTTGCCAGACAGTCGCGCGGTCCATCGCGACTTTTCTGCATTTTTCCGCGCGGTCCATCGCGGCCTTTTTCCAGACAGTCGCGCGGTCCATCGCGACTTTTCTGTGTTTTTCCGCGCTGCACACCGCGGCTTCGCGGCCTTTTTCCGCGCTGTCCATCGCGACTGTGCGCCCAAAACCTGCGCGGTCCATCGCGACTGTGCGCCCAAAACCTGCGCGGTCCATCGCGACTGTTCGCCCAAAACCTGCGCGGTCCATCGCGACTGTGCGTCCAAAACCCGCGCGGTCCATCGCGACTGTTCGGCCAAAACCCGCGCGGCCCATCGCGGCTGTTCGTCCAAAACCCGCGCGGCTGAATTTTTTCATTCGGCCATCCCGATTTTGAAAAATATTTTTTACTGTACTTTCTGCCCATAGCACATTTTTTACAGTATCAAATTCTGCATATTTTCCAGATTTAAAAAAAAAAAAAAAAATTTTACTATTTAAATGTGCATACATAGAAATCTTTTTAAAAATTTTCAAGAAAGTGAAAGAAAGATTCATTTTGCGTTCTTTATCTAGATTCAAATTTTTTCTTGTTTACTTCTTTAGAATCTTGCCCTTAGCAAATTTTATTGAGACGAAGAAATCCATTTATTTCTTTTAGAAGTTTATTATTTGCTTTCAAAATCCAAAAAATCCATTATTTTTTGAGTTATTTTTGAAAAAGCAAATTAATTTCTTTTAGTGAAAAAAGTCTTAAATATTTGCTTATTATTTTTCGAAAAGTCCTTTATTTTTTGAAAAATTTCCCTTAAAGCATTTAATTTTTTCAAGTTCAGTTTACAACACCTCACGTGCACTCACACGATCACTTAATTGAACTAAGACTTAAAACTTACCCTAATTTGAACACACTCTTAACCCCATTTGGGGAACACAAAAAGAATTCTTGTAGCTAGGTAGTATTGGGGGGATAGGTGTTCCAATAACACCCCTCAGTTCATACATCTGAGACATAGAAGTTGTCCAATTAGGGAGCTAAAATCTCTTAGTACTTTTTGGCGCGGTCACAACCGGTTTGTGGGAAGGCCTCTCCCCTAGGAGGGTTGAAGTCGCGAGGATGGTTCCGGAAGCCTGAGTGGGATACCGAAACCCATTCAGTAACCGAAGGGCTACCATTCGCAGTTCTCGGGATATCCCTGTATTGGGATATTGCGATCAAAGGACCAAACGGCAGATTTACCTTTTCTCGACGCGTCATGAACGGAGTATCCTAGTAGCCTGTCTTTTTAGGATTGATTACCCGGTGTCCCTCCCGGTAGGGGGATATCTAGCCGTTGTCTCTACATTCATATTGTCTGACTTGGATTTCATCACCTTGCAGGGGATATCGTCTGTTTGAGTCACAATACTTTTAGATTAGGTGTTTGCATGATCTTTACCACCTTTTGAGTCTAGTTACACCTATTTTTTCTAGGAGCCGCTTGCATGTTGGTATTCTGACCGGTTGTTGCATTCCTCCACTTATTGTAGCACAGCTGCTAGGATAAGTGCATTTTTTGAGGATTGATTTTTTGGCCTGTGAGCCTTCTTTTTTCACTCCCCTTCTTGCACCCTTGGTTGCATTAGGGTTTTGAGTCTTTTACATATATATCACCACCTGATACTTAAAACAATTTTTACATAAAAACCATATTCTCACCATTGAGAATTCTAGACGTTCTCGTCGTCTACAGGGCGAACTCCCAGAGTTTAGTCCACTTGGCTCTCCACGTCACGGACGCAGAGCATTATCCCTTGATTCGACACATCGCCGATCATCTAGACGGTCATCCGATTCTGACATACCCCACTTCACCTTTGATTTGGAGGTAGAATCCGAAAACCCCACAGAGTTACCACCTACCACAATTATGTCTGGAACACCAGAAGATCCACAATTTACATTAACCATAGGTCAGACATCCGCAGACCTTTCTGCGGGGATACCATCCATGACAACACCCACCCCCTTGGGTATGCCCAATATGGGTAACACTCCACATTTAGGAATGCCTAGCACAGGACCACAACCTGTCATGGGCATGCCCAACATGGGGGTCATACCCCCTTCGGTTTCCACAAACCCTATCCCAGGAATCCCTAGTACGATTCCTAACCCAAGTGTCACTCCTGTTGCACTTGGGAATGCTATCCCAGGAATCCCTAGTGCGATTCCTAACCCAAGTGTAACCCACGTTGCACTCGGTAGTAATATACCAGGAATCCCTAGTGCAATTCCTAACCCAAGTGTAACCCAAGTTGCACTTGGGAGTACTAACCCATATCAGGCCACACCTGTTGGAGGGCACATACCCGCCATACCTAGCATACCTATAGGAGCTACTGGACCCCTACACCATACCACAATGGCTAGACCAATCCCGGTTCCAATCACCACATCCGCTAGTCTACCATACATGGCAAGTCTCAACTTGCCAGATTTAGCTAGGCTTACGAATGACCCCATTAGGCATGATCCTGCTTGGCCCCATATGCCCACTAAGCTTCCCTCTGACATCCCTAAGTTTGAGGGAAAGGCCGGAGAAGACCCCCAGAACCACATCATGTCCTTCCATTTATGGTGTTCCTCCAACTCCATAGTGGACGACTCAGTCCGCCTCCGTTTATTACAGCGCACCTTCACTGGCTCTGCAGCCAAATGGTATATCGAGCAACCCCATGGGACGCATTCCACATTTACCTCCCTTGCCTCGACCTTCCTGCAGTTCTTTCAGCTACCAGTCCGCTATGATGCGGGCGTCGAAATCCTACTGTCTTGCAGACAGAACACGGCCACGCACATCACTGACCATATCCATGATTGGCGTCGGCGCCGAAGCCTATGCAAGATCAAATTAGATGACCGAATCTTTTTAGACTGGTTCCTTAAATCCCTCCTTCCCCTCATTGCGAAGGATGTAGCTTCTGAAAGACCCCAGTCGGAAGAGGAGGCCATCCTGAAGGCCCAACAGTTTGACCTTATCTATGCCCAGTCAGGATACCTATACACCATCATACCTGACGCCCCACGAGGCGACTCTGCACGCGGTGACACACCGGGGGCATCACATGCCGCTGATGGCATTATTGGCCAAATTACACCGCAAGCAAAACCTTTCAGTATGGTGAGCACCATGCCCGCCCCAGACCTTTCTAGGGCTACATCCAGTTCCGGAGCGACAACTTCTTATGCTCCAATAAACCAGACCCATCATGTTCATGGACCCTCTTGTCCACAACATTGTTATGGCCAAGCGCCATCAGCATATGTACCTCCTACATACTATGCTCAACCTACGGTACAAAACCCCATGCAGTTTCCACAACAGCCCATGCATTACCCACAACCGGTTGCACCGGCTAACCTCACACCTCCACCAGCGCAGGGGTACCAACAACCCCAACAGGCAACTGGACCACCTCCAGCTCCACCTGCATACTATCCACCGCAACCTGCTCCCGCACCTGCGGCTCCTCATAATCCCCCCAATGCTCAAGGGCATGTGTACGCACAACAACAGCAGCCCCAATATCAAAATAACCAACGCAACCAGGGTGGACAACCCAACCGCGAAAGAGGACGCAACCGTGGAAACAATCAAAACCGCAACCAAGCTCCACAGCCTACCCAGCCCCCGCAAAACAATAACGCGGCGCCCGCTCATCAGAATCCCGATCGGCCACCTAAGCAACCTAAAAATGCTAATTTACGGACAAACCATCCTTGTTCCATTTGCGGTGTCTATGGCCACTATACCCACGCTTGCCCACATCTCGAGCGAGCTCGACAACTATGGACAAATGACGCCCATCGTCAAGGGCAGGCGGCTCCTCAGCCACCACCCAACCCCCCACCACCTCCACAACAACCTCTGGTTCTCCAAAACCCCTTTCCAACACAAGGAGTGGTAAACACCCAGCCGTTAGCCCCCCAACAGGGCAACGTGCAACCACAACAAATAACTTACACAGCTCCTGATCAACCCATGTTTGATTCAGGTACCCACCACTTATTGATGATGTCCACCGCTGACGTCAATGTCCAAACCCGTCGAAATCAATACGGACCGACTTCTGAAGCCCCCCCCGCCGAAAAGGATACCACTGCTAATCCCACTGATCAGACATTGCGTATACCTCAGGTTCCACTTGATGGCGCTTCTAAAGCACCTCGCTTCCCCCTTCGCCGAATCAACAACAACCCCAATGCACGAGCTGCATCCAATTACAACATCGTAGATGACTTAGCTCAATCTCCCGCAGCCATGTCTGCGTTAGAAGTCTTAAAAACCTGTCCTTCTCAGCGCAAGACTTTACTTTCCGCCATTGGGGCTATTGACCCAAATGATTCGAACTTGATGACCTTTGACTTAGACCAATCTGAACCACGGCTACCTTCTACCATAGCAGTCCAAGTTTCCGTTTCTATTCGGAATCTTGTCATCCATCGATGTATCATCGACGAGGGTGCCTCCACATGCGTCATGTCCACTTTTGTTTGGCAAAAGTTGGGCTCCCCTGCTCTCCAGCAATCCACCACCGCATTGCGGGCCTAGAACGGCCGGTCAGCTCAACCTCACGGTTTATTACCCAAGGTACCCGTCCAATTAGGTGGGAAGACTGTGCTCATCGACATAGAGGTCATTAACGCCCAACTAGACTATAACCTTTTACTTGGCCGCAGTTACATGTATGCCATGAAAGCGGTCGCCTCCTCCGTCTTCCGCACCATGATGTTCCCCCATGAGGGCCGCGTGGTCAAAATTGACCAGCTCACCTACTATGACCCCAACGCCCCTGCAGCACCGGAGAATGTTCTCCCCATGATTGAACAACCCGCTTCTAGTGCTGTTACCTCCTTTGTGTCTTCTGTGGCACCCGGACTGTATTCGGATACACCAATGACCTCTACATTCCAGGCCATTCCACCACCGTCACCGGAGACCCAAGTCGCAAACCTCTGTACTGTTTCGCAGAATACGCAAACACCCGGCGGTCAACCACCATTAATCCCCAGTCACATTGGTGTTACACCCATCCACACCATCCCCTTCCTATTTCCTCCTTCGGGTGTAGTAAGCGCCCCGGTTATGGCTACCCTTAGCCTACCCGGGCTAACATTGGGATTACCCGTGTGGTATATTCCGCCTCCCGTTCGATTACCGACACCAGACGTCATCCTCCAACCGGTACAACCTATTGTTACCACAAATCAACCTCCCCCTGGCGTCGTGATCCCTTCGTCGGCAACGACACCTCCTCCTAACCCCCATATTCCTTCGTCGTCAATGAAACCTCCTCCGGGTCTCAGGATTGCGTCGACGTCAAAGGATCCCCCTCTCCTTGCTAAGCCCACTGGGGGCAGAGGTCCACAACCCTACACTGCCATACCACCTCCTAAGACAGCCAAACCCCCACCGGTGTTTCGAGCTCCCCCCAAATGTTCATTATGCGATGAAATTGGCCATCCAACTCATCAATGCCCACATTTACCGGCACTCCAAGAACATATGAATATGTTGGACGATGACGTCGGCATCCCAGTAGTCAAATTAGAGCCACCTCTACAGCCTCGCGATAAATCACTGCGCACTAACCATCCTTGTGCTATATGCGGTGTCTACGGCCACTACTCACACCATTGCCCTGATCTACCAGACTATAGAGCAGCGCTGTACGAGTTAAACAATGCCGATTTAGAGATATCTCCTCCCCTCATCGAGGAGATTCACCCTCCACCATCATCCTCGTCAGAAGAAGTCAATACGATATATATGATTTCGACAACCTTCAAACCAGAACCCCTCGATTTATGGTCTGACTACTTCAATACTGACGAGCAGATTTTGGAAACACTCACTGCACCCGACTACCCTTGGGATGATATGCATCATCGCTCGTACTTCCTCCCGGAAACATCTACCTCCACTGCATCCAACCAGCTATCAGTCGAGTCGAAAGACTTCATACCTGCTAAGGTCGATTGGTTAAAGGACCCCATCCCAGCACCGGATGCCTTTGAAGAAGGGAACATGTCCAACATTTCCCCCACCATACAGATAGACATTTCCATAACACCAGGGAAACCTGAGCTCATCTCGCTGGGCGCATCTTGCACTCAAGCAGAAACTCAGGCATACAAAAAACTCTTTCAAGAGTTCCGAGACGTCTTCGCCTGGTCCTATACCGAGATGCCTGGTCTCGACCCCGCCATCATTGAACACCATATCGATACATGGCCGGAAGTACCCCCTGTTCGTCAGAAACAGCGACCTATTCACCCTGCCAAGCTCCCCGCTGTCAAGGCTGAAGTCGAGAAACTTCGAACAGCAGGTTTCATCTACCCTATTCCGTACACCACATGGGTGTCGAACCCCGTCCCTGTCAACAAAAAGCAAGGCACCCTTAGAGTATGCACTGATTTCCGCGACCTAAACCACGCTTGTCCAAAAGACAATTTCCCCACGCCATTCATTGACCAACTCATTGATGAGTGTGCGGGCCATGAGGTCCTATCCTTCATGGACGGGTTTTCCGGATACAACCAGATTCACATCCGCAAGGAGGATCAGTACAAGACTGCCTTTACCACCCCATGGGGCACCTTTGCCTATCGAGTCATGCCCTTTGGCCTTAAAAATGCTGGTGCCACTTTCCAGCGAGCCATGACCTACTGCTTTCACGACTTGGTCCATATCCTGCGGGTCTATCTTGACGACCTCACAGCGCGTTCCCGAAAACGATCAGACCACCTTAGCGACCTCCGGCAAGTTTTCCTGCGTTGTCGTAAATATAAAATCCGCTTGAACCCACACAAGTGTGTCTTTTGCGTCCCGGCAGGCCGGTTGTTGGGTTTCATTGTTTCCCAGGACGGGATCACCGTTGATCCCCTGAAAGTCAAAGCCATCTTAGAACTTCCCCCTCCTCGCACGCTTCGCCAGCTTCAGAGCTTGCAAGGTCGGTCCAATTTTCTTAGGCGCTTTGTTCCTGATTACGCCACCAAAGTCCATGGATTCTTACGCTTACTTCGTACCCACCTACCCTTTGTCTGGGACGAACAAGCATACACGGCATTCGAAGCCCTCAAGAAGGCTCTCACACAAGCCCCCTTGATATCCCCACCGGATTTTTCCCAAGACTTCACCCTTTACGTCTCGGCATCCGAACATGCCGTATCCGGAGTTTTGGTCCAAGAAGATGCTTCCCACAAAGAGCATGTAATTTACTACGTCAGCCAGACCTTGTCTGGCCCACCTCTACGTTACCCATATGAGGAAAGATTAGCCCTAGCTGTAGTCTTTTCCGTACAGAAACTACGACACTACATTTTGCTTAGTCATACCACGGTCGTGGCCGACTCCAACCCCATGGTCTACCTCCTCACCAGGAGACTCCTTCAGGGTCGTGTCGCTAAATGGGTCATTATCCTCCAGGAATATGACCTTACTTTCAAGACTCCCAAAAGCACCAAAGCCATCGCGCTTGCTCACTTAATTACAGATCTCCCGTCCTCTTCGACATCACCCGTTATCCATACGGACCTGATTGACGAGCAGATCTTCGTCATTTCGTCGGACGACCCTTGGTACGGAGACATTTTGACTTAGCTCCGTACGCAAAAATTCCGACCACACATCGATCGTGATGGACGCCGTCGCATACGACACCACGCACCCCGATACCTACTTATCGGAGATGTACTTTACCGACGCGGCGTTGATACTATCTTACGCCGCTGCCTATCCCATAGTGAGGCAGAACAAGTCCTCAATGATTGTCATAGCGGTGCCTGTGGAGGCCATTTCTCCGGCATGGCTACCGCCCAGAAAATCATTCGGGCAGGTTATTTTTGGCCATCGTTGTTTACTGATTGCATCACCGCAGTCAAGCATTGCCAGAACTGCCAGCTCTTTGCCCCCAAAGCAAGAACCCCCCCTGCCCCCCTTCATCCAGTCATCACTGTTGGACCATTCTGCAAATGGGCCATAGACTTCCTCGACTGCAACCCCCCGTCAGCCGGCGGTCACAAACACATCATTGTGGCCGTAGATTATTTCACCAAGTGGGCAGAAGCCATGCCAACCTATAACTGCAAAGCCGACACCGCGGCGCGGTTTTTCTTCAACCACGTCATCGCTCGTTTCGGAGTACCACAACAGCTAGTCTCTGACCACGGCTCTCACTTCGAAGATGCCGTCTGGAAAGAATTATCAACCATGTTGAAATTCGAACACCATTTCTCTTCCGCTTACTACCCCCAAGGAAACGGCCAAGTCGAAGCGATCAATAAAATCTTGAAGACCATTCTCCAACGCACTGTAGACAAGCACAAGTCCAATTGGCATCACATGCTTTTCCCAGCACTCTGGGCTTACCGCACATCAACCAAAACCGCCACCGGTTTTACCCCTTTCCATTTAGTTCACGGTGTCGAATCTGTCCTCCCTATTGAGTGCCAGATCCCAGCTTTACACATCGCCGTTGAGCTCCTACCAGATACTTCCCCGATCGAGCAACGTTTACTGCTCCTAGAGCAGGCCGATGAAGATCGGCGCACAGCCATTCAAAACATGGAAGCCGCTAAACAAAGATCGAAACTAAGTTACGACAAACGCGTCCACCCAAGAACCTTTTCGGAGGGAGACCTTGTCCTCGCTTACGATCAAGCTCATGATAAAACCGGAAAAGGGAAGTTCGTGTCTATGTGGCAAGGCCCCTACATCATACACACCTGCCTCGGGCAGGGGGCATACATTCTGACCGATTCAGAAGGCAACACCTTACGCAACCCACGCAACGGGTTGTACCTTAAAAGATTTTACCCATAGAAAATCTCATGGACACCATCGTCCATTTTTTAGTATAGGCATACGTTTTTCGTTCACAAAAATTTTTCAAAAAACCTAAATATTTGTTTTCCCTGCATGACCACAGATGGAGCCTCTTCCACTCTGCCATATCGGTTTCGCTGATGGTGCAAGCCGTTGGTCTCCCAATCTCGCCTCCGCAGCTTGGGTAATATACTCCCCTTCACATGAGTTAATTCACATCGATGGAGTATGTTTAGGTGCCGCCACCAATAATCAAGCTGAATACGATGCCGTGACCGGTCTCCTTGCCGCTGCTCTCCAGATGAGCATACGTCACCTCAACGTTTTCTTGGACTCACAGCTCCTAGTTTCCCAGCTCAACAATGATTACCAGGTACGCGATCCCTGTCTGTTCAGAAAATTCCTGCGCACTAAACAAATGGTTAGACAGTTTGAATCCATTACATTCACACATGTCCCAAGACACCTCAATAGTGTAGCAGATAATATGGCCAACAGTGTCCTCGACTGGCACACCAATCACATCATGTCATATCCATAAACAAACATGCACCCAGGTGCAAAACATGTGCCTCCACGGGCATATACAAAAAACCAATATTGCATCCACGTGCATAACATGTGCCTCCACGGGCATAAAACAAACCAAAATAATGCATCCATGTGCATAGCATGTGCCTCCACGGGCATATATAAATCTACAAACACACTGCATCCACGTGCATAACATGTGCCTCCATGAGCATATACAAAAGACAAAGTGCATCCACGTGCATACACATCAAAATATCCAAAATATATATCCACATATATATACGAACCAAAAAGTCTACATGTCATAAGTGCCCTCAGCACTCGATATACACAAAATACATCTGTCATACAAAAATGCTTCCCCATATGCTCATGAGCATTTGGGGGCAAGTACAATGACGTCTAATCATCAGGATCCTCCGGATCCTCAGGATCCTCCTCCGGCTCCTCCTCCGACTCCACCTCCGCTGGCCCAGCCGGGTCACGACGACCCCGAACTCGCCGCTCGGCTGGCCCTGCTGGGTCGTCCCTCAGACGTATCCTCCCCGCGGCCGGCTCTGCCGGAGCATCTCCTCCACCACCCCCGTGTCTCGCAGCAAGCACCGCTGCCCTCAACAACAGTGACTGCCACTCGGGCGGTGCACCGAGACATCCCTGCAAAATGTCCCGATCAAGGTCCCTCCAGCCATCCTCCGGAAGTCTAGCTACGATCCGGGCCAAAGTCCGTCGAACACCATCTATAGCATCGTCCTGAGGGCCAACCCCTCGCCCACGGGCTCCAAATCCTCCACCACGAGGAGGACGTACAGGTACTGGAGGACGCGCAACCACTATCGCCCGCCCCTGCCGAGCCACATAGTCAGGTGGTGGTACCGGACCAATATCTGCACAAAGCAAGTAGAACCATCAGATACTATACAACAGACATCATCATGATCAATCATAATACATATGGTATAAACATCACATAAGACACAAAAACATACCGTCTAAGCTCCAGGCCTGTCCTGGGGCACGTGGCATCTCCGGGTCTCCCCGGTAGTCCATACCGGCGTATGGATAGTCCTCGATCACCAGTGGCATCTGCTCCCACTGCTGGAAAAAATCCTCTGTAAAGAAGCCACGGATACCACCGCCAGCACGAGGCATCATCTGCCCCCACCTCATCATACGAGGCTCGCTAGGTAGACCAGCACGAACCGGTACGTGTGGCCGTAGGGTCGGCACCCGCTCAAAGAAAAAACAACATAAAAATGAGGCGTAACAGAACTCACCTCCCTCTCTCACGGCCTTGTCCAGATCTCTCCGGACACCGGCCAAGAACATCTGAGCCCAAGCATAGTAAGTACCCCGTAGAACGGAGTCCACCATCACCGTCTGCCCCCCAGACATACGATGTGGTGCAGCAGCACCTAAAACCCTCAGAACGCAGGCACCAACGGCCCGCATATCCCACTCACGTAGGAACTTCAAACTGATAGAGCTGTTTACCAAAACAGCGTCATCCCCACAAAAGGTCTGTAAGAGGTCCTCCATGTCCACGCCTGGAGGCAACCTCGGAGAGATATCGCCCACCTCACCCAAGCGAGGCAAACCGGTCAAAAAATATACATCAGTGAGAGTAATCTCCAACCTCTCACCACCAATAATAAAGGCACCCTCTGCCGGCACCCACCACTGAACGAGCTTGTTCAGGAGTCTCCTCACTGAACGGATATAAGGTATCTGAGCGAACTTCAAGAGTCCGCTCATGGCTAAAGTCTGTCTCACCCCCCCATCATCCTCGATCCTCGCCACAATCTCGGCATCAATATCTCTCTCCCGCCATACGGACTGAGCCCTCCGCAACATCCTGCCAAGAATACACAGAAAATTTTAGCCCCAGCATAAAAATTTTTGAAAAAAAAATCTCATCGCGGCTTTTTCACAAAAAGCCGCCCTGACCATCGCGGCTTTTCCACAAAAGCCGCGATGACCATCGCGGGTTCCATGAAAAAACCCGCGATGAACATCGCGAGTTTCGTCCAGACAGTCGCGATGAACATCGCGACTGTCACCCATGAACACGCGATGAACATCGCGGGTTCCGACCTCACAGTCGCGATGAACATCGCGACTGTGAGTCTAAAACCCGCGCGGTTCATCGCGGGTTCCGCCCCGAAACCCGCGCGGTTCCACGTTGGAGAGTCAACGTGGAGATTCGCGGCTTTCGGGGGCCCACCGCCAACTAAAAAAGACATAATTGACTAGGTTAAGGCGAATAGAGTTACCTGCAACTCGCTAAATCGAAAACCAACGGTGAAATCTCCCGGAAATCGAGAAATAGCTCTGACTGCTCTATCAAACTCGCACGTGACAATGACAAGTCATATTGGGCCCCACGTCCTATTTATAGAAATTCCACAAATTTCAAACAACCATTGCGGTGTCATACGAAGTCCATTTCTCAAACCGTTGGTACCGTTGGGATCAGCACAGCGGGAACTTCGTAGAGGTTCCTTCCGTTTTCCCGTTTTTTCTGGGGTCCATTTTTGACCATTTTTTAGCCCCTCTCGTGGCCTCGGTTTGCGTGCCACATCGGCCGTTCTCCGTTTTCGATGTGTCTTATATCGCCGGATTCAGTTTTCCGCGCTCGTGATGATGCTTGAGACCATTTCTCGCTCTCACCTTTAGATTTTCCGGGCATTTTTTCCCACGCCCCCCTCGTCGCCTCGGTTTGCGTGCCACATCGGCCGTTCTCCGTTTTCGATGTGTCTTATATCGCCGGATTCAGTTTTCCGCGCTCGTGATGATGTTTGAGACCATTTCTCGCTCTCACCTTTAGATTTTCCGGGCATTTTTTCCCACGCCCCCTCGTCGCCTCGGTTTGCGTGCCACATCGGCCGTTCTCCGTTTTTCGATGTGTCTTATATCGCCGGATTCAGTTTTCCGCGCCCTTGATGATGCTAGAGACCATTTCTCGCTCTCACCTTTAGATTTTCCGGGCATTTTTTCCACGCCCCCTCGTCGCCTCGGTTTGCGTGCCACATCGGCCGTTCTCCGTTTTCGATGTATCTTATGTCGCCGGATCCCGTTTTCCGCACAGATGACGATGCTTGAGACCTTTTCTCGTCCTCGTCGAACCATTTTGGTTCGGTATGATTTTACCCCTTTTTCGGGCCGAGCAACCCCTTTTACGAAAAAGGCACTTAGGGAGTTTCTGTTAAGCTCTTTTCTGACTCCTAAAACAATGAAAAGATCGCCGAGCAATCTTGCTTCCTTTCATGCTCGATAAACGTATCTGAAAGGGCGTCTACCTGGTATAAGTTTACCCCTTTTCCGGACCTTGTAGACTAATTACGAAAAAGGTATACTCTAGTCACATCGGCTAGAAGAGTTCTCCATTCGCATCATTTTATACTTTTTCGGGCCTCGGAGACTAAACTTACGAAAAAGAAACACCAACAGAGTCCACTTACTGTTTTCAGACTCTCTAAACATGAAAGCAACCATGAGCATGCGCCGTCCTGGGCTCACAAAATCCACAGGACCGTAACATTTCAGAGCATACTTTTATCCCTTCTTGAAGCTCTTTAAAACTATGAAGAAGGAAGAAGGGTGCCTCTTGGCGCCACGACAGATCATATCTACTCGCTAGCAGCTTCCCCTTTTGGTCGCCTTTGTTCAGAGTATTCTGCAGTATGTCACCCTGAAACTCCCGCGACAGCTACCATCAGCTTGTCCTCCCCCCCCCCAGAGTCAATATATACCATTCAGTCAAAGCTATGATCCCTGCACCTACAAGTCAGTTCCCTACGCTGCCAGGTCAACCATGTCATCATGCTCTGAACAAAGGAAGTTTGAGTCTACCCTATTTTTTGACCCAGTTATTTCCCTTCCCCACAAGTATGTCAGTCCTACCAGCAGTACTACATCACTTCAGTTTACACCTCGCGCTCCTAGCAAGGATACATCATTGCCTTGTTAGTTGCTAGTCTCCCTCTGTCGACGACAACCACATTTATTCCAGAGGATAGACCTAGAGGCCCCTGTGTCTTGGACTCATTACCATTTATGATGAGTACCTACGAATCATTTCGAGAGGAATCCTCAGTGCCTCTCCCAATGGTTGTTTCTCACATGCTCGACTTCAACACCTTGATCGCATCGTTGAGACTCGCACAGGGTATTGGTCCGTTCAGTTATTAGTCGAAGACCCCGGATACCTCCTGACTCCTCCACATTTGAGAGTCTACCTATGGATACAACCAGTTACATTTTTTCTATAGATATCCGGGTTGCGTATGGCGACAGTATTCAGATGTACCCCAGTTTCATACTCCCTTGAGTATACAGGTACATTATTTCTCAGAGATGACTCATAGTCTTTGAGTCCCTGCAGATGTTGGACACCTTCAGTTTCAGCAGTTCCACAGTTATTCCAGCGTATCAGTTATTGAGATCAGTCATGATCATGAGTATATCCCACAATCATGTCCCCTCTGGACCATTATGATGTACCAGTATATTTCTTTACGTATTAGATCCCCCTTCTTGGGACTAATTGTTTTGTATATGTCTTGATACGAGCATGGGAATGCCCGCCTCGTCCTTTATCAGAGATTATACCTCATTCATATTGAGGCCATGTAATATTTTTTGTTTTTGCAGCTTCCAAGGGCCGTGGCTCCAGTCTCCAACCGGTCTCTTCTCTCCCCCAAACCCCAGAAAAAAGGACAAAAGAACTATGATGTCTATCGGCCATACGATGAGCTCCTGCCCTCACACATCAGGGGGCAATCTGCTAACACCTAAAAAGTGCTCACTAGCTCATTCCCTTACTCACATGACCCATTTGTCCACTTTTCCACCATCTGAGCCTCTGAAACCAACAAAAGGTCACCAAAAGACCTTAGTACACCCCTTTTTCCATTAAAAAAGATTATTTTTCCAAGAAAATCATAAAAAACCCTCAAAAAGGGTCCAAATTCCCAAAAATATTAAAAAGGGAATTAAAATATTATTTTTATTCAAAAAAGGAAAAAGGAGGGAAAAGTACCTAAACCATGTTGTTCAATACCATTTGGTTTCCACAAAACCACAAATGGTATCTCCCACCACCAAAACCTATAAAAAGGTGGTAGGGGCTCCTCATTTCACATCCTTCCATTATCTCATCCTTATGCTGCTGAAATCTCCCCTGAGCACTTTTAGCCATTGAAGCAACCTTGGAGAAAGAGACCTATTGGAGTTTGGAGCTACTCATCTTGGGAGTTGCTCAACATCAACCTTCACCATTGAAGGTAATATCGCAAGCACTTGCTTGCCCCCCACTTTTTCAATACAAAAAATTATTTCTTATGTTTCTTGTTCTTGATTTTGAAATGTTTACATTATTTGCTTAGATTCTTGTTTAGATCCATGAAAAGTATTGTTTATTTAGTTTATTGCTTTTATTTCTATTGAAACTGCTACTACTAGTTAGTAGGTGCCCATAGCACTAAGCTTGGTTGCAAAACCGAGCCAACACAATGGATGAATCTTCGTCTTCATGTCACCATGGTCATATGTTCTTGAACTAGAACATGATTTGTCTTTCTTGATGTACCTTTCATGTTAGCGGACAACATCAACCTCATACAAAACCACAATGCATTAGTACAATCATAAGTGTCAAAACCCTAATCAATGAATATCTGCATTCATAATTTTATTAAGGTGATACGACAAGTCTAAAGTTAATCAAGATTGTACTAACCTTAATGAAGACAAACATACCATAAACTTAATCATGAACAGATCTCGAAACATACTTGGATAAGTCATACCTGTTGAGATTGCTTGTAATCTTCTTATGTAAGGCCTTAGCCTCATCTCCCTCTGAAACTGGAACTTCTTCACTTATGCAGGTGACCAATTCATTCTCTTCTAGGATTAACCCAATCCACTTGATTTGCAGAAACTAGATATGGAGCTAGCTTAGGGTTTGTCAAGGAAACCCTAAAAATTCAAACTTTGAATTTCAAACTTATGAAAGGATAGAAAGATGCGCCTTGATGAGCTGATCAACCTGGTATACTCAGAATTTGAAAACTGCAAAGTTTCACCCCTCAAATTTGCTTTTCAATCTTTTGAATTCACTAGGGAGGACCCTGAATTAGGGTTTTAGTTTCCCGGATCTTCACCCAACCAAATAGTTTGATCCAAATCTCTAAAATTTGATTTTTCCAAGGAGCTTCCAGCTATGGTCACATATTTCAAAAATTCCCATTTTTGCAGAAGCCCTAATTTTTCACCTTTTTGATCAAAGTCCCGAACTAGGGTTTGATCAAGCCCAGCCTTCTGCCCAACCAAAAAATTCGATCTTGGTCTCTAAATTTATATTTTTATGAGGATCATCCAGCCGTGGTCTCCGATACAAAAATTCCAACATTCTCCGAAACCCTAAATTTCGAAGCCATGAATGAAGGTGCTCAAAATCCAATTCTTTTTGATAGAAATATGCACCTGATTGTTTCTGGTGTAACTATGAAATTTTAGATCTACAGGGTCTGAAAATTCTTCCTATGGTATCCTGACCTGTTATATTTCCAACACCATAGGTCTAACCTCAAATGGATTCTCTGAGAGAGAGTTATGCCAAGTGTCGCAACGTGACCTGTTTATGGGATAAAAAAAGGAGAGCGAAGTTGTACGGAGTGCCACGTGTCAATGGTTCAATTTCAGCCTCTGAAAATCATACCTGTGAAAGTATTGTTCGTGCCCTACCTTCTAATTTTTATGAAATTTCATTTGGAGCTACCTAGCCCAAGTTGGGACCTTTTTTCCTAGGTCACCTTTTTATGACTCGGATATGGAAGAGGCAAAAACCCTATATTGTACAGATCATAAATCTGAAATTAAAACGAATTAGAGGCTCTCCTTTGGATACAAGGTAGATGGGGATCTTATCTTCTACTTGTAAGATTTTCAAATCCTGAAATTTCACCAAAATGAATTTATAGCGAAAGTGCTACGATGACTGGTTTTTTCTATATCAAGCCCTAGCTTTGCAAGTGCAACAAGTGTCATAAATGCCATACCATGCCTTCTTTCAGGCTAGCTCTAATACCATGTTAGTTTTTCATAATTTACTTCAATATGATCTAGGATTTTAACTAAGAGAACAACATGTATAGCATATCAATCATAGACATAATAATGCAAGCACACAAGAGACACAAAGTTTCACTGGGGAAAACCAAGAAGGTGAAAAACCCCGCAACTTCCTCAGAGATAGATAGAGCCATGATACAAAACCCAAGCATAATAGATATACTCCTAGAAATAGCTTCTCCTCCTCCAATAGTGCGCCACTCTCCAATGAGTGTATCAGTGAGAAGTGAATGATCAAATAGAGTGCCTCCCGCACTCTATTTATACACTAACTTGACTTGCCTAATAACCTTACTAGTTCGACCTTAAATTAATCACATAACATAATGCTGACAGGGCCGACCCCCACTAGGGTGGTCTAATAATCCTTTTTCCCACATGACTCATACGGGGCCGACCCAATCAAGGTGGTCTAATAACCCATCAAGTATAAGTTACGACACTTACAATATAAATGACAACACTTCCGTATATAGGAATAATAACATCTCTATAGGAATACAAACACTTCCGTATAGAGGAATGATAACATCTCTATAGGAATACAATATACATATGTGAAATACATTCTAAAGTTACATATACATCAACAGTATTCATCATCTCTACGAGAAAACCATCAAGTATGCCTCAGGACTGATTACACTACCTATGTAAAACCTTCAAGATCTCCCAGGACTGATTAAACTTCCTCTGCAAAACCTGCAAGAGAATCTCAGGACTGATTATATGCCTCTGCAAAACCTATGTACCATACTGTCACCTCATCGTCTTCAGATCATCGTGATTGTCCACGGAGCACAACCCATATGCACATCACCGAACACCTACATACACCGGCATGGGAGGACCTACCTACCACCATCTGGGAAGGGATCAGCACTTACATCATGACCATGGGAGGACCTACCTACCACCATGTCGGAAAGGCACATCACTTACATCATGAACATGGGAGGACCTACCTACCACCATGTCAAAAAGGAACAGCACTTACATCATGACCATGGGAAGACCTACCTACCACCATGTCGGAAAGGCTCGACAATTACATCAACGACCATGGGTGGACCTACTTGCCACCATGTCGAAAAAGCCCGCCCAGCCCTTACATCTCACCATGGGAGGACATACCTACCACCATGTGAGAATGGCCTAGCCCTTACATCTACACCATAGGAGGACCTACCTACCACTGTGTGAGAATGGCTCATGTGCATCTGTGTCTCCGGACTCATCACTTCCCTTTGGAGGGAATCTTGATCTGAAGTACACCAAGTCTTTCTCTGAAGTATTCAAACTTCACTCTGGCCAGTGGCTTGGTCAACACATCGGCTATCTGCTCGTCTATCGCAACATACAGGAGCTTCACTACTCCTCTCTGCACCATATCCCTAATATAGTGATATTTTATCTCGATGTGTTTCGACCTATCATGGAACACCGAGTTCTCAGACATATTCACACAACTCTGGTTGTCACAAAAGTTACCAGTAGCATCCAACGGGAGATCAAATAACTCAGACAGTAGCTTCCTAAGCCATACTACCTCACAACTAGGCGAATAAGCTGCAACATACTCTGCTTCAGTTGTACTCAGTGCCACACAGGACTTCTTCTTGCTAAACCAAGAGATCACACATGATCCCATACTGAAGCAGCACCCAGAAGTACTCTTCCTATCTGCAGCATTGCCTACCTAATCTGAATCAACATAGCCCTCCAGGTTAAACTTTTGATTCGCATCATACTTGATCCCATAGTCAATCGTACCCTTCAGGTACCTCAGAATATGCTTTACAACAACCAGATGAACACTTCTTGGATCCATCAGGAACTTGCTCAATGTGTTCACCGCAAAGCAAATATATGGTCTCATGTTCATCAGGTACATCAAGGACTCAATCATCTGACGATACACCATGACATCAACCGGCTCAGATGAAGCATCACACAGAAGCTTCAGGTTCGATGCCATAGGTGTGGCCATGGCCTTGCAGTCCATCATCCCAAACCTCTTCAGGATCTCTACTACATACTTTCCTTGTCCAAGGAAGATCCCATCTGCACTCTGCAACACCTCCATTCCTAGAAAGCAGTGCATCATACCCAAGTCCTTCATCTCAAACTCGACAGTAAGCTTCCTCTTCGTGTCAGCAATCAATCTATCCAAACCTGTCACAAATAGGTCATCCACATACAATAGTAGTATCACTGGATTGCCTTCCTCAACCTTGTAGTAAAGGTTGGAATCCACTTTACTCTTAGTAAAGCCCAAGCTGGATAGGAAGCTATCTATCCTACCATACCAAGTTCTAGGAGCTTGCTTCAAGTCATACAAGGCTTTCTTCAACCTGCACACATATGACTCCCTGTCATGTGTCTCAAAACCAAGTGACTGCTCCATATACACTTCCTCTTCAACTACACCATTCAAGAAAGTTGTCTTGAGATCCATCTGGTGTATCTTCCATTTCATCACTGCAGCTAGAGCAAGTACTAATCTGATGGAAGTGTATCTGGCTACAAGAGAAAAAGTCTCTTCATAATCTATCCCCTCTTTCTAGGAGAAACCACGAGCTACAAACCTTGCTTTGTATTTCTCTATGCTACTATCTGCAGCATGCTTGATCTTATAGATCCACTTGGAGGTCACAACAAACTTCCCTTCAGGTCTTGGGACCACATTCCAAACATCATTATTCATGATCGACTGGTATTCCTCGACCATGGCATCCTTCCATTCTTTCTTTTCCAATGCTTCTTCATAATTGGAAGGCTCTTTGTTCATAATATCACAAAGTAAGGCAACATAGCTGGTATGTGACCTAGTCCTTTTTTTGTCTCTGTGTTCTTCCTCTGGAATACCATACCTTTCTGCATCTTGGATGAGCTCTCTAGCTGTCACATCCCCATCTTGACCCTATAGCATTAAAATGTAAATGATGTAATATTGTTATAAAATCATGGTGAGGAGCTCAAGGCCAAGGCCTCGCCATCGATTTATTGGTGCATACGGTTTGCGTGCTAGCTAGGCACATTGGAATTTCAACATCATGTAAATATGCATTTTAATAAAATACCCACAACTAGCTATGCAATGCAAAAAAGAAATGGGGGCATGATTTTACAAGGAATTGGGAGGAAAATATTCAAACCCTTGAGCTAATCAAGTCAAGCCAAGTGTCAATGAGAGAACCCATCAAACCCTCAACTACCCATGTTGACTTCTGTACCCAATCATTGATTTCTCCCAAGAGTTGGTTGAGGTAGTTAATGCCTTGGGGAATGGGAGGTAAGGCTGTCCAAATTCGAGTATGGGAAAGCCACCCTGCATGGAAAAACAGGTTTTGCTTCTTGGGCAGGAAACGAGCCATGAATTTCTCCCCAAGCCATTACCCATCAACCAGCTTTGCTCTCCCACGAGTTTAGAGCTACCTGGGTGTTTTCCTCACTGGTTTTGTTGTGTTTCCTTCATTCTCCTAGCTGGGAAGCGCATTTTTGTGTTGTATAATAGTTGGGAAGAAAAGGGAAATGGATTTGGGGACCATAGATGCTATTTTGGATCACTAATTGCTTGTATATCTGTGAGAGGAAACGTTTTCTTCCCTATGGTCGATTTTCCCTCCCACAAATCTGTTTTTGGTGTTCCTACATTTTGGGGAAAACCCATGTCCATCTAGTTCCTAAATACCATTGTTGAATTGTGTATCCATGCCCAGTTTATGAGTTGCTGTGTGTGAATGAGTGTTGGGGTTGAGAGGGGTATCTGTTGTTTTGGCTTGAGCTTGAGTGCAAGCATCCAGGGTTCTAATGTAGCCTGATAAACCCAGCTATGGACTGGCTTGGCTCAAATGAAATGATTAATTGGCTGTGTATGAGCTGAATGTCCCATTTTCCTTGTAAGAATCATGCCCATCTCGGGGGTGGCCTTCAGACGGACTGAGTATATGCCGTCGAAGAACCTACGGTTGGGTGGAACGTTACAGCGACATAGCTAGTTGTTTGGGATAATAGCATAACGAAGATAATTGTTTTCTGTCTATGTATTTACCTCTAAAATGTTATAATTTGATGGCTGATTTAATATGTTGAATGCATACAAAAGATGTGTGTGGATGAAGTTTTAATTCCGCTGTGCATATTGATTTAATTTGCATCTGCACACCTCTGAATTTATGTGTATGAATAAGATGAATGGGCTGAATTTTTATAAAAAGCCCCAGGAATCGACATCACATTCTCTCCCTTGCTGGGTCTGATGGGAGGGTATGTGAAACTAGCCCATGCTGGTTTCCTCTTGTGAGAGTTCTTCTCACGGGGTGGATCTACAGGTTCTTGTGGATCTTCTATCTCACGATCTTCTTCTGGAACAATTTCATTCATGGTGGTGTCTTGTGTTCTGGGTATTCTTGGTTCTTCATTGTATTCAGCAGGTGTCTTCCTTGATTTGATGAATGTTGAGTTTTCATCAAAAGTTACATCCCTGCTGATATCAATATTCTTGAAACCTGGAAAGTATATTCTGTAAGCCTTCGAGATTTCACTGTATCCCACAAAGATGCCCTTCTTTCCTAAGGGATCTAGCTTTGTCCTCTTTTCCTTTGGAATTTGTGCGTACATTGGACAGCCAAAAATTTTGAGATGGCTAACTTCTGGCTTCTTCCCAATGAACACTTCTTTTGGTGTTTTGTTGTCAAGTATCTTATGAGGTGTTCTGTTTTGTACATGTACAGCTGTCCTTGCTGCTTCTTCCCATAGGTGCATAGGTACATCTTGGTCATGAATCATTTCCCTAGCTGCTTCCATGATAGTTTTGTTCTTTCTTTCTACAACCCCATTTTGTTGTGGATTGTAAGGAGTAGTCAACTCCCTCTTAATCCCTGAATCACTGCATAGCTTCTTGAAGTCTCCTGAAGTAAATTCTCTAC
Organism: Larix kaempferi; assembly: GCA_027924585.1. Taxonomy (NCBI): domain Eukaryota; kingdom Viridiplantae; phylum Streptophyta; class Pinopsida; order Pinales; family Pinaceae; genus Larix; species Larix kaempferi. The sequence goes on from BSBM01001575.1 coordinate 368,646, forward strand.
CATTGTCGGATCTAAAGATCTTGATCTTCTTATCAGTTTGATTTTCTATCAAGGCTTTGAATTCCTTGAACTTATCGAACACTTCATCTTTGTTCTTCAAGAAATAAACCTTGAACTTATCAAACCCTTCATCTTTGTTCTTCAAGAAATAAACCCAAGTCTTCCTAGAGAAATCATCAATGAAGGAAACATAATATACATACCCACTCAGAGAGCTGGAAGACATTGGACCACATACATCGGAGTGGATAGTCTCCAAAATTCATTTTTCTTTGCTTTCACTACTTGGAAATGTCTTCTTTGTGTTCTTTCCTTTTTCACATCCTTTGCATATACCTTCATCCTTTGATTGGATTTTAGGAAGACCCTCTACTGCTTTGCTTGCAATTGGTAGTGCACATGTGCAAGCCTTCTATGCCAAAGTTCACTTGGCTCCATGGATTCATGTACCATGGCATGTTCAGGTTTCCCCTTCAATTTGTACAATCCTCCCTCTTGCTCTCCAATCAGTACTACTTCATCAATGGTTTTACCTTTTTGCCACATGAGTACTTGGACATCTACAAATGCAACTCTTATCCCCTTTGAATCCAAAGCAGATATGGAGAGAAGATTATTCTTGAGACCTGGAACATATAGTACATCTTTCATCTTCATAGGTTTTCCAGAGTCTATCTTATAGGAGGCTTCACCACTTCCTTTTATTGGATACTGGTAGTCATCCCCAAGTTTTTCCTTATGGGGTGATTCATGTTCAAATAATTTCACAAAGGATCCCTTGAATCCTGTCATATATTTGGAATCCCCACTATCTATAAGCCAATCATTGCTTCCATGAGCAATAGTACCAGTGAGGGCAGAAATCAAGACATACTCTTCATCACTTGAAGAATCTTCACTTTCTTCCCTAGCCCTCTTCCTGGGAGGTTCATCATCCTCTGCAATGTGAGCATGATGTCTTCTTTTGAATTTCTTCTTCTTGTGGGAACCATCTTTATTGTTTTTGGGACAATCCCTAGAATAGTGTTCCTTTTCATCACATGTAAAGCATCGGTCATTGGATATGTTTCTTCGAGATCTGAGGTTACCCCTCTGGTTCTGATGGTGATGCTTTTCTTTCTTACTGTGGTGATGTCCCTTTTTATTATCATACTTCTTGGAGTGTAATGTGAGAGCTTGGTCTTCATTCCCCATCTTCTCTTCTCGAGCTATAATTCAAGCTTCTTCTTGTGAGCATTCTTCCCATAGCCTACTGAATGTGATAAGTTTCTTCCTAGCACAAATTCCTTGGATAAAGGAATCTCATGACCTAGGAAGGCCATTAAGAGTGGTCATTACCACTTCTCCATTCTCTATATCTTCTCCCATACCTTCAAGTTGTTCTTTTATCTGGGAGACCCTTGAAAAATAAGATTGCATGGTCTCCACATTCTGGATCTTGACATTCTTTAGTTGATTCCTCAAGGTCATCTTCCAATTGATGTTCTTTCCTTCAAATAGCTTGGTCAAGGAATCAAACATCTCCTTAGGTGTCTTTAGAGATGACACATGTGGTATGATATGGTCTTTGATAGAATCAACAATGATTCTCTTAGCCTTGACCAAGTTCCTTATGTGTAAGGCCTTAGCCTCTTCTTCCTCTAGAACTGGAACCTCTTCACTTATGTAGGTGTCCAATTCATTTTCTTCCAGGATTAACCCAATCCTATACTTCCATGCTCTAAAGTTATTATCTCCTCCAAGCTTATCCTCAAGCTTGGTGTGGTGAGACATTTTAAATAGTACTTCAAATGGAAATAGAAAAGTTATTAGGTCTTACCACTTGAATTGTTGAAAACTGGATCTGGAGCTAGATTAGGGTTTGTCAGAGAAACCCTAAAAATTCAAACTTTGAATTTCAAACTTCTGAAAGGATAGAAAGACGCGCCTTGCTAGGAGAGTCAATCAAGCCTCCTGCCTTTGAATATCTATGGAGAGAAACCCAAAAATCAAGAATCCCTAGCTTCCGTAGCTGCACAGTGTCTTCTTTTCATGTTAGTTCTGATACCATGTTAGATTTTGAGCATTAATTCAATATGACCTAGGATCTTATCTGAGAGAATAACAAGCATAGCATATCAATCATAAGAGACAAGCACAATAGACAATAGACATAGAGTTTCCTCCGGGAAAACCAAGAAGGTGAAAAACCCTGCAACTTTCTCAAAAATAGAAAGAGCAATGATACAAAACCCAAGTACAAGAGATAGTCTCCTTAGTAGCTTCTCCTCCTCCACTAGTGTGCATCACTCAATGAGAGAGAGAGATGAGTAAGTGAATAATCAAATAGAGTGACACCCTCACTCTATTTATACAATAACTTGACTTTCCTAATAACCTAACAGGGCCAACTTCTCTAGGAGAGTCTACTAACCCATGGTAACCCAAATCAGTTGTCACGTACCCACCCATTTATCCAATGCAAGGCAGGAAACATGACGCCAAATTCAGGGCTTTCACATGATCTCAGCCCATTCGTTAGATTCATATGATTAAATATGAATGTGCAGATGTAAAACAAATCAATTATGCACAGAGGAATTAAAACAACATCCACACAAACAATTCATACTCATCCAACATATCAAAATAATCATTAATTAAACATTGCAGAAGTAAATACATAGACATAAAAACACTTATCTTCATTTTGCAACTACCCCAAGCAACTAGCTATGTCGTTGCAATGTTCCACCCAACCATAGGCTCTTTGACAGCTTATACTGAGTCCGTCCGAAGGCCACCCCCGAGCTGGGCATGATTCTCACAAGGAACAGGGGACATTCAAGCTCATACACAGCCAATTAATCATTTCATCTGATCCAAGCCAGTCCACAGCTAGGTTTATCAAGCTACATGTGAACCCTGGATGCTTGCACTCAAGCTCAAGCCAAAGCAATAGATACCCATAACCCATACCCCAGCATACTCTTTTCTCACATAGCAAGCACAACATTGGGCATAGATACACATTTTAAACAATGGGATTTACGAATAAGATGGCCATGGGTTTTCCCAAACACGTTCCCAACCCAAAATGGATTGTGGGATGGGGCAAACAACCACAGGGAGGAAAAACGATTTCTTCCCCAAATATCTCAGCTTTCAACAGCCCAAAACGGTCTCTATTGAACCCCCGTTCGATTTCCCCTTCTCCCCCACTGATATGCAACACAAAAACGCCCTTCTCCCAGCTAAGGATCAAGGAAAACCATAGAAACATGGCTGAAAAATGCCCAGGTAGCTCCCAACTCGTGAGGGAGAGGAGCCGATGGTTGCATAATGGCTTAGAGAGCAATTTCGTGGCTCTTTTCTTGCCCAAGGAGACAAACACGATTTTCCATGAAGGGTGGCTTTCCCATACCTGAATTTGGACAGCCATACCTCTCCATTTCCAAGGCATTAACTACCTCAACCAACTCTTGGGAGAAATCAATGGTTAGGTTCAAAAGTCAACATGGGTAGTTGAGGGTTTGATGGGTTCTCTCATTGACACTTGGCTTGAACTGATTGGCTCAAGGGTTTGAATGTTTTTCCCTCCCACTTCCTTGTGAAATCATGCCCCCATCTCTTTGTTGCATTGCATAGCTAGTTGTGGGTATTTTTTATTAAAATGCATATTACATGATGTTGAAGTTCCAATGTGCCTGGCTAGCATGCAAACCATATGCATCAATAAATCGATGGCGAGGCCTTGGCCTTGAGCACCTCACCACGATTTCATAACAATATTACATCATTTAAAATGTTAAAGTGATAGGGTCTAGATGGGGACGTGACATCAGTGCCGACCCCACACTCGATGGTCTAATAACCCATCTTGTATAAGTTATGACACTTGTGACACTTGTAAATACAAATGACGACACTTCCGCACAGAGGAATAATAACCTCTCTGTAGGGATAAAATATATATATATATATATATATATATATATATATATATATATATATATATATATATATATATATATATATATATATATATATATATATATATGAAATACATTCCGAATTTACATATACATCAACATGTTTTAGTTCTTACCTTAGATCTTAGAGATGCGCACGGGGTCGTGGGTTTGACACCGGGATCAATTACCTGAGTACAAATACTGGGATGCACTGGATATTCTCCTACTGGACTTGGTTGAGTTTCCTCTTCCTTCCTTTATGTGCATGGTATTCATTTAATCTATAATGTTGCATCGGTGTCTCTTTCCTCAAACTCACTTTGCTGCCCTTCTGTATCAACCACGGTCCTCTTCTTTTGTATCGTAATCATTTTTCACTTTGCAACACTGCAATATATTCTTCCATCACACCTTCTTCCTTTCTCAACATCCTCATTCCATCTGTTCCTTATCTATTATTTCCTACATCCATCCATACTCTCTGATCATCCTTGGTCAACCCCTAGTCCCCCTATGTGCACGAAGGTCCCTAGTGATCAGATTAAACCCTCATAAGTCCCTTATCACATAGCAACATCATGATCCAAGTAGATAGTGCTTTCAAGTATATTCCGTGCAGACCTTTAAATAATTTCCTTTCAATAGTACTGTACGACTTGGTACAACTTATAGAAAGCTTAGTAACATAAGCTCCCAATACACTATCCAGCCAAAAATCAACTAAGCGTGAGATCTGATTACTTATAGTATTAACTTGTTGAATCAACTCAGGGGTCCAATTTCTTGGAACAATGAGGTGGAATGTCCTATTCGTTTGAACTAACCTTTTTAACCACTCGGCCAAAATTATCGGGAATTCACTAAAGAAAATTGCATGTAAATCTAAAAACACATGCCTCTCTAACCATTCCTGTGGGTTGATCTATGGATTCATATTCTGATTTCTAGCAAATTTGTATTCTTATATCTCTAGCCACTCATCAATATCTTTCTTAGTCGGCCTCCACATCCCCTTCAGTTGTAGATCCCAGTCCTCGAAACAAAACCATTTGTTGGCATGCAGTGGGAAGACCCAAGGTTCAACATTAATTTACCAACAAAACCCTTAAACATCGACCCTTTCGGCATTACATTCAAGCAGATGAAATCTCACCCGAGGAATCTATGGGGACTGCATGAACCAAGTTTCCGTAGTGATGGAGAGATAAGAGGCATTCATTCTCACCATTCCACTGATATACTCATCACATTCACGCAGTAATTGATAACATATTCATGGAACCAGATATCATATTCATAGCATAATCATTCTATTTAGTCCTCATAGCATGTGTGCATAAGCATATAATCCATGACAACAGACAATTTATTGAGAGCAACAATCCACATATAAAACAAAGCATATCATAAGTGCGCAGTAAATAGAACATGCATCATATCACAACACATAGCCATTTCATCCATAACAAATCCTCTTCTTTATTATCATCCACAATAGCTCCTTACAAAATAGGTGCAATGTGCTATTACATCAAACCTTGGTCTTAGACATACCCCAATCCCTTACCTATGCCTATGTGAATTCTCTCTCTAAGCATCAACACCACATCCTATCTATCCCAAAACCCTTACATATTTATACATTTTACAATGGGGCGTAGCCCATATCAAGTGGACAAAAAGTTCTTAACGGATTCTAACTATCTTCCACTTGTTACATGCGCTTGTCCCTTGGCCAACTTGTCATGCGATCCACTCCCTAAGCGCAGTCCCCAAAATTGGTCAAAAATCCTGCTGTAACAATGAGCCATAATGAATCATATCCAAGGGGATATGAGAGATAGTGGTCTTTTAGTGAGCTGAAAATGCATTTGAAGTAACCTCATAACATTGACACTGCCTCTTTAGTAGGAAAGTGTTTTCTATATCACCTATCCATTCCTTTTGAAAATGCAACCTGAAACTCAACGACTCCACAAAGCTAAAAGAATACTCTCCATCATTATAGAATATCATACCTGCATTGCTAGAGTCACACCCATAAATACATGTATGTATACCTTAGCAATACATGCATGTATACCTTAGCATCCAAGCAAGCACTACTCACAAAAATGTGTCCCTCTCTCCAAAACAAACCAAGGAATCTAAAACCCAACCTTTGAATGGTGATTCATGTGATACAAAATATATATTATTAATAATATTAAATATGATACAACTATGAATAATGTGTTATATACATCTAGGATTTACGCTATATTAGAAGGCCATCAATAAAATCATTAATCTGCCATTGTTGAGCATCCAAGTAAGATTGGAATTAAATATATTTCAATTTTAATTAATCCACTACAAACATAAGCGTATTTATGGCGTACCCATGTTAGAAATTATTATCT